>JAJJWX010003192.1:0-212463 GCA_023529315.1 Papaver bracteatum | reverse complement strand
TTTAACAGCCTAGCCAAACCTTGGCGAGAGATAACAATAACCATGGCCATTACTTAATTCCCCTAACCCGACGAACATCCTTATTGCACCCCACTCCAGTAGCTATCAAAAGCGTTAATCTAGGAAGTAGGGTGGTCAGCGATTAAAAGAAAGCTTCGGCAATTTGAAGCAATCAGATAGTCTTAAAATGCGTCGCAACCGTCCAACTTCTCGGCATGGTTGGGCGGTTAGATAATCGGAGCAATTGAGGGGGAATCTTGACATGCATACCGTATTTTTCCCCTTGCTGAAGAACTCCCATGGTGGGGCCATTGGCTTGATGAAATCTTCGGCAAAACCATGAAAGCGTATCTTCCAAACAGCAAATTGGGTCGCTGAAATTCTAGCATCTTGTCGATCGACCATCGAGCTGTAGCTATTTGGATGGGTTAGATCATATTTTAGACCATCATTAAGGTGCACATAAGTTGCGGAAATCATTGACATTGTTCAACGTGATCGATCTCCGTAAAGGAGGCTAATGGCATGCCAAACCGCTTGGTCAAATTTGCGCCGACATGGTTGTTTCAAAAACCCCTAATTAGGGTTAAGCGGCAACATGCATCGTAAGTAAATTGATCGACCACTCATCTTTACTTGGCCTAAGCAAGTGTAGATGGGCCTACGATAGGTCCCAAGGATGTCAACGTGTTCAATGTTGGCCCCACCTTCGTGTGATCGGCCGGCCTATCACGGACTTAGGCGTGCGGTGCTTTCGAAATGTATGCCCCAGGTGATAGGCCGCCGCGACCTTTCAAACATAACTAGTGCTTTCTTGACAATATATTTTTTATTAAAGCAAATTGATCCACGGCCACTCACCTTTGGTCCAGTGTGTAGCCTAGATCGAATCTTTGATGGATCTTGAGAAGTCTGACGTATATTTGATCAGTGGTCCATATCCGTACATGCAATTAGATCCATTCAAAATTAACTGCAAACTCTTAGTTGTCGGCGAAGTGGGGATGTTTCACACTATAAAAACCACTAAATTCCTTGAGCGACAAACATGTGTCATAAAATGCTATACAAGTCGTCCAAATTTTCCATCTTAGTTTGGGCGGCTTCAATTAAAACTAGGCTGATCAATGGGAGTGCCTCAATAATCACGTCTCCATCATTAATCGAGTGATCGATCAGATGAGGTCACCTGATCCGGCTTCTCCAAACGATCACCTCAAGATGGTTGACGCGTTAATATTTTAAGATGATTAACTGCATTACTCAATCAAGCTTTAAAACAACAGACGCTTCATGCATATTGGATTGTTTCGAGCTGCTTCGCTTCTAAATAATTGCATTACATGTAATTTATACATTTATATTTCATGAATATCAATTTTATAAATAAATTTAGTTACTTAAACTTACAATCGCATGCCATTTATTGGCAGTCCATGAATTCACTCCACCTATTCGAGACATCAAGCGTCACAAATTAGGATACTTACTAGGGTATTGATTCATGGTTTATCGCTACGTGATGCACAGCTACTTAATATGAACGTAGGTGGATGAAGTTTATAATGGGGAAGTGGGCAGCATGATCGTGAAAATCACCTACACGATCTAATCATTCCATCACCAACTTCCTCCACTTACACGATGAAGGTTAGTACAATGACTTGTATAAAGTTGTGGTTTCAACCCATTTCCAAACCAATTAAAAAACATAGTGTTGTAACCAATATTTTAAAACACCTTTAACTCATAGTTTACATTATACAAGCCTCTAACATTCTGTTACAAAGAACGATAGATGGAAAGTGCCACTGTCATTGTAGAAAATACAACGCCTCGGTCTTTGTCGTCGTCACTGTTGATGAACGACCGTTTTTTGGTGTCTTATGTTCTTCGTTTTAGGGTTCTTGAGAACGAAACTTCTAAAGTGTCGTCTGCAACTCTCTTCTTCCTCTTCTCTGCTGCTACTGCAGAATCGCTCTGCAGCGATTTTTGTTGCTCTAAAACTACCCCTAACTCCTCATTCCCCTCGCATAATCACCTTCATAGCCTTATATATGCCTTGGTATCCCAGAATCACGCGTCAATAACTCTGGAAATCTTCATTTACTCCTTGACATTTCACGAGAATAATTCTTCGTCTTCCTCTTCTCACGCGTTAACTGGTCACTCAAACACTCCAATCACACTGAGTCCACATAAAACATGCCTCGAACACACGCAATACTTCCGAAAACAACCAATAATCCCGAGAAAATCTCTCAGAGAAATTACATACCCTGTTTAAAAAGAATCAAGGGAAATCTTTCCTCTTTTACGTGCATGGACCGAATACCTTCCCTGTTTTGTTAAGACATGCTAATCTCAATCCAAATGGTCGAATAAGTTAGAGAAAATCTCGCCCAAAATCCTCTCAGAATAATTCGCACTTTAAGTTTTTCAAACTCTTTTTTTCGTGCCAATTTTCTAGAAACCGTGAAGAAGATGGTATCCCCCTATCCAGTTGTGGGGTGCGAATAGCAGGTGCCCAATTGAGGTTCCCCTTAACCAAAATGAGGTTGCCTTTAGTACTTTTCTCCAGGGGTCCAAATAGCACTTTTTAAGCAACTTTTTCCACACAAGTGTATTTCTCCAAAAACACCTACACAAACATAAAAACACCAAAATAAGTACAAAAATCAAGTACTAACTATAGAGACATTGAGGACAATTCAGACACAAAAATGTGTTTATCAATATATTCATCAGATGTTCTTTTATTCCTTGAAAAGTTTTCTCACATTCATATGTCCATCTGAATTTTGTACCTTTTTTGAGTATGTTGAAGAAATGTTTACATTTGTCTGAGGATCGCGAAATAAACCTTCCCAGCGAAGCCAAGAGTCCATTTAACTTCTGTACATCCTTCACCATCGCTGGTGTTGGCATGTCACGAATTTCTTGCACTTTCTCTGGAGCAACTTGTATTCCTTCTTTTGACATAATGTAGCCTAGAAATTTTCCAGACGCAACCCCAAAAATACACTTTTCTGGATTTATCTTAATGTTAAAGTGTCGCATCTGTTCAAAAATTTCCTTCATATCTTGTACATGGTCTTTAGCTTCTTTACTTTTTATTAATATGTTATCTACATATACCTCTAATGTTTTGAGTATCCACTTTGTGAACACCTTCTCCACCATCCTTTGATATGTTGCTCCAGTATTTCGCATACCAAATGGCATTTTTGTATAACAGTATAACCCTCTTGAAGCGAAAAAATCAGTATGCTCTTGATCTTCTTCAGCGATAGGAATTTGATTATAACCTTTGAACCCATCTAGAGAAGATATTCTATCATTTCCCGCCGCTGACTCAACCATTTGTGGAATATCTGGTAATGGAAAGTTGTCTTTCGGACATCCTTTATTTAGATCAGTAAAGTCTATACAAATTCTTATCCCCTTATTTTTCTTTGGGACTACAACCATGTTGGCTATCCACTCCGGATATTTAGCTTGTCTTATAATTCCTACATCAAGCATCTTTTGTAACTCATCTTCTATTTGGGGATGATATGTTGTTGCGATTTTTCTTATTCTTTGTTTGAATGGTCTTGCACTTTTGTTAATATCCAACTTATGACACTCCACGGACGGATCTATTCCAGGCATCTCATCCATGTTCCATGCGAAAATATCTTTATATTATCGCAAAAGACTAATAGTTTTTTCTTCTTCATCTGCCTCCATTTTGGTCCCAATCCTTAGTATTTTGGGTTTTTCTTTAGTTCCAACATTTACTTCCTTTGTTGGTTCTGCCGCGGTGTAACTGGCTTTAGGTTCTCCCATGGGTGTTGGTTCTTTTATTGCCTTCGCAAGTTCGTTTCCTTCTTCTGAAATTTCGCTAGGTATTCCTTTCGCTTCCTCTGCTCTAATCATGTAAATTTTAAATTCTTCTTCTTTCTTTGCCTCTTTCGCCATTTTTATGTGAGTTTTTCTCTTCTTTGCACGTCCTTCATAATACTTTACTTCAATTTGATAACATAATTTCGCACTATCAGTATCTCCTTTAACTTCACCAATTCCGCTTGGCATTGGAAATTTGATGCATTGATGTAATGTTGATGATATGGATTTAATTGTGTGTATCCATGGCCTTCCTGACAGCATGTTATATGGCGATTCCATATCCACCATACATAGCGTTATTTGTGTTTCAATTTCTCCTAGCAAAATTCGCATCATTATTTCTCCTTTAGGTTTTGTTGTAGATTTTCCAAAGCCATGAATATGATATGTTGAATGAATCATTTCTTCATCTTTGTATCCCATTCCTTTGTATGCATGATAAAACATTATATTCACTAAACTTCATGTATCCACCAAAGTTCTATTCACCTCCCACTCTTCCATGTTTTTTGCGGATTTTCTATTTTCTTTCTGTGTGGTTACTGTGATTACCAAAGGAGATGTGTGGATCAAGTTTTCTCTTGGTACCTCTACTGCTGTGAATGTAATTTTTTGCTTTTCCCAATCTTTCAAGGGTGATACTTTTTCCACCGTCATTATTTTCTTTCCTTCAAAATCTCGTTTATGTATTCTTCCTTTGATGTTTTCATGAAACTTATTAATCATTATTTTTGTGATTAGATTGCACTCCATCCTTCTGTTATCTTCATTGATTTTACTCATATTTTCCTTAACTGGTTTACTGATTTCTTCCATCATCTTCTTGGTTTGAACAGTCTCAATAACAATCTTTAATTTTGTTTTTCAGCAATTTTCAACTTTCAATTCCTCCATGTTTCTAGCGCCAATATGTAGTTGCAGGAAATCCTACAATACATCCCTCACAAGAATTCATAATAATCAACACATCTTTATGATCACAAACTACACTTCTTATTATTGGATTCTAGAAATGTTACAAGAAGGAAATGAAATCAAGAATACAACACTGTTTTTGGAATTTCTCTCTCCTCAAAACTTTCTCAACCTTCCAAAAAGATCTCCCTTTCCTTACCCCTATTCAACTCTTTATATAGGGTATGACATAGTGGATGAAAACTAATCTTTCCTTTATTTTCGGATCTGGTTTGCGATATTCTCACAAGTATTCAAGTGTTGATGTTCTCAACCTTCTTAAATATCGCAAGGTCTTCACATCTTTTTCGTTTTTAAGATGTCGTCATCTGTTACTTCATTTTTGTAGTTAGTCTGCGACGGCTTCACAATGTATAATGATGACTTCGCAAGGGTGTTGTTGTTGTGATATTCTGATCTTACAGTCATTTCTCAAGTCTATGTATATGATATCATCTATGGGTCAACTTATGAGAAGCTAGCAAAGTATTTTCAAGTTTCACTTGCTAGAGAATTTAAAATGAGCAATGTTGGTGAATTAAAATTCTTTCTAGGATTACAAATTCAGCAACATAAGGATGGAATTTACTTATCCCAAGAAAAGTAAGCAAGGGATCTTGTGACAAGATTCGACTTGGATAATTCTTCCCCAAAATTGACACCTATGCCTACTATTGGTAAACTGCATAGAGATGAGAAATGAGTAAAAGTATATCAAAAGTTATATCGATCTATTAGTGGAAGCCTTTTATATCTAACTCCTACTAGACTTTATTTTTTTTTAGTATTGGTTGTTGTGCCATATTTCAGGCTGATCCAAATAAATATCATCTTGCTGCTGCAAAAATGATCATACGATACGTCAATCACACTGTCGGGTATGTTCTATCCTACACTTTTGATACTAACACTGACCTCTCTGCGTATTCTGATGATGATTGGGCAGGATGTGTAGAAGACAGAAAAAGTACATCAAGGGGTTTATACTATGTAGGATTGCATCTTGTTGCTTGGCACAGTAAGAAACAAAATTCACAATCCTTGTCTACATGCGAAGCAGAGTATATTGCTTCCGGGTCATGTTGTACTCAACTTCTATGGATGAAACAAATGTTGGCTGAATATGGAGTTGATACTGGAATAATGAAGATTTTTTGTGATAACTCTAGTGCGATTCGAATTACTGAGAATCCAGTTGAACACTCAAGAACAAAGCACATTGACATAAGGTACCATTTTATTTGAGATCTTTATGAGAATGTTATCATAAATATGGAATTTATGCCTTTCGAACAACAATTGGCTGACATTCTCACCAAACCATTAGAAACAACCACTTTTCGGCATCTACGGCAGTCTATTGGTGTTGTTTTAGTTCATTATCTATTTCCGTAACTCTTGCCCCTGTGCTTATCTCGATATTTTGGGAAATTGAGTTGGAACTCTAGTAGGTCTACGCCATGTTTGTGTTTGATTCACATAGGTTGATTTTTTGTAGTGTGTTTTGTTCAAAATCCTTCTTTTCTTTTTGAAACTAAGGTCGCTCTTGTTGTTCCCTTGGGAATGACATTTAATGGGGGAGAGTTCTTTTGAACTTGTGCTTAATTGCCAAATATTTGTGTGGAGTGCGGCTGTGGAATATTAGAGGGGTTATCTTGTATCTTTATGAACTCCTTGATGAATGCATTTAGCTTAGGCTTTATAATTTCATCTAAACAAGATGATATAATTTACCTTTGGTAATGAAATGTCTCTTACGGAAATTTCATTAGGATCCCGTTCTTGTACCTTTGCCAATTTTATTGACAAAAAGGGGAAGAATTAATATGTAGTTCATACTAAAAATACATATGGTTTTCGGATCATTATGTAAGGGGGAGTGGTTTCCATGTGAGATGGAGTATTGACTAAGGGGGAGTGAAGTATCACCATAGTATTGTTGTTAAAGTTGTGATGCAATTGGTCTTTGAAGCTGTGTAATGATATTATGACATTGTATAACAATGATTGAGAACCGCTGCTTTTCTCATTGTTATAGCTACGGATTTTCAACAAAGATGATGCTAAACTTACAACCTTTGGGATCATTAGACTACTTGGAAGTAACGAAGATTTCGAGTAATATTGAAGATTAGACATGTGGAATAGAAGCTACAAAGTTTATTTATATATTTTTTGTATTCCATATGTATTAATAGTTTTGCCACTAAAATTGACAAAGGGGTAGATTGTTAGAGCATTGCTCGGTCGAACTCGCATGCGTTACTATCTCAAGTATGTTTGTCAATGTTAGTGATCAAAACTATAAATCCTTGATTTCTAGTCTACTATAGCTAAGGTCTCGATCTAGGATAGAAAGTGTAGTTGAGCTCAAGAACTCCATGTCGATCATCATACAAGACGAAGGACTACTCAAGGAACCAGTGGATCTTCATCGACTACATGATGATTAATGTTCACTCTCAACGGAGTAGCATGAATCTCCCGATGTATCAGTATTGAGACCTGCATGGAAATACTTACATAGGCTGCATCACTCTCTGAAAAAAAGAATCTCGTATCGATGCACTTTTAAATTAGCTCGATCAAGCACTTTTTCCTTAATGAAAATCTGTACTGTCCATGTCAGTCTCAGAAATGATCGTGGCCACACAAGTTGTCCGCATTATTTAACAAGCCTAGACAAACCTTGGCAGGAATAATAAATCACCGTGATGACCACCGGCGAGCCCACTAATGCCCTAACCGGCCGAACATCACTGTGCACCTCCCAACGCTATCAAAACGTTAACCCTAAGTAGGGTAGTCGCGCTTATTAAAGAGAAGCTCGAACGAATTTGAACCGTCCAAGATAGTCTTAAAATCGTCACAACCTTCCAACTTCTCCAGCATGGTTGGACGGGTTAGATAATCACTGGAGCAATTAGGGGAATGCTGACATGCATACCGGCGGCCTCACTTTCCCATTGCTCGAAGATTTGCCCATGGTGGGGCCATTGAGCAGTGAAACGCTCGCTCAAACCATGGCAGGCGTAATGCTTCCAAACCCTAAATTGGGTGGCGGAAATTCACTAGCGTCTTAAATCGATCACGACCATCCAGCTTAGCCAGCCTATTTGGATGGGTTAGATCATATTTTAGACCATCAGTAAGGTGCAAATAAGTTCACCGTCAGCCCAAAATTGTTCCCACGTGATCGATCTCCGCAAAGGAGGCTAATGGCATGCCAAACCGCTGGGTCAAATTTGCGCCGACATGGTTGTTTCAAAACCCTAATTAGGGTTAGCGGCAACATGCATCTATCGTAAATTGATCATGACCACTCATCTTTGCCGGCCTAAACGGGCGGTGTAGATATAGACTCAAGAGGTCCCAAGGATGTCAACGTGATCACTATTGGCCCACCTTTACGTGTGATCGGCCGGCCTATGCAGACTTGGGCCCGGTGCCTCGAAACGCATGCCCCAAAGGTGATAGGCCGCACGACCTTTCAAACATAACTAATGTTTTATGGTAATATATTTTTGTCACAAATTGATCACGACCACTCACCTTTTCCGGTCAAATTAAGTGGCCTAGATCGAATCTTTGAGGGACCAAGAAGTGAAGGCATGCACGCCAGTGGGCCATATCCACGCATGCCTGGTCGATCCATTCAAAATTAGCACCGGCTCTTGGATTCAATCGGCCAAAGTGGGGATGTTTTCACACCTCTAAAAACCCTAAATTCCTTCAAAGATAGCAAACATGTGTCGTAAATCATCTCGTCCGTCCAAATTTTCCATCTTGGTTGGACGGCTTTAATTAAAAAACTAGGCGATCAATGAAGTTCCTCAATGATCACGTCCTCCACTCTGTCACTGGGAGTGATCGACCATATGATGGCCCACCCATCCGGCCTCCAAACAATCACTCGAAGATGGTTGGACGTGTTACTATTTTAAGATGCTTAATCTGCGGCTTACTCAATCAAGCTTTAATACTGCGATGCTTCATGCATATTGATTGTTTTGAGATGCTTGCTTAAAAGCGATGCATTACATGCACGATATTTCATGAATATCAATTTTATAAATAACTTAGTTATTTAACCTAAAAGCATTGTATGTTATTTCTTGCGGCAGGTCCCACCACTTGACCCACTCATTCGATACATCAAGCATGTCACAAATTAGGGGATACTTACTGGGGTATTGATCTGGCGGTTTACCGCGTGTGGCATGCAACGCACCCATTATGAGAACGTGGAAGGAAAGGTGGATGGTTAATAGTAATGGGGGAAGTGGGCAAAGGCGTGATCGTGTGAAAATCACCTACACGACGCACCTACTCCATCACTCAACTTCCTCCACTTCATACGAGATGAAGGTTGCGCTCAAAATGACTTGTATAAATAGGTTCTCCAACCTATTTCCAAACAACACGGAAAAACCAAGTGTTGTAACCAACATTTCCAGAAAACACCTAGAACTGATAGCTTACATTATACAAGCCAGTTCAACATTCTGATACAAGTCATAAATAGCCAACACCTTCAGAATCTCAACACCTTCTTCGCTTCCCTCCCTAAGATCAACCCTTCTCCTTCACTTTGTGACCAAATTGAATCTGGAACAACCATTTCTTAGTTTAGGCAAGAGTCTTACAAATTGATCTCTCGAATCTAAAAGTAGACTCGAACCCGAGTACTTCAATTCTTTCTCTGCGACCTTAACCATCATTTCAAGTCTTTCTTTGCGAAATATTCGCATAACACTTGTTACTTGTTCTTTTATTTACGCTTGGCATTTTATCAAAAATATGCGAAAATATCGTGATAAGGAAGAATCGATCCTGCGACCTACTACTTGTTCGCTCGGCCTTGAACCATATGTGCGAATTTATATGTGTGATGGAAATTGCATTGTCTGCCTCTTATCCTCTCTTCGTCCTTCATTAATTTCTTTCACATTTGACTTCTTCTCCTGAACATGAAAATCTTCCATCGAAACTTTGGTTTTCTTCCTTAAATTTCACTACAGCAGCTAGTTTTTTCTCTTACTTTTTTCTTGTCTTTTAATTGTTAATGATGTTTACTCCCTGAAAGTGTGATTTCTTCCATAAAATTTCCATTTTTGAACCTAAATTTTATAGATCTAGAAAAATATGAACATTAGCCAATCTTCATGGAATGTTTTTGAACCAACAAGCTACAGAAGGGATAAATCCTTTACTCCTCCCTGTTTCTAGCGCCAAAAATGTAGTTGTAGGAAATCCCACAACACACCCCATATAATATTTTCTAGATCTAAATCTATTTCATAATCAAAATAAAGATTAAAGTGCTAAATTTGTAAAATGGACACAAGGATTTACGTGGTTCGATCAATGTGATCAACATCCACGGGGTTAGGGTTCCTCACTATGATTATTGAAATTACATTTGAGTTACATGGAGACTCCATTAATTAGTATTTGGAGCTCTAGATTTAGTTTTAGGGGAAGAAGATGATAAAGAAAATAATAATCTCTCTCTAAAAAATATGTCTCTCTGAAAAATATCTCTTCCTCTTACAAAAATGTATCTCTCACCCTTTCTCTCTCTCCTACTCTCCTCTTTATATAGGTGTTTACATAGTGGATAACATCTCACATATAGTGGAGTACAACTCATATTTTTGCAGGTCTTTGATAATTTTGCAGGCTCTTGCTACCTTCTCGCGAGCTATGGAAATGAATGCATTTCTCCCACTAACAAACGTGCTATGCGAGATTATGCTCCTACATTCATGATGTGGTTTACGTAAAAGGTATGACTGCAAATCTTCTTTATGTTAGTCAAATTTGTGATAAAGGTCATCGAGTTATCTTCAATGCAAATGGATGTGACATTGTAGAAAAAGATGGGAAAGTAATTTTTCAAGGAACTCGTGGTAAAAATAAATGTTATCTTCTTGATACTCAGTTCAGCAATTGTTGCAATTTGACTAAGGTGGAATCTACACATCTTTGGCATGAATATTTTGGTCACATCAATTATCTCCTTCTAACTAAGATCATTAACAAAGAACTTGTTAGAGGCGTTCCCAAAATCAATGAAAATATTGAAGGTGTATGTGGTTCCTGTTAAAAGGGTAAACAAACAAAAGTTCACCATAAATCATCTCGAGATATTCTCACCAAATCTCCACTTGATTTAATTCATATGGACCTCTTCGGACCAATTCAACAACCGACTGTTGCTGGTAAGAAGTATGCTTTGGTTATGGTTGATGACTACACCAGATTCACTTGGATTGCATTTTTATCTCATAAGAATGAAACCCTTGGAGAATTCAAAATTATTGTTAGTAGAATCCAGAACAAACAAGGTCGCAAACTTAAGAAAATTAGGAGCAACCGTGGAACTGAATTCAAGGACACTAAGGTGTTTGAACTTTGTGACGAACTGGGAATCATTCAACAATATTTTCTACCTATTACTCCTCAAGATAATGGAGTCTCCGAGAGAAAGAATAGGAATATTCAAGAAATGGCCAGGGTAACGCTCCATAACAAAAACCTACCTTTAAGGTTTTGGGGAGAACCTATTTTCACAGCATGTTATTTGATCAACCGTGTCTATTTAAGATCAAAAACCCTCAACACTCCTTATGAGTTGTGGTACGGTAGAAAACCAAACTTGCATTATCTTAGAGTGTTTGGTAGTAAGTGCTACATTCTGAAATATCGAGAATAGAGAGGGAAATTTGACACCAAAAGTGATGAAGGTATCTTTCTTGGATATGATTTTGATAGTCGTGGTTTCTGAGTATTCAATATCAGAACCCAAGTCATGATGGAATCTACTAATGTTATCATCGATGATATTAGTAATTTTCATCATGACAATTCTCCTGCTGAATTTCCTCCTTTAGAGACAATTGAGAAAGTTAAAGAAATACCTGAATCAGTTGAAGTTATCCCAACTGTTACTGATCCTGATATTTCTAGGAACAAGGAGAAGAACTCTAATCAAGCCGCTCCTAAAGAACAATAATGTGTCCCTCCATGACACCTCTGGGTTCAAAGGAATCATGATCCAAATAGTATTATTGGAGGAAGAGATTCTACAGCTAAAACAAGAGGAGAACTTCAAAATATTTATAATTTTGGTTGTTATTTGTCTCTTGTAGAACCGAGAAATATTGATGAAGCTCTTAGAGATCCCGCATGGGTGAATGCAATTCATGAAGAGTTAAATTAATTTTAAATACAAGATATATAGGAACTCGTACCTTGTCCCTCCAATGTTAATATTGTTGGTACCAAATGGATATTTAAGAACAAGTCTGATGAATATGGCACAATTATTAGAAATAAATCCAAACTTGTCGCTCAAGGATATTCACAAATTGAAGGTATTGATTTTGACGAAACCTTTGCACCTGTGGCATGCCTTGAGTCCATTAGACTTTTATTAGCTCATGCTTGTTTTCTCAAGGTTAAGCTTTTCCAAATGGATGTAAAATCTGCGTTTCTAAATGGGATTTAAAAATAAGAAGTCTATGTTGCTCAACCTAAAGGGTTTCTAAACCATGATTTTCCAGATCATGTGCTCAAACTCAAAAATGCTTTATATGGGTTAAAACAAGCACCTAGAGCCTGGTTTGAAAAACTTACCACTTCTCTTATTAGGAAATGTTTTTCAAGAGGTGGAGCTGATAAGACCTTGTTTACCAAATGGAATGGGAAAAATGTTGTCATTGTAGTTGCATGAAATCCTACAATACATCCCTCACAAGAATTCATAATAATCAACACATCTTTATGATCACAAACTACACTTCTTATTATTGGATTCCAGAAATGTTACAAGAAGGAAATGAAATCAAGAATACAACATTGTTTTTGGACTTTCTCTCTCCTCAAAACTTTCTCAACCTTCCAAAAAGATCTCCATTTCCTTACCCCTATTCAACTCTTTATATAGGGTATTACATAGTGGATGGCAGCTAATCTTTCCTTTATTTTTGTATCTGGTTTGCGATATTCTCGCAAGTATTCAAGTGTTGATATTCGCAACGTTCTTAAATATCGCAAGGTCTTCACATATTTTTCGGTTTTAAGATGTCGTCATCTGTTACGTCATTTCTATAGTTAGTCTGCGATAGCTTCGCAATGTATGATGATGACTTCGCAAGGGTGTTGTTGTTGCGATATTTTGATCCTATATCTTGCCTCTTCTTATGTCTTCTCTGCGAAGGGGAGAATGTCATGAGAAAATGTATTTCATAATGCCGCAGCTGTTTATCTATTCATATTCTTCTACCGACAAAACTCCATGAATTAAGCATAACCGCCTACATGTGTTAAATACTCCTTTGTTTACCGGTACGTTTGATGTTATCCGATCATCACTTTTTTTATCTATTTAAGGAGAGATCTAACCAGAGAGATGACGTTCTTTCTTTTACTTCGTCTTCTTTATCTCCACGTTCTCTGCAAATATTCATCCTCTGCAACTCTTTCTCCTTAGATTTTCACGGATTCATCTTTCTGTTACTGTCCTCATGGAATCATCAAGGTTAATTTTCTTTTCTCTTCTTGTGGTTTTGCTGAAACCGATTTCTTCTACTAAAATTATCTTATTTGATTTTGTTCATCTTTATTTAATTCCCATACTGTTTTTATTTTAGCAAAAGCACCTCTTATACCAGATTCACAATTCAAAATCCTAATTTTTCCAAAGATTTGCAGCCCAAAGTCGCTGCAAGCAAAAGAAATTCTGCGAATCACAAGGTAGTAAGAAACACTATTCTTTTAATAACAATATTGTTGCCTCTGTTTCTTATCTGGATTGTGATTCACAAGGTGATGGATATGCTAATAAACCCCAAAGAGATCTCGCCATTTTAAGACTGTTGAAACTTCTGCTCCATTTCCCACATTTACTTCTTTAACTTCTCATTTAATACCTTTGCCAACTGAATCTCTACTTCCTATCTGCGAAAATATCGCAACAGATTCCACCCCTTCAACTGATATTTCTATGGATGAAGATCCTTTTACTAAGCTTGCTGGGAATGAAGTTTTTTCTTCTCATATGGCCAATACCTCTTGACCTAATTCCATATCAACCCCAATAATTAATCTTCCTCAAATTTCACCTTCAAATGATGCCTCTTTAACAAAGAATGATGATCACCAACTTTCTGTTATTACCACTTATTCGTCTGAATCTCTCCCCTTTACCAAATAAACTATGGATGGAATAAATATTGCCTTCAAGGTTTTATCAGATATTTTGGATGATGTCAAGAAATCCTCCGTTGACACCTGTCAAGTTTGGCATATGCGAAATTTTGAGTAAATATTTTGGTTTTGATAAGATGTTCTCACAAACGTCCTTAGAGAAATAAATTGTAGCCTTGAAGGAAAGTCTTCAGGCCAAGACCTTAGAATGTGGCACTCTTCATCTTGAAAATAAAAAGCTTCAAAATGTTTCGCTAGACTATGAAAATCTTCACAGGAAGAATGAGGAATTAAAAGGTACTACCTTCTTATCTTTTCCCTTAACTTATCTTTTTCAATAAATTTATTCTTTACGTATTCAATTTTCTTAAAATCCTTTGTTCACCTTTAAGTTTTAAACCAAAAACGAATAATGGAGAGATATCAATTTGAATCCATCGCTGAAGAATCCCGTGTGTACAGAGATATTTGGATGGATCAATATAACCAATTAGATAACCTTCATACATATTCTGTCGATCAAATAGATAATCTTACCAAAGAGAATACTCAATTAGTTCGGAAGCAAAACTTATTAAGTAGTAAAATATCTCTCCTCTCTTATTCTTTAACTAAATCTAACTTGGATATGGAAACTTTATCAGATGAGAATAAGGCCTTATCTCAAGAGAAACGAGTTCTTTTAAATAAGGTGGCGATCTCTTCGCATCAACATAACATTTGTCAAAAAGTATGTAATGATCAAGAATAATCTCTTTGCTTTTTGAGAAGTAAACTTAAAGAAATAACAGAATCATCTGCTGCTGAGAGGGATGAACTTATCTGAGGTAGAATAGCCTTAAGTGGAAAGGAAAGTCAACTCAAAGACCAATATTCCAAACTAGAAGAATCTTATACTTCTCTTGCGAAGGAAAATGCCTCACTTATTTCTAAAGAAAAGAATTTTCAATCTCGCTTGAAAGATTTAGTTGGAGATAAATTTGACGATGCAATGGACCGCTAGGAAGATAGTTTTTTGGATCTAACTCAATATATTATTTCGTAAAAAGGAAGGTAGTCATAAAAATTTGACTGCCTCAACCATCTTTTATCTCTCTCTGTTAAGTCTTTTTATGATATCTTCCTTGCAAAATTTTCGCTTGAATAATAATGTTTTTATGTTATTCTTTTTTGCAGAATCAGAGAAAAATCTTCACTCTTCCATTTCTATTTTGGAGTCTAAGCTTGCCAAAATTCGCAATGAAAATGCATTATTAGCTTCTCATCTTGCTCGTTCTCGCGACCGGGCAGAACAAAGATTTGATTATATTGCTTACTTCAAAAATATGGAAAGTAGAAACCATGAAAAAGCACTCCTTCGCCAAGATCATCTCCAAGCTGAAGTTCTTGTGAATGATATCTTGCTATCCAAATCTCTTCCTCTTGTATCACTCAAGCCTTTAGAAGTAGGTGAAGATGAAGTTCCTCGTGCTGCTGATAGTGACTTTGATTATGAAAGTGGTGAGGAGGCTATTTCTCAAGAAGAATTTGGTAATGAGGAAGAAATCCCTCTCAAGGAAACAACTGTTGTTGATGACCCAGATGAAGAAGAATCTAGAATAAATGAGCCAATTGTTGGTAATATCCCAAATGAAGAAGCAACTAGAGTAGACCAAAATAAAGAGAATACTGGCAAAAATGATAAAGATGGCGAAGAATGTCCATCATCCCCTTCTGGAGAAGCTAACACTGAAATCTGAGCTTTAATTTTATTTTCTTGAATTATTTCTTCTTCATCTCTTCTTGCGAATAATGTACTTTAGCCAACTTTAAGGTTCATTTACTCTTTTAGTATTTCACATGCTCGCGAGAAAGATAATGACATCTTGTTTATTAATTCCCATACTTTCCTCTCATTATCTTTCTTGTGGTGAACACATTTTTCTTGCGAAAAAAATAGTTAATGTCTACAATTTTTCTGTTTTGTCATGTGGTCTTATTTTGCCTTCCTAGTTTAAGGTCTTATCTTTATCTCTTGTATTATTGCCTCTTCAGGATTGTCGCACAAATATGACAAGCCTTGATACACCCGTGAGTAAAAATCCTCACGACATTTGCATCTTAAGACACTTATCAGCTCCCTAATGGAGGGTGTGACATTTGTGTCTCTTCCCCTCCCTAATGGAGGGTTTTCCCCTTTTCCCCAGGAGACGTACCTCTACCATATAAGGTTGGATCCTCCCATCCGGTCTTAACAACAACCAGCTGTTTTCATAGTATTTATACCTTTTTCCTATATGGCTTATGGTTACGAGACTGTACCCTAAGTGGTATTTCTTCAGGCCGAGTGCATCATAGTCAAGACTTTCCAAGAATGGCCAGGTACGTTCCATACGCCCCAGGCACTCTTGTCTCAACCGTGTACCTCGGCGCCTTGATGATATTTTGCACTCTTTAGATGAGACCCTCAGTCGTCCAACCTAAGTCATAATCTTAGTTTGAAAATCCAAGGTACCTCTCCTGGATGGGCTTTATTGACCCTAAATATCCATGACTCGGGTTCTAGGGGCGGTATAACCTTTTTGCTGATCCATGCAACAGGTACCCCTTCTATGACGTACTTTAGGTCTTACATTTGCCTCTTGCGGAATTTTGATTTCGCGAACTAGGGTGTACGCCATAGTAAGTTCGCCCCTTTTTATTATGTCAATGAGCTTTGCGAAGTTTTTACATATTTTCATTCTGATTTTTGATATTTGTGATCTCACATCTTCTCTTTCATAATTTTTTTGCATATATTCATCTCATTTCAGTCATACATTATTTTGCAATCTACTCTTTCCCAAAATTTCTTATGGGTAATATCTCTTTAGGTGTAATCTATTCCATGGTCTACCAAGTCTCTGACCCATAACTCTACCCTCAGGGTCCATTAACTTATATGCCCCTGTTCCAACTATCTCTTTAATGATATAAGGCCCATCCCATTTTTTTTCTAACTTTCCACCATTTTCTCGCTGATATATTGGTGTTTCTCGTAGCACTAAATCACCTGGTTGAAATTCACGCTTTTTTTCGCGTTTATTATACTCCCGGGCTAATCTCCGCTAGTAATTTTCCATATGATGTAATGCTCTTTCTCTCTTTTCTTCTAATTCATCAAGCTTGGTTAAAATCATACCCGCACTAAGATTTTTCTCCCATGCCTCTCTCTTTGTTGTGGGAATAATAACTTCTGTTGGTAGCACAACTTCAACTCCATATGTTAAACACAAAGGTGACATTCCAGTAGCTTCTCTCCTAGTTGTGTTATAATCCCAGACTACATTATGTACTTGTTCACACCATGCTCTATTATGTCCTTCTAATTTCTTCTTCAATATGTATGCGATTGTCTTATTTGTTGCTTCATCTTGACCATTGGCCTGTGGATATAGAGGGGTATATTTTTCACACTTTATCTTGAATGCATTGAGTAACATTTATATGTTATGCCCTTCAAATTGTTTCCCATTATCAGATACCAATTGTGCAGGAACTCCAAATTTGTAAATGATATTTTCAAATATGAATGTAAAAATGTCTTTGTTGCGAATATGTTGTACTACCTTTACTTCTGCACATTTTGTAAAATAATCTGTAGCGACAATTAAATATCTTCTCTGTCCAGATCCCGGTAAAAACTGTCCCACAATGTCTAAACCCAATTTTCCAAAGGGCCATACACTTATTGAAGATGATAATGGTGCTCCGGGTGCATGTATTTTCTTTCCGTGTCGCTGATAATATTCGCAACGCCTTGATATTTGCTTCGCGTCTTCATGAATATATGGCAATAATAACCTTTCATTTTTGTTTTGTATGCCAAAGATCTTCCTCCACTATGATTGTCAGCATCCACACTATGTAACATCTTCAATATCTCTTCTCCTTCTTTTCGTGTTAGACATCTGAGTGATAGTCCATTAAAGGATCTTCTATATAATACCCCATCTCTTAATTCATAATTTGTCGCACTGCTTTTTAACTTGTGCGCTTTAAATTTATTCCTTGGGGTTTCTCCTTTCGCCAAGTATGCATGAAGTTCTACTCTCCAATCTTAGATATTAGGCATTTGTTCTTCTTCTCCATCTTCTATTATCATTACGTCTACTTCTTTCCCTTCTTCTTTGTTTATTAGTGGATGCGAATTCCAATCTGAAGGAAAAATCCATTTTGGTTCCTTCTGGCGAGATTTGGACAATTCCAACTCCATTACCTTCCCTATTTGACGATCCATCTACCAATATTTCCCATCTATCGGGCTCTGTCGACAGATCTCTTGGGTTTCCATGTTCTTCTTCCACATCCATCATTTCCTCCACAACTTCATCATCTTCTAAAAGAAATTCTTCTAAGAAGTCTGCGACAAATTGTGATTTTGGTGAAGACAATATTTCATAATTAATTTCAAAATGTCCTATTTGTGCATTCCATGTCTCCACCCTGCCTGACCTTTTTGAATTCTTCATCACTGATTCAATTGGTATCTTTGTCATAAGCCTTATTTTTTGTGCCTGAAAATATATGCGAAGCTTAAACGTTGCATAAGCTAATGCCAGAATTAATTTTTAAATTTATGAATAATTTTTCTCTGCAGCATTGAACGTTTTGCTGATGTAGTAAATCGGTTTTTCGACTCCCGCGTCAATTCGCAATAGCACAACATGATGTGATCTCAATAATGTTGTAGAAAGTGGTAGTAAGGTTGTCGTTCACTCGGACTTGAAGAGATTGATTTGAAGAATTAATAAACTAAACTAAAATAAAAATTTATACAAAATATTGTCACAGAATATTAGGAATAACCAAGACACTGATTCCACTATTACACATGAATAAATTATGGTAAATAAGCCAAAACTCTAATTATCTTTAAGTCCCTTATTTCCTAATTCACATATAATCATACAAATTCTCAACAATTAATTATATCCCCTAAGCATAGATTATCTTAATACAAATCATAACCTATCTAATTGAATCACAACTAATGAAGGAAATTATGCAAACAATTGAAAACTCTGCAAAAGCATTGATTGAGTGAATCATAAATTATAAATTAGGGAAAATAAATAATTACCAATTATTCATGCATAAGTAGCTTCCTCATTGCCTTGGTTGTGGGAGAATTAGCTCATCATCATGTTGGAAACACGCTCAAAAAAAAAATTATTGTTCAAAGTGTTTACAAATGATGAAAATGGGAGAAATATAATGAAAAACGGGTTTGTAACAGTTATATTTGTTACAAACTGAGCTGTTACAGAGAATGATAAAAGTTTCATGTCACTGTTACTGTTTCTTTAAGACTGTCTCCTGAACTATGACCCTCATCTTGAGTCGTTATCACTGTAGCATGAACGACTGTTCTTAGACGTTTAATGTTCTTCGTGTTCTTCAATGGCAGCAGCGGCAGGTTTCTCTGGTGATCATTCTTTCGCCTATGTGATGCTCTATAATCTCCCCCTAACTCTCCATAGCCTCTCTGTGACACCCAAACACCCTTTATATACTCTCATGCACAAGAAATCTCCTCCATAACTCTAAATATTTCTCCATTACTCGGCATTAAGGAAAATATTCCGGGAATATTTTCTTACCCTTTTTAATCTCCTCCGAGCCTTGATTTGCTTCAAACACACTCTCTACATGCTGAGCCATCATCCAGAAGTGGTATAACACGGAGCAGGCACATGAAAACCTCTCGAACACACACTTAGAACTCGGAATGGACTAACCATATCCCGTGGCACTCTGTTTCCTTCTCTCGGATTATCTGACCAAATTCAGTTGAACCAAAGGGCTTTACCAATCCTGATACACCCAATCATGTCATCCCTAAGAGTTTCAGCCGTTGAGTCTCCTTCTAGCACGTCCAAAACTCGAATCAAAAATCTGTTCTTCTACAGCTACCAAAACTGAAAATTTGAATGCCAGGGATGGTGTGCCCCGATCCAAAATTCAGGTGCCTTTATCATCTTGGGTGCCCCTTATCCATATTGAGGGTGCCTTTAGTAATTTTATCCGAGGGTCCAAATTGCACTTTTTGAGCAACTTTTTCCACACAAGTGTATTTCTCCCACGTTCAAAACTCGAACCAAAAATCTGTTCTTCTACAGCTACCATTTCCCGCCAAAACTGAAAATTTGAATGGTAGGGAGGGTGTGCCCCGATCCAAAATTCAGGTGCCCATATCATCTTGGGTGCCCCTTATCCATATTGATGGTGCATTTAGTAATTTTCTCTGAGGGTCCAAATAGCACTTTTTGAGCAACTTTTTCCACACAAGTGTATTTCTCCAAAAACACCTACACAAACATAAAAACACCAAAATAAGTACAAAAATCAAGCACTAACAATAGAGACATTGAGGACAATTCGGACACAAAAATGTGTCTATCACAGCACTTAATGCATGCGAAGTTGTCGCAAGATAGATTAATAATTCTTCTCTTGGCTCTGCCTTTTGGAAAATAGATATATGATGTAATTATAGATAGTGGTAGTAAGGTTGTCGTTCACTCGGACTTGATGAGATTGATTTTAAGAATTAATAAACTAAAATAAAAGGAAAATATATATACAAATATTGTCACAGGATGAAGAGATGTGATGGGACTCAAGATTCGGCCAAACTCATAACAAAAGGTTCAAATATTAATTCTTTTAACAATTATCGCTCAACAAATAAAAACATAGACTCTTATTTTTTCCAAGGTAGATTCTCAAAATATCAATTGTAAATCCTAAGCATGGGACATCAAAACAATTAAGCAAGCATGACCCATCAAATGAAATGACAACTGATTAATCAAAATCATAATTCAATTTTAATTAGTGCAAAAGTCATAAAAAGAATTAATTAAAATTACCCACGTATAACATTCGGCTTCCTCCGTCGTCCCAGTGATGGGGTCTAGCTCCGCATGGTGAAAACACACTCAAAGGAATTTTTCATTGCTCAAAACGTGTTTACAAATGATGAAAAAGAGAAAAATTGAATTAACCAGGAAACTGCAACACTTGTGCGGTGTTGCAAGTCCACTGTTACAGAGATCGATATAAAGAAAGTGTTGCTGTACTTGTATTGTATAAGACCGCTAAGCAACTGTCGCAATAACTGTAACATGAACGACGGTCTCAAGGGGTATTATGTTCTTCGTGTGCTTCTCTAATGACAGCAGAAGCAACTCTCTGCAACTCGATTCTCTACCCTCTGTTCTCACCCCTAACTCTCCATTCCCCTCGCATAATCACATTCAGAGCCTTATATATGCCTTGGTTTCCCAGAATCACGCGTCAATAACTCTGGAAATCTTCATTTAGTCCCTGCCAGTTCACGAGAATAATTTTTCGTCTTCCTCTTCTCACGCGTTAACTGGTCACTCAAACACTCCAATCAGACTGAGTCCACATAAAACATGCCTCGAACACACGCAATACTTCCGAAAACAACCAATAATCCCGAGAAAATCTCTCAGAGAAATTACATCCCCTGTTTAAAAAGAATCAAGGGAAATCTTTCCTCTTTTACGTGCATGGACCGAATACCTTCCATGTTTTGTTAAGACAGGCTAATCTCAATCCAAATGGTCGAATAAGTTAGAGAAAATCTCGCCCAAAATCCTCCCAGAATAATTCGCACTTTAAGTTTTTCAAACTCTATTTTTCCCGCCAATTTTCTGAAAGCCGTGAAGAAGATGGTATCCCCCTAT
This sequence comes from Papaver bracteatum, assembly GCA_023529315.1. NCBI lineage: Eukaryota > Viridiplantae > Streptophyta > Magnoliopsida > Ranunculales > Papaveraceae > Papaver > Papaver bracteatum. The sequence goes on along the minus strand of JAJJWX010003192.1, from coordinate 190,669 downwards.
CCAGCTGTGGGGTGCGAATAGTAGGTGCCCAAATGAGGTTCCCCTTAACCAAAATGAGGGTGCCTTTAGTACTTTTCTCCGGGGATCCAAATAGCACTTTTTGAGCAACTTTTTCCACACAAGTGTATTTCTCCAAAAACACCTACACAAACATAAAAAACCAAAATAAGTAAAAAAATCAAGTACCAACAATGGAGACATTGAGGACAATTCAGACACAAAAATGTGTTTATTAAATACCCCCAAACATATTATTTGCTAGTCCTCGAGCAAAACTAATAAAAAATAAAACCGAGTTAATCTCGGGAGGGTTTACCAGAGGTGTACCCACAAAACCATGATCTAATTGGTCACAAGTATCCAAAGATCTATGAGGACATACAAATTCTCAACTTATCTCCATGTGACTAGAATTCCAAAGAAAGGTTCCAGATCTAAAGCTGACTGTAGAAAAGGGGAGATACATCCGCAACACTGCTAGATAAAGAGATATCCGCTACACAGCTATATAAATATTGTAAGATGCGTCCGCTGATTTACAACTGGATCAGTTTAGGAGAGAGAAAAGATGAGAATGACATCTGCTACACAGTTAGACTAATTACGTGTGATGAGTTAAACCAGTGCTAGAAAGATCTTGTGCCAGATTGAAAGCGGACTAACAAAGCAACCAAATGTATCTTTCTTCGACTCTCTCATAGATCTCATTAGAAACAACGTCTTCTTCGGTCTTCAACTGTTGATGATAAATTCTTGAACCTCGTAGAACCTTGACAATTAACTCTTCTCTTCGATTTCTTTCTTGACATAAAAATTTCTACTTCATTGTGGCCTTATTGAACAAAAAAAAATTAATGATGATGTTTTTCTATTTTTTCTTTTTCTTTTTCTTTTTCGTCATTTTTTTTTTTTTGAACAAGACAAAAATTTACATGGCCATCACAGAAGGAATTTAACACTTGGATTTTCTCAACTTGTAATGTCTTAGTATCATGAACTTCAAAAACTTATATCGTTTGATTTTTATTGGTTTTATAACTTCTTCTAACCCTTGATTTTGAATTATGATTTTCTATTATTGCTTCTAAAACTTAAATGTCTTCAACTTTTCATAGATTTTGATGTCGCTCCGTTTGTTGATGATGATAAGTTTTTACTGAGAGAGAGTCGTAATCCAGTAACTAAGACTACATTGTGAGGTTTCTTTGTCTTTCTGGCATTTATGAAGTTCAATTCTCACATTCATGCGGTTTAGCTATTAATTCCGTACAATTAAAGCTCATCAAATTACAAACATCGACTCTAAATATTTTCCAAGGTATATTTTATAATGAATTATATGTAAATCACAAGCATGACGCATCTAAAGTACCTAAGACTAAGCATGCGACATCTAACGAAATCAAAAATAATCAACACAAATCATAAATCGGTTATAATAGTGCAAAAAATCATAAAGGAATTAAATAGAATTACCACGTGGGTGAAAAACAGCTTCCTTTGTCGTCCCAGTGATAGGGCTTAGCTTCTCATAATGTAAACACACTCAAAAAGATAACTCATAGCTCAAATGGTGTTTTATTGGAAAAATAGTAGAAAACAGAGATTTATGTAGTTGCAGGATTTCCCACACTACACCCTTGTTAAGATCTTGCTATAATTAACTCACAATTGAAGATTAAAAACGACACTTTATTATTTTGTTCTCAGAAATGTTTACAGAAATGGAAGAATTCAAGATTATAACTATTCTCTTGAAATTTCTCTCTCCTCAAGACTTTCTTAACTCTCAAAAATACATCATCCTTTTCTGGACATATTGGGTCTATATTTATAGGGTAGTTACATAGTGGATGACAGCTAAATTTTCCTCTTATTTCGGGTTGATTCTGCGATTGTACCGCGATAGTTACAATGTTAAATCTCGCAAGTTTTATAACCATCGCAGAACACACATACTTTTCTCAAGTTTTCTTCAATTGTCAGTTATTACGTCACTCTTTTGAAGGCTTTTGTGACAATCGTGAAGCGTAGTTGAAAATCTGGCGGTAATGCTCACTCGGAAGTGTTGTTAATCTCGCAGAGAATATATGTAGCGATATTCTGGTCCTACATCTTGCCTCTTATCATGTCTTTTCTGCGAAGAAGAGAAGATCATGAGAACTTTTAAAATGCCGCAGCTACTTATCTCTTCATTAATCTCTGTTCTGACATGTTTATCCTCCTTCGCCAGCTGTTTTCACGCATTCTCTCTTCTAATGAATTTGCGACACGTCCTCTCTAACCGCTGCGATCTGACCGTTCATGTCTTTTCTTAGCATTTATTACATTCATCTTCTTCGAGAAATTTCTTCTTCTATAAATAATCCTTTCATTCTTTTCTCTTCCTCTTTTACTTTCTTCTTCTTTCTCTCCGTAACTTCTCTGCAAGTTTACTGTTCTTTCGTAAATTGCGTGTCTGTTATCGCTGTGATTCCTTTCTTACTTTTCAGCCTTTTTCTTCATTCCCATAATCCATACTTAAAAAATGGTTGCTGCTGGTGATAAAAATTTGGTTGATTTTGGTGAGATGCGAGAAAAACTCCAAAGCAAAGGTTATACTTTGTCTACAATTCCAAATTAGATCCCTAAATCCGAAATTTCTCTCAGATTATTCACTGATTATCAATGCTCTCGCGAGAAAATTATAGTATCGCTAGGTCAACTTGAAGTTGGTCTTCCCATTCCTCTCTATGATCCAGAACTTCCATTATTCTATGAAATAATATCTGACGAGAGATTCTCGCGAGCGATATATCAATTGGGTGGAGATTATATTCTATTGCTGCTTGAATAAGGATCTCGCTACCCTGAAGCTGCGAAGAATCCTCAATTTAAATATGTTCCCATCGTCTCTGCAGATTATATTGTGGACAATTTCTTTGAAAATTATAAAATAGTCCATATGAAGAAGGATAGCACTTGCTGGGGTGTTCGCTTGAAGAAAGAAAAGATCGCTGATGATAAAGCTCTTATGCTAGATATTGATTGCCATACATCTACTAATCAAGGCCCTCGCCATTCCAGCGATGACAAGTGGTTCATTTTTCCATTATGTCTTGAGGGTCCTTATATTTCTGTTCTTGCGTATTACCCGCGAATCTTTCAGAATATCAACCTTGGGTTTTCAACTGGCCTAAAAGAACTAAAGAGGTATGTTCTCTCCAATCTTTGGTATAATCATTATTCACTATCTTCCCCACGTTTTTTATATTTTCGTTAATTATTTCAATCTTTTCCAGATTGACAGAATGAAACTCAGCTATCAGGCTTTGAGGAAACCCATCAATTTCTTATCTCTTAAATCCTTCACAGATGAAGTAAGAAATATTGTTTTATTAGCTTTAACAATATATTGTAGCCCCTATTTCTTATCTTTGTCTGTGTTCACAGGAGATTGAAGAACTAGAACCAATAAAACCCGCGAGAACTAAGGAGAAATCTTTAAAGGATAAATATACTGTTCCTCCCAAAGGGAAGTCTTCTGCCCCTCGCGGTGAATAATATGGCGATCCTCCCTTGAAGAAAAGGAAAACCCGACCTTCTTCTTCTTCAACTCCTCAACCCATTCCAGAAAATCCAAGTGTTGATTTTGACAAGGACAATAATGATGAGGATTTTAACAATAATGATAACCGCTTCCCTTCTATTAAGGATTCTTCTTCTTCTGATTCTTCAATAGCTCATTTATCTAAATTTTTTGGCAAGAATATATTTGGTATCCCAAATGAGTACGGAGATGAACCTATTAATGAAATATCGCATTCCCTCGCCAAAGTCTGTGATGCTCCTATATTAGCTGATAGTGATTCTCTTCGCGGGGTTTCAAGATCGCTGACTCCAAGTCTCTTAAATTCACTTGGAAGCCTGGTATGTTTCTACTTGTTCATCCTTTTTTATGTTTTTATTGATATTTTTGCCAAATTTTGACTTATATAGTTCTATCGCAGGTTGGAAGAGCTGCTTTTGTTGTCGCTTCTGATTTAGACAATAGGCGTGAATTTTCTCAACAAAAGAATGTTGTTCTTTGCCAAAAGAATGAAGAACTAAAATTTGAATCTTCTAATCTTCGCGAGAAATATGAAAAAATGGAAGCTGAACTTGCTATTCTTCGTAAGAAGAATAAAGAACTTGAGAATAATTTTCTTCAACAATCGCTCAAAGTATCCAATCTTGATAATGTTAACAAACAACTCTTAGGTATGATAACCTTCTTCTTTTCCTTTATAATTCTATGTTTCACTATCTTTTCTTACATGATTTATCATTCTCGCAGACGTTTATGGTCTCACTGATGAGGCTTTAACCATTCCCTCTTTTCCTGAACCGATAGACAATGATACTCTTCTAGAACTTCTTAATAATTCTTTAAATAATCCTTCCAATATTAATTCCCTTTCCATAGATGAACTCAGATCTAATTTTCGTCTCTTATAAATTGATTACAGATCTTTTTTAGATATTACCCACAGATTCAAAGAACTTCTCCACAATTCCAAAACAGATATCAAAACTTTAAAGGCTAGTAATAGTGATATTTCCAAAGACAAAGATCGTATATCTAGACAAGGAGCTGAAGCTTTATCAAATTTCCATAAAACCATTCTAGAAGTTCAAGTTAAAAGGGATAGACTTATCCGTGAGAAAATGGATTCTGTTGAAAGAGAAAACCAAATTCGATCACGTCTTCTTATTACTAGCGATGATGAATTTTCTTGGGCTGCAATGGTTCTTGATAACGCCAGAAATAATCTAGGTGTAAATATTAGTCTTCATACTGGTCACTCTGCCTTAATTAGAGATATGATTGCCGAAAGAGAAGGTTATCACTCTCATGATTTCACTAATTTATTTTCTATTTGAATCATCCTTATATGTATTAACTTTGTTATCATTTGCTCGCAACATCCGAAAAGAACTATCGTAAAAGATTTGATGAGTTGGAAGAAGAAAAAAGCCAACTCGCTGGAAATCTATCTTCTCGTAATGAAAAGTACTCCAGATTGAAGGAAAATTGAAAATTTCATCTTCGAATTTTAGTAACGCCCTTATCCGTGTTCGTAATAGCGATGTTAAACTAGTCTGCGATGATCATGGTATTCCTCATTCTACATATCCCGATCTTGCAAAGGAAATTCCAGCTGATACCCCAAATCTAGTTATCTCTGATAGCGAAGCTAAGGAATCTAGCGATGGTGAAGACGATAATATTAGTGGTAATGAAGAAAAGTCTTGCGATGAAAATAAATCTGATGAAGATGAAGTTAATAATGATAACGATGAAGAATAGGAATCTGGCGATGACAAGTAATTTGATGAAGAAAGTGAAGGATCCAAATAATTCTTTTTCTTCCTTTTATTTTCCTTATAAATTTTGTACATTTATTTTCTGCTTCTCGTAACATTGCTGCGAGCTTCTCTAATTTGATGTGTAAACTTCTTTTGCTCTTATCTGTATGAATTAGAAAATAATTCTTTTTCTAGCAACATAATCAATCAATCATAATTATTATCCTTTAATTATTTGTATAAATGTATCATCTATGCAATTTTATCATATGATGGATGAATAATAATTTCATCATTCTATACATTCCCATACTTGCCTCTATTATTCAATTGTAATATGAAAAAATTGAGTAGAGATTAGATATTAGTTGTGAATCAAATTAAATTTGCCTCAATATCGGCGATGTTATCGCTAGCAATAATTGCATAACTTTATGATTTATGCGTAGAATCGCAAACCTCATAAATTCTGTGAGCATTATCGCAATAATCTTATGGTCTTATTATGCCTTCCTAATTAAAGGTCTTATTTTGCCATATTTTTTCTTTCTGTGACAAAATCATAGGACGTTTTTACATTTGCATGTATTGACCCATTGATCTTATCTTATCAATATTTTTTCAACATCTCTGAGACAATATGACAAGTATAAACTCTCTTGCAAGAATTAAACCTTATGACATTGCCGTCTTGCGATGAAATCGCAGGACGTCTTTACACTTGTTAAATGTAAAAACCCATTGATCTCATCTTAACTTTTCTCTTTTGGCTGGTTGCCTTTGTATAACTTTCGTCACGCGACAATATGACAGGCCTAAATGTTCTTGCGATCATAAAGCCCCATGCCATTGCCGTCTTTAGACACTTATCAGCTCCCTAATGGAGGGTGCCGCCCTTATCTTCCCCCTGGTTGCCCCTTCAAGGAGGGCACATCGGCCATACAAGACTAGCTCCTCCCATCCAGATTTGCCAACAACCAGTTGTTTTTCACAGCCTCTTGTCCTCTATGCCTATATGGCTTATAGTTACAAGACTGCACCCTAAGTGGGGTTTTCTTCAGGCCAAGTACATCATAGCCAAGACTTACCAAGAGTGTCCAGGGTAGTTTCGTACGCCCCGGGCACCCTTGGATCAACCGTGTACCTCGGCGCCTTGGTCATACTTTGCACTTCTTAGAAGAGATTCTCAGTCGTCCAACCAGGTTATAACCTTATATATTTGGAAATCCAAGATCTCTCTCCTGGATAGGTTTTCTTTAACCCCAACATCTTCATGACTCGGTTCCAAAGAAATGTATAACCTTATCCCTGAGTCATGTAAAGAGATACCCCCTTATATGACGCACTATTAGGTCTTACATTTGCCTCTTGCGAAATTTTATCCGTGAACTAAGGTGCACACCATAAAGGTTCGTCCCATTCTATTAATCTCTGCAAAATTTTGTTCGCGTTTCTCGCGAGTATTGTAACTCTGATAAAATTTCATTTCTTTTGATTTTCTTGTAAAATTTTGCAATTCTTTCAAACAGAGTACTCTTTTCAATTTCATTTTCTTCAAACAAATTTTGTGTAAGCTTCTTTAAATTTCATCATTTTACCTTTCTACTTACTATTTTCTGGTTCTGCTTTTCTGTTACGTTTTGCCGTTTTTTCTTTATCTCTGCGAGCCGCTCGTCATCATCTTCATCTCGCTGATCTATTGAATCAATCATCAATCTTTCACATCTCTGTCGTTGCTTGATGTTGTACTTCCAATTGGTCTTCTTCTCATCTCTTTCCTCGCAAGATTTTATATCAATCTCATAACATTTCTTGCTTTCTCCCCAATCTCCCTTAATAACTCCAACACCATTAGGATGGGGAAATTTAACCCACTGGTGGAAAGTAGATGCTACACCTAATATCCCATGTATCCAAGGTCGACCAATCAGGGCATTGTAAGGTGATTCAATGTCAACAACACAGAACAATATCTTGGAAGTTATCCCTTTCAATGGAATCCACATTTCAATTTCCCCTTTGGGTTTATTGGCAGCACCATTAAAACCATAGATTTTATATGTTGATGGAATTAGATCTTTGTCTCTTCCACCCATGGTCTTATAGGTATGATAAAATAGTATGTCAACTGAGCTGCCTGTGTCTATTAGAACTCTATTGATAACCCAAGAATCTTTATTTTCATCATCATTTTCTTCATCTTCTTCTTCTATTTGCTTTGGATTTATCTCTAATCTTACCACCAATGGGTTATCATGCTGCTCGCCAGGTTCTGGTACTACTTGTGCAGTGAAAGATATAATTTGTTTCTGCCATTCTTCTAATGGCGAGGCTCTCGCAATATTCATTATCTCTCTTCCATCTGTGTCTCTCGCGAAGGCCCTGCTTAGAACATTGTCATGGAAATCCTCTATAGTTCTGTGAATGTACAATGGAATTACAAAAAAAATTCTTTGCTTTAGCCCCAACTTCTATTACGAATGATTCTTCTCCTTTTACAGTATTTACCCTGCGAATTTTTGGTACTGGAGGCAATCGCTGATATTTTGGATGTCCTACTAAAAAGTGGTTTAGCTTTCCTTGGTCAATCATCCTTAAAATTATTATCTTTATATTCCTGCAATCATTTACTGTGTGACCATGAAAATGATGGTAAGGACAAAATTATTGACTACGATTATTAGGATGTGGTTATTTTCCCATATTCCATGGAGATGGTATATTTTCCATCAAAATGATAGCTTCCAAGATTTTTTCTATACTAGTATTTAGAGGCGTCATTTTAATTTCTTCCCATACTACCTTCTGATTACTTTGGATTCTAAAATTGTTTTGCCTCTGTCCACCATAAGTTTCTTGCGGCTGATCAAGCCTTTGAATCTTATTATTCCCACCGCGATTGTAATAATTCTTCTCCCTTTCATATTCTTCTTGATCTCGACTGCCCATAACTACCAACTTCTGCTGGTTATCAGTCTCCACTTTCTCTTATTATGCTTGCGAGCTGCTCGCCACATTGTTAATCATTTTAGGAAGTAAACTCCCATTTGCTGCTACTGAATTGGTATTCGCGATTGGATATGATTCCATCTCATTTTGTTTCTCCTCCAAAGCAATGTACTCTTCTTGTAGTTCTCGTAGTTCAGTCATAGTGATTGTATTCTTGACTCTGAAAATTTGTATGTACAGCAGATTGGTCGCAAACATTGCATTGATAAAAGACAAGATAAGATATCTCTCGTCTACTCTTCCTGCCATCTCACTGCACATTGTCTTCCATCTTATGGTTAAATGTTTCAGACTCTCACCAACCCTCTGTTTTAACCCAAATACATCTTCAATACCTGGCCGCGATGAATTGTTGCTTATATATGCTCCCAGAAATGTAGCTTGTAAATGATCAAAAGAAGTTATAGTATTTTTTGGCAATACCTCAAACCATTTTAGCGCCTTTCCATTTAAGCTAGATGCAAAATACTTGCACAATACAACATCATGATTCTCCCATTGCAGCATACACCTAACATAAGCCTTAACATGTTGTACGACACAGGTAGTTCCATCAAAAATGCTGGTTAATGCTGGTACATTGCACTTTGGTGGTATTCCTCTTAACTGTACTTCTTAAGTGAATGGAGTTATCGTATCTTCTTCAATAGCTTCATCAAGTTGCCTTCTACCTCCTTCTCTTCTGTTATTTATTATTCCCCTCATCTCTGCTAATTCTCTTAAAATTTGCTCATTCGCCGTTGAATTTGGTTCCATCGATCTTTTTAATGCAGCTTCCCTTCTCCTGCGTTCGTGTACCTCTTGTCTTGAGAGATTTTATGTGTCTTCATCTACACCCACATTCCTTCTTCTGCGATCTTCTGCTTCACCTTCTTCTTGCCATCGCAGCTGATTATACTGTCTATTTTTTTCTCTGCGAATTTCTTCATTTCTCATCATTTCTCTTTGTTGTCATTCTATTCTCCTTTTTATTCTATCATACTCTTCATGAATATTATTATTATGGCGATTTTGCGTCCGTATCCTTTCTCGATTTTCATGGTTATTTTGTTGTAATGCCTCTTGAAACTCTTGTTCTTCTACTTCTGATCTTAATATTTCTCTCTCGCAAGCCAGGCGTGCTTGTTCAGCATAATGCCTCTCAATATCTTCCTCAATTATTCTTTGATTTCTCTGAATCTCTCTCCCATGTAATATCCTCCTACCTTCTTCTGGATTATCTTCACCATTTTAGTTATTTTCATCCTCTTGATTTCTATTAATGTGCCTATTTTCCATAGTTTCACCTCGCAGATCTTGGCGATCTTCAATTACCTCTTCTTCTCTATGACATTGCTCTTCATTTGGATTTTGTCTTTCTTCTCGAGTATTTTCTCTAACATTTCTTATTGGGGAATTTCGCCTTAATTATTCTCTTAATGACCCTGAATTTGATTTAATAGTGCTTCTTGATCTTCTACTTTGTAATCTCAAATTCTCCATTCTCAACTCGTGATTTTGTCTTGTCAAATTTGCACGCTCTTCCGCCTCTAATCTTATTTCCTCTTGTATTCTTTGTCTTAGATCACCTGTTGTTTCATTTTTGCCTTCTTCATGAATTAATCCTTCAACCATTCCTTGATTTATTTCTTCTCTTCTTCCGTCTCTTAATTGTTGATCTTCTACATCTTTCATCGAATCTGATCTCCAAGTATGCACACTCACTCTATCATAATCCACATTTCTATTTTGTATCGGTGTTTGTTGATTCGGTTGTGGAATTTTATCTTCTCCTTCAATCCTTGTTCTATTTCTTCTTGTTCTTATCCTTGAAGATTCTCCTAATTCATTTGTTTCTCCTCCTGCAAGTCTTTTACTCCTCCTTACAGTTGTTGGTGGTTCTGATGTATTTCTTCTTCTTCTAGCCATTTCTTCAACTCTAAAAATTTCTTCAAATCTTCAAATTGTAATTAGAGATTTTTTAGATTGATTCTCCCTGTTTCGGGCGCCAAAATGTAGTTGCAGGATTTCCCACACTACACCCTTGTTAAGATATTGCTATAATCAACTCACAATTGAAGATTAAAAACGACACTTTATTATTTTGTTCTTAGAAATGTTTACAGAAATGGAAGAATTCAAGATTACAACTATTCTCTTGAAATTTCTCTATCCTCAAGACTTTCTTAACTCTCAAAAATACATCATCCTTTTCTAGACATATTGGCTTTATATTTATAAGGTAGTTACATAGTGGATGACAGCTAAATTTTCCTCTTATTTCGGGTTGATTCTGTGATTGTACCGCGATAGTTACAATGTTAAATCTCGCAAGTTTTGTAACCATCGCAGAACAAACATACTTTTCTCAAGTTTTCTTCAATTGTCAATTATTACGTCACTCTTTTGAAGGCTTTTGTGACACTCGTGAAGTGTAGTTGAAAATCTTGCGGTAATGCTCACTGACAAGTGTTGTTAATCTCGCAGAGAATAGATGTAGCGATATTCTGGTCCTACAATTTACAATGGTACAATGGTGTTGCAAAATGAACTGTTACAAAGAATGATAGATGGAAAGTGCCATTGTCATTGTAGAAAATACAACGCCTCAGTCTTTGTCGTTGTCACTGTTGATGAACGATTGTTTTTTGGCGTCTTATGTTCTTCGTTTTAGGGTCTGAGAACGACACTTCTAAAGTGTTGTCTGCAACTCTCTTCTTCCTCTTCTCCGCTGATACTGCAGAATCGCTCTGCAGCAATTTTTGTTGCTCTAAAACTACCCCTAACTCCTCATTCCCCTCGCATAATCACCTTCATAGCCTTATATATGCCTTGGTATCCCAGAATCACGCGTCAATAACTATGGAAATCTTCATTTACTCCCTTCCAGTTCACGAGAATAATTCTTCATCTTCCTCTTCTCACGCGTTAACTGGTCACTCAAGCACTCTAATCACACTGAGTCCACATAAAACATGCCTCGAACACACGCAATACTTCCGAAAACAACCAATAATCACGAGAAAATCTCTCAGAGAAATTACATCCCCTGTTTAAAAAGAATCAAGGGAAATCTTTCCTCTTTTACGTGCATGGACCGAATACCTTCCCTATTTTGTTAAGATAGGCTAATCTCAATCCAAATGGTCGAATAAGTTAGAGAAAATCTCACCCAAAATCCTCCCAGAATAATTCGCACTTTAAGTTTTTTAAACTCTATTTTTCGCGCCAATTTTCTGGAAGCCGTGAAGAAGATGGTATCCCCCTATCCAGTTGTGGGGTGCGAATAGCAGGTGCCCAACTGAGGTTCCCATTAACCAAAATGAGGTTTCCTTTAGTACTTTTCTCTGGGGGTCCAAATAGCACTTTTTAAGAAACTTTTTCCACACAAGTGTATTTCTCCAAAAACACCTACACAAACATAAAAACACCAAAATAAGTACTAACAATAGAGACATTGAGGACAATTCAGACACAAAAATGTGTTTATCAATATATTCATCAGATGTTCTTTTATTCCTTGAAAAGCTTTCTCACATTCATCTGTCCATCTGAATTTTGTACCTTTTTTGAGTATGTTGAAGAAATGTTTACATTGGTCTGAGTATCGCGAAATAAACCTTCCCAGCGAAGCCAATAGTCCATTTAACTTTTGTACATCCTTCACCGTCGCTGGTGTTGGCATATCACGAATTTCTTGCACTTTCTCTGGATCAACTTGTATTCCTTCTTTTGATACAATGTAGCCTAGAAATTTTCCAGACGCAACCCCAAAAATAAACTTTTCTGGATTTATCTTAATGTTAAAGTGCCGCATCTGTTCAAAAATTTCCTTCAGATCTTGTACATGGTATTTAGCTTCTTTACTTTTTATTAACATGTCATCTATATATACCTATACCATCCTTTGATATGTTGCTCTAGCGTTTCGCATACCAAATGGCATTTTTGTATAACAGTATAACCCTCTTGAAGCGAAAAAAAGCAGTATGCTCTTGATCTTCTTCAGCGAGAGGAATTTGATTATAACCTTTGTACCCATCTAGAGAAGATATTCTATCCTTTCCCGCCGCTGACTCAACCATTTGTGGAATATCTGGTAATGGAAAGTTGTCTTTCGGACATCCTTTATTTAGATCAGTAAAGTCTATACAAATTCTTATCCCATTATTTTTCTTTGGGACTACAACCATGTTGGCTATCCACTCCGTATATTTAGCTTGTCTTATAATTCCTGCATCAAGCATCTTTTGTAACTCATCTTCTATTTGGGGATGATATGTTGTTGCGATTTTTCTTATTCTTTGTTTGAATGGTCTTGCACTTTTGTTAATATCCAACTTATGACACTCCACATACGGATCTATTCTAGGCATCTCATCCATGTTCCATGCGAAAATATCTTTATATTCTCGCAAAAGACTAATAGTTTTTTCTTCTTCATCTTCCTCCATTTCGGTCCCAATCCTTAGCATTTTGGGTTCTTCTTTAGTTCCAACATTTACTTCCTTTGTTGGTTCTGCCGTGGTGTAACTGGATTTAGGTTCTCCCATGGGTGTTGGTTATTTATTGCCTTCGCAAGTTCGTTTCCTTCTTTTGAAATTTCGCTAGGTATTCCTTTCGCTTCCTTTTCTCTAATCATGTAAATTTTAAATTCTTCTTCTTTCTTTGCCTCTTTCGCCATTTTTCTGCGAGTTTTTCTCTTCTTTGCACATCCTTCATAATACTTTACTTCAATTTGATAACATAATTTCGCACTATCAGTATCTCCTTTAACTTCACCAATTCCGCTTGGCATAGGAAATTTGATGCATTGATGTAATGTTGATGCTACGGCTTTAATTGTGTGTATCCATGGCCTTCCTAGAAGCACGTTATATGGCGATTCCATATCCACCATACACAGCGTTATTTTTGTTTCAATTTCTCCTAGCAAAATTCGCATCATTATTTCTCCTTTAGGTTTTGTTGTAGATTTTCCAAATCCATGAATATGATACGTTGAATGAGTCATTTCTTCATCTTTGTATCCCATTCCTTTGTATGCATGATAAAACATTATATCCACTGAACTTCCTGTATCCACCAAAGTTCTATTCACCTTCCACTCTTCCATGTTTTTTTGAGGATTTCCTCTATTCTTTATGTGTGGTTACTGTGACTACCAAAGGAGATGTGTGGCTCAAGTTTTCTCTTGGTACCTCTTCTGCTGTGAATGTAATTTTTTGATTTTTCCAATCTTTTAAGGGTGATACTTTTCCACCGTCATAATTTTCTTTCCTTCAAAATCTCGTTTATGTATTCTTCCTTTGACGTTTTCATGAAATTTATTAATAATTGTTTTTGTGATTAGATTACACTCCATCCTTCTGTTATCTTCATTGATTTTACTCATCTTTTCCTTAACTGGTTTACTGATTTGTTCCATCATCTTCTTGGTTTGAACAGTCTCAATAACAATCTTTAATTTTGTTTTTCAGCAATTTTCAACTTTCAATTCCTCCCTGTTTCTAGCGCCAATATGTAGTTGCAGGAAATCCTACAATACATCCCTCACAAGAATTCATAATAATCAACACATCTTTATGATCAAAAACTACACTTCTTATTATTGGATTCCAGAAATGTTACAAGAAGGAAATGAAATCAAGAATACAACACTGTTTTTGAACTTTCTCTCTCCTCAAAACTTTCTCAACCTTCCAAAAAGATCTCCCTTTCCTTATCCCTATTAAACTCTTTATATAGGGTATTACATAGTGGATGATAGCTAATCTGTCCTTTATTTTTAGACCTGGTTTGCGATATTCTCGTAAGTATTCAAGTGTTGATGTTCACAACGTTCTTAAATATCACAAGGTCTTCACATCTTTCTCGTTTTTAAGCTGTCGTCATCTGTTACGTTATTTCTGTAGTTAGTCTGTGACGGCTTCGCAATGTATGATGATGACTTCGGAAGGGTGTTGTTGTTGCGATATTCTGATCCTACAGTCATTGCTAAAGTCTATGTAGATGATATCATCTATGGGTCAACTTCTGAGAAGCTAGCAAAGTATTTTCAAGTTTTACTTGCTAGAGAATTTGAAATGATCAATGTTGGTGAATTAAAATTCTTTCTAGGATTACAAATTCAGCAACATAAGGATGGAATTTACTTATCCCAAGAAAAGTATGCAAGGGATCCTGTGACAAGATTTGACTTGGATAAGTCTTCTCCAAAATTGACACCTATGCCTACTATTGGTAAACTGCATAGAGATGAGAAATGAGTAAAAGTAGATCAAAAGTTATATCGATATATTATTGGAAGCCTTTTATATCTAATTGCTACTAGACCTGATATTTTTTTTAGTATTGGTTGTTGTGCCAGATTTCAGGCTGATCCAAAGAAATCTCATCTTGCAGCTGAAAAAAGGATCATATGATACGTCAATCACACTATCGGGTATGGTCTATCCTACACTTTTGATATTAACACTGACCTCTCTGCTTATTCTGATGTTGATTGGGCAGGATGTGCAGAAGAAAGAAAAAGTACATCAGGGGGTTCCTACTATGTAGGATTTAATCTTGTTGCTTGGCACAGTAAGAAAAAAAATTCACAATCCTTGTATACATGCGAAGCAGAGTATATTTCTTCCGGGTCATGTTGTACTCAACTTCTATGGATAAAACAAATGTTGGCTAACTATGGAGTTGATACTGGAATAATGAAGATCTTTTGTGATAACTCTAGTGCGATTCGAATTACTGAGAATCCAGTTAAGAAATCAAGAACGAAGCACATTGACATAAGGTACCATTTTATTAAAGGATCTTTATGAGAATGGTATCATAAATATGGAATTTGTTCCTTCCGAACAACAGTTGGATGACATTCTCACCAAACCATTAGACACTGCCACTTTCCAGCATCTACGACAGTCTATTGGTGTTGTTTCAGTTCATTAGCTATTTCCGTAACTCTTGCCCCTATGCTTATCTCGATCTTTTGGGCAATTGAGTTGGAACTCCAGTAGGTCTACGCCATGTTTGTGTTTGATTCACATAGGTTGATTTTCTGTAGTGTGTTTTGTTCAAAATCCTTCTTTTATTTTTTAAATTAAGGTCGCTCTTGTTGTTCCCTTGGGAATGACATTTAATGGGGAGATTTCTTTTGAACTTGTTCTTAATTTCCAAATCTTTGTGTGGAGTGCGGCTGTGGAATATTATAGGGGTTATCTTGTATCTTTATGAACTCCTTGATGAATGCATTTAGCTTAGGCTTTATGATTTCATCTAAACAAGATGATAAACATTTACCTTTGGTAATGAAATGTCTCTTATAGAAATTTCATTAGGATCCCGTTCTTGTACCATTGCCAATTTTATTGACAAAAAGAGGGAGAATTAATATGTAGTTCATACTAAAAATACATATGGTTTTCGGATCATTATGTAAGGGGGAGTGGTTTCCATGTGAGATGGAGTATTGACTAAGGGGGAGTGAAGTATCACCATAGTATTATTGTTAAAGTTGTGATGCAATTGAACTTTGATGCTGTGTAATGATACTATGACACTGTATAACAATGATTGAAAACCACTGCTTTTCTCATTGTTATAGCTACGGATTTTCAACAACGATGATGCTAAACTTACAACCTTTGGGATCATTGGACTACTTGGAAGTGACAAAGATTTCGAGTAATATTGAAGATTAGACATGTGGAATAGAAGCTACAAAGTTTATTTATATATTTTTTGTATTCCATATGTATTAATAGTTTTGCCACTAAAATTGACAAAGGGGGAGATTATTAGAGCATTGCTCGGTCGAACTCGCATACGTTGCTATCTCAAGTATGTTTGTCAATGTTAGAGATCAAAAATATAAAGTCTTGATTTCTAGTCTAATATAGCTAAGGTCTCGATCTAGGATAGAAAGTCTAGTTGATCTCAAGAACTCCATGGCGATCATCATACAAGACGAAGGACTACTCAAGGAACCCGTGGATCTTCATCGACTAAAAGGTATATGGAGACTTGAACTTATCTATCACTCAAAATTCTATCTACTATATCTCCTATCTTGAGACAAAAGTCGTATTACTATATATACTAAGAATATACACATATAATATTTCGAGCTGAGTATATCTTGGTTATCTATTTATCGAAATATGTGTTGGTAAAGCTTTCGCTTTAACCAAGTTCATCTTTCCCTAGTGGCTAAAGTCATGTTATGTTTCAATCAGTTTAAAAATCGCTCCGACGAGAAATAATTTGAGAATAACAACTATATAACTTCCTCTGAGAATGTTTCAATGATTGAAATGAGAGTTTAGACAATATGACCATTAGAGGATATAAGCATTGTTGTGGTAACACATATAGGTATAAGTCCTTATTTCTTGAACCGAAGTTTGCGAACTTTGTTGATCAAATGAAACCGGAGTAGCGTGAGCTCAGTCCGAGAACTCAGCATACAAGCTCAGTCCGCGAACCCAGTTCGCAAACTGCGTAGTTCTCGAACTTGAGAATTTCTGCTTGAGTTTGTGAACTCCGTCCGCAAACTTGAGTAGGTTATGTATAAAAATGATGTTTATGAAATTATCATAATAAACTAAGGAATGCTATTGCAAATCGTGGCTTTATAGTTAATGAATTTATTCGAGTGAATCACATCGTTTTTGCTTCAATTGTGTCTTGTGTAGTACATGAGGTCTCATAGCAATTGAACAACTCTCTAACTGGTTCATTTGAGTCATTTGGACTAGTTATGGTGAAGAAGAATATGGTTGGTATGAAAGTTATCATTTGGCTAACCATTTGGTTAACTAGTGTTTAACCAACTAATGTACAAGTTTGGGTACGGTTACACGAACCTAAAATTATCTAGTACATGTGTGTATGGCAAGCTAAGTTTTTGATCTAACGGTTGATAAATATTATCTTGAATCTAATCATGTTTTCATCTAACGGTGAATATTGAATGCTTTGTTACTAAGCTATCATTGATTGGAAACCTTGATTTCAAGACTATATAAGGGAGAACTCTAGCAACTGGGAAACCTAATCCCCATACATTTTGTATGATACTAGTTTGCTAAGCTAGAGTCGATTCTCCTTTAAATTTTGTTTTATTCTTCTAAAACCAGGTTAACGACTTAAAGACTTCATTGGGATTGTGAAGCCAGACCAATACTACTTTTATCGTAGTTGTGTGATCTGATCTTACATCTTCTATCGTACGAGTACAATTGTAATAATTGGCTTGAGATTTATTTCTCCGATAGGAAAGATATAAAAGTAATCACAAACATCTTCGTCTCATCGTTTGTGATTCCACGATATCTTTTTTCGCTGCATCGGTTAAGACTATTGTGAGGTGATTGATAAAACTGAGCTATTCTTCGGGAATATAAGTCTAGTTTTATTGATTATTTCCTGTTCACCTTGATTTATCAAAAGACGGAACAAAACTCATAGGTTTATTCGTGGGATACGAATTTATCTATCTTGTAGACTTTTCTGTGTAAGACAGATTTGTTTATTAAAGTCTTTGACTTTGGGTCGTAGCAACTCTTGGTTGTGGGTGAGATCAGCTAAGGGAATCAAGTGCGCAGTATCTTGCCGGGATCAGAGGAATAGGAGCATAACTGTACCTTGAATCAGTGTGAGATTGGTTGGGGTTCAACTACAGTCCAGACCGAAGTTACTTTGGAGTAGGCTAGTGTCTGTAGCGGCTTAATACAATGTATGTTTAATCTGGACTAGGTCCCGGGGTTTTTCTGCATTTGCGGTTGCCTCATTAACAAAATTTTGGTGTCTGTGTTATTTCTTTTCCGCATTATATTTTGTTATATAATTGAAATAATACAGGTTGTGCGTTATTCAATCAATTAGAATATCCGACCTTATTGGTTGGTGATTTAAATTGATTGACACTTGGATATTGGTCTTTGGTACAAACCAAGTTATCTCTCTTTGATTAAGACTCGCAGATTGTATTTGCTTGAGTAAATCAAATTGAGAGATAAAGATAATAAACTCCTTGAGATATTTTTATCTAGATTGAGTCTGACTGTCTAGTTGATTCTCTAGGAAAGTAACTCGGAGTTTTTCCATACAGATTGTTAATCGAAATTTTGGGTGTGGTTGTTAGACCCCCGCTTTTTCAATACTCACATGGAGGTAGAACCGAAGCTTTTTTTGGTAGAACTGTTACACCCATGGTTTGTGATTGAGTGTTACTTGATAAATCACATAGTTCTTGAAAGTCAGATGAACCAATTCTAAACTTGTTTGGAAGTGTGGTAAATCGGTTTCAAGTGAGTAAGTATGAAAAAGGACTTGCAATAGAAAGATGTCAACACACTTTGAACACGCGCATTAATGTGTATTCTTTTATTGTTCAAAGATATTCCTTAACAGCTAAGAAGGAAGTAAATCCCAAGATCGAATTTAAATAAGTTAAGAATCTTTTAATTATATATAAAAAATAAGAATTAGTAATGTGCATTTACTAGTTAAAGATTTTTAAGGAGATTCCGATCATTATTTTGGACAGTGCATTCACAAGAATTATGAAAACCGAATTTGGGTTAATATGGAAAAATATCTTGAGAATATTTTCGGTTTTGGAAATTCCTTGGTGTCCAAACTTCCTTGTCTATAAATACTTTGAGTTTGCATTTCTAGCAAACTAATCCTTCGTGACAGTAAACTTCCTCTGTTTTACTATTACTGGTGAGGCCGCCAATCGGAGAGGAGAGTAATCTAATTAGGTGAAATCTCTTACGGCCGCTCAGTTTAAAGTCTTCTTTGGGATTGAGAAGCTCTAGTGCGTACCTAGTTTATCTTTAGTTTTCGTATTGATTTGATTGACTAACGGTGGTTGAACTTTGATTGCACCTAGTTTTTTTATGCTTGAGAATATTCTCTTATGATATAAGATTCACTCAAACTAGTTCTAGGTTTCGACAGGGATATTTAGACTGTTGTTAGATCTAAAGACGATCTTGTGATAATCCATTGTTAATAGACTCCGTTCTGTGTGTGATTGATCACAAGAGATTCTAATATTTGTGTGCAGGTGTTTATTGAAGATCTAAGAAGATTTGAAGACAAAGAAGAGATAGAATATTTCTGACTTGGTTTTATAATTTCTGACTTGGTTTTATAATATTTGGTGTGCACAATACTTGTTTGGTAAAAGAGGATCCAATTAATAATCGGTTTATCCTTGTGGAAGATTGGATTGATTAATTGAGAAGATCGGCATAAACATAATTCTTTGGATTAAGAGTGTTTTTGGCTTAATCTTAACGATTACCTTTTGGTGATTGAACATAAGATAGATCTTGGAACCTGGCAAAGGGGTTTATGTTAATATAAAAAGAAGAGCCTTTGTGCAACTCATATCACTTGGTTGAAGAGAGTTGATACCAAACAGATTTGTTGTTCCTTTACTGTTTGGAATACGAACCAAAGGAATTGGTCCAAGTACGTGACTTGTTTACAGGTTGGAGGCGTGGGAATACAGACGGAACTAGGTGAACTATAGGTTTAGTTACTTGGCCTTAACTATACGAAGTTGATTTTTTTTATAACGGATTAATCCTGAGAGTATTCAATTCTGGACAAGGTCCTGCATTTGAATTTTCCTCGTTAACAAAATATTGTTGTGTCATTTACTTTATATTTCCGCATTATAATTGTTTTATTATAATTAAAGTAAATTGCACAAATGTTAATTCCTATTTACTTGATACGTGAATCCTATTGAGTTTGGTTAAGTCCGAACCTTTGTATCAAGTAAACATACTTCGTTGTTGTATTGTCTCGATCTTATATCCATAGACGATCACACGAAGTGTGAACCGATTAGTTGAATTATCTCGACTCAGTCCATAGACAATCACTTTCGGAGAAAGGACTTATAGGAAGGACAAGTTTTAGCTTGAGGTAGATTTGGGTACCCTCGCCTTTTCAGTACGTGACTCAAAAGGTTTTGTATTTAAATGGTTTCTTAGGGAAGGTAACTTTTAGGGTTTCCAAAATTGATTCGTGACAGTAACACAGGTACCCGTACGAACACAACTTGACCCAAAAAAAATAAGAAAAACACACAAAGGGTCGTACTTTTATGACACGACATAATTTTTGCTACGTGAAGACTTTCACAAATTTTTGGCTCAATAAATTTTATATCTCCACAGAGAAAAAATTGAGAGCACAAGAGTAGCAGGAACCTTAGTTGCAATGAAAGCTTCTTTGGAAAAAAAAAACGAAGAACATATTCAGACACAACCAATACTTAAGCAAAGTTGTCTGCGTACAATAGTTTAGCTATGGTCGATAAGAAAATAACTCAACTAAACAGGAAGCAATTTTACCAAAAGTATACCTGATTATTAACACATCTTACTCGACATGATTTTTATGAGTAAGCTTTCAACCCTTGTGATTAATTATCACAAGTATGAGCCCTAAGCTCATTAAATGAAATGTGATTACGGATGAGTCTCTTTTTCCTTTCAATTCTATGAAAGAATCCCTTTCGATGTGAAAAATTATCATAAAACTTACTGTCATCAAAATACGAGACATAGTTTGAGTTCTTACCAGTAGAATTTTGACTAGAGGGAATTGACATCCTATTGACGATCTTTTTATATCCTTCAATTATCACATTTAGGTTGTTTTTTTATATCATCATTTTTTCTCCCTTATCCTGATACTTTATCCACATCAAAAGCAACATTATCTCCCTTTTTGCCAGAAGAGAATTCTTTAGCTCTTTGTAGGACCCGAATATCGTTACAACCGTATTCCAACGAATAACAACATTTCTGCGAAGAACGTCGCGAGTTCTTTAACAAAACTTGGCGAGTGTCACAGAATAGGATAAGGAATGACGTAATTACTGACAATTGAAGAAACATGAAGAGAGCATGTTTATCCTGCGATGGTCACAAAGCTTGTGAGAAAGAAAATTATAGCTGTCGCGATACAATCGCAGAGTAAATTTGAAAGCAAAGGAAGACTTAGCTGTCATCCACTATGTAAATTCCTATATAAAGGGTTCCATTAGATTCAGAAGAGGATGATGTATTTTTTGAGAGTTAAGAAAGTCTTGAGGAGAGAGAAACTTCAAGAGAAAAGTTTTATTCTTGAGTTCTTACATTTCCTGTAAACATTTCTGAAAATCAAATAATAAAGTGACGTTTTTAATCTTCAAATTTGAGTTGGTTATTACAAATTCTTAACAAGGGTGTAGTGTAGGATTTCCTGCAACTACATTTTTGCGCCCGAAACATGGATTAAATTAACGAAAATCAGAGAAAAGGTGAAGAAGAAGGTAAGAATTGTTCAAGATTAAGAAAATCATTAAACAAATCGGTAAAATAATTGAAGGAATAATGATTAAAATCAAAGAGGATTGTAGAAAATTGGAGTGTGGTATGATAACAAGAACAATGATTGATAGATTTCATGAAAATATTAAGGGGAAGATACATAAACGGGATTTTGAAGGAAGGAAAATTATTACGGTGGAGAAAATATCATCATTGAAAGATTGGGAAAAGCAGGAGATCATATTTACAGAAGCAGAAGTACCAGAAGAAAATTTAACTCATACATCTCCTTTGGTAATCACGGTATCCACTATACCAATGAGAAAGGAAGAATCAATAAAATCTGTAGAAGAGTGGGCTATGAATAGAACTTTTGTGGATGCAGGAAGTTCTGTGGATATAATATTTTATCATACTTTTAAGAAAATGGGATATAAGGATGAAAAAATGTCTTGTTCAACATATCATATTCATGGCTTTGGAAAATCTTTAACAAAACCTAAAGGCGAAATAGTGGTACAAATTCCGCTAGGAGAGATTGAAACACAAGAAACATTATGTGTGGTAGATGTGGAATCACCGTATAACATGATATTGGGAAGGCCGTGGATACATGCAATCAAGGTTGTAGCATTAACATTACATCAATGCATCAAATTTCCTATGCCCAGTGGAATTAGAGAAATTTGAGGAGATACAGATTTTGCGAAGCTGTGTTACCAAATCGAAGTAAGAAATTATGAAGAGCATCCAAAGTTGTGAAAAGCTCGCAGAAAATTGACGAGAGAAACGGAGAAAGAAGAAGAGTTTAAAATTAACATGATAAAAGCAAAAGAAGGAAAAGGAATACCCAGCGAAATTTCGCGAGAAGGAGATGAACTCGCGAGAGTCATGAAAGCACCAACACCAATGGGATAACCTGAAGCCAGTTACACTGCAGCAGAACCAACAAAGGAAGTAAATATTGGGAGTAAATAAGAGCCTAAAATATTGAGAATTGGGACTAAAATGGAGGCAGAGAAGGAAGAAAGAACTATAAATCTTTTGCGAGAATATAAAGACATCTTCGCGTGGAGCATGGATGAAATGTCAGAGATAGATCCCTCAATATCATGTCATAAATTAGAAATCAACAAAGACGTAAGACCATTCAAACAAAGAATAAGGAAAATCGCAACAACATACCATTCCCAAATAGAAGAAGAACTACAGAAAATGCTTGATGCAGGTATTATAAGTCAAGCAAAATATCCAGAGTGGATTGAAAATATGGTGGTGGTCCCAAAGAAGAACAAGGGGACAAGAATTTGCATAGACTTTACTGATTTAAACAAACCTTTTCCTATAGATAGTTTTCCATTATAAGATATCCCACAAATGGTTGAATCAGCAGTGGGAAATGCTAGAATATCTTCATTGGATGGATATAAAGGATATAATCAAATCCCTCTCGCTGAAGAAGATCAAGAGAATACCGCATTTTTTTCTCCAAGAGGATTATATTGTTATACAAAGATTCCCTTTGGCTTACGAAATGCTGGCGCAACATATCAGAGAATGGTGGAGAAGGTGTTCGCAAAGTGGATCCACAAAAAATTAGAAGTGTATGTAGATAATATGCTGGTTAAAAGTAAAGAAGCTGAGAATCATGTGCATCATTTGAAAGAGATTTTTGATCAAATGTGACAATTTAATATCAAAGTGAATCCTGACAAATGTACTTTTGGAGTAACTTCAGGAAATGTTTTGGGGTATCTTGTTTCAAAAGAAGGAATACAAGTTGATCCAACAAAAGTGAAAGCAATTCGCGATATGCCAATGCCTACGACGGTAAAAGATGTGCAAAAATTAAATGGACTCTTATCCTCGCTAGGAAGATTCATCTCGCGATCTTCAGACAAGTGCAAACATTTTTTCGATATACTCAAGAAGGGAACAAAATTCAAGTGGACAGATGAATGTGAAAAGTCTTTTCAAGGAATAAAAGAACATTTAATAAACATAACTATCTTACAGAAAGCTGAACCGGGAGAAGAGCTATTGATTTATCTCATAACAACCACATATGCGCTAAGTGTTGTGTTGCTGCGAGTAGATGCATGGGTAGAAAAACCAATTTATTACATCAGCAAAATATTCAATTCTGCAGAGAGAAATTATTCAAAGATTGAGAAACTAATTCTAGCTTTGGTACATGCAACTTTTAAGCTTCGCATCTACTTTCAAGCACATAAGGTCAAAGTGTTAACAAAAGTGCCAATTGAGTCAGTAATGAAAAATTCAAAAATATCAGGAAGATTTGAGAGATGGAATGCACAAGTAGGACACTTTGATATCCAATATGAAGTTTTATCCTCGCCAAAGTCACAAGTTATCGCAGATTTCTTAGCTGAATTTCCTTTAGAAGATGATGAAGCTGTGGAAGAGATTATGGATATATAATAGGAACATGGATATCCAAAAGATCTATTAACCGAACCCGACAGATGGGAGATATTGGTGGATGGATAATCAAATGGAGAATAAAATGGGATTGGAGTTGTTTTTATTTCGCCGAAGGAGAAAAAATAGTTTTTTCATTTAGATTGGAATTTGCATCCACTAATAATGAGACAGAATATGAGGCCGTGATTCGTGCTTTAAAATTTGCGGTAGAAATGAAATTGGAAAATGCTAGAATCACCAGCGATTCACAATTGGTTATTCGCCAGATAAAAGGAGAATACACAACAAACAAACCATCTTTGAGAAAGTATAAAAGACTAGTTGAAGAATTGTCTGCGAGGATCCCAAAAATAAAATGGAGACACATATCAAGGAAATATAATAGGCTCGCAGATGCTTTTTCTTTCATATCCAGTATAATGACAAATCCAGCTGCGAGATGCATAAAAATTCAAACACTTTTATTACCAGCGATAAACAAGGAAAAAGAAGAGGAGGATGTGATGAGGTAGAAGTTGGCGAGGAAGAATCAAAGAGTAACATTACAGATTGGTGAGAAGATCTTCATGCATACTTGGCAAGAGGAGAAATCCCAAGAAATCGATTGGAGGCACATAAATTAAAAAGTAGGGCAACCAACTATGAGTTAAGAGATGGAGTATTATATCGCAGATCTTTTAGTGGACCATCGCTAAGATGTTTGACGAGGGAGGAAGAACAAAAAATATTGAAGATGTTTCATAGTGGTGATGCTGGTAATCATAGTGGAGGAAGATCTTTGGCATATAGAACAAAAATGCAATGCTATTACTTCCCATATATGCATGAAGATGCAAAGCAACTCTCAAGGCGTTGCGAAGATTGCCAGCGATATGGAAAGAAGATACATGCACCAGTAGCAACATTATCATCTTCAACAAGTATATGGCCTTTTGGGAAATGGGGATTAGATATTGTGGGACCATTTGTGCCTGGATCTGTACAAAGAAGATATCTAATTGTCGCAACAGATTATTTCACAAAGTGGGGAGAAGTAAAGGCAGTACAACATATCCGCGATAAAGATATTTTTACATTTATATTTGAGAATATAATTTGCAGATTTGGGATTCCAGCACAGTTGGTATCTGATAATGGAAAGCAATTTGAAGGGAAGAACATAGAATTGCTACTCAATGCATTTAAGATAAAATGTGGAAAATCTACTCCTTTATACCCGCAAGCAAATAGTCAAGCTGAAGAAACTAATAAGACAATCGCAGACATATTAAAAAAAATCTAGAAGGATACCACAGAGCATGGTGCGAGCAAGTGCATAATGTAATATGGGCTTACAATAAACTAGACGAGAAGCTACTGGAATGTCACCTTTTTGTTTGACATATGGGGTTGAAGATGTGTTACCAACAGAAGTAGCTATTCCTACAACAAAAAGAGAGGCTTGGGAAAGAAATCTAAGTGCTGGAATGATTTTAAATAAATTGGATGAATTAGAAGAAAAAAGAGAAAAGACTTTATAACATATGGAAAATTACCAGCGAAGATTAGCTCGCGAGTAAAACAAACGTATTAAGAAACGTGAATTCCAACCTGGCGATTTTGTGCTGCGAGAAACAGCAAGTTATCAGCAAGAAAATGGTGGAAAGCTGGCGAGAAAATGGGATGGACCGTACATCATCAAAGATATAGTTGGAACAAGGGCATACACACTAATGGATCCTGAAGGGAGAGATGTTGGTCAAAGACTTGATAGACCATGGAATATACTATTTCTAAAAAGATATTATCAATGAAAACTTCTGCGAGATAAGAGATACCGGTACGTTGTATGATGAAATAGATAATAAGTTCTTCTTTCTCTATTACAACTGAGAGGTTCTTCTGATAACAAAACAAAACAAGAGCTGCGAGCATAATCGCAAGAAAGGCGAATAAAAATTTCGCAGAGATTAATAGAATGAGACGAACCTTTATGGCGTACACCCTAGTTCTCGAATAAAATTTCGCAAGAGGCAAATGTAAGACCTAATAGTGCGTCATATGATGGGGTATCTCTTTACATGACTCAGGGATAAGGTTATACCGCTGCTGGAATCTGAGTCATGAAGATGTTGGGGTTAAAGAAAACCTATCCAGGAGAGGGATCTTGGATTTCCAACTATATAAGGTTATACCCTGGTTGGACGACTAAGGACCTCTTCTAAGGAGTGCAGAGTATGACCAAGGTGCCGAGGTACACGGTTGAGTCAAGGGTTCCCGGGGCATACGAAACTACCCTGGCCATCCTTGTCAAGTCTTGGCTATGATGCACTTGGCCCGAAAAAAACCAACTTAGGGTGCAGTCTTGTAACTATAAGCCATATAGGCATAAAGGACATGAGGCTGCGAAAACAACTGGTTGTTGGCAAATCTGGATGGGAGGAGCTAATCTTGTATGGCCGATGTGCCCTCCTTGAAGGGGAAACCAGGGGAAAGATAAGGGCGGCACCCTCCATTAGGGATCTGATAAGTGTCTAAAGACGGCAATGTCATGGGGATTTATGATCGCAAGAACATTTAATCCTGTCATATTGTCGCGTGACAAAAATTATACAGAGGCAACAAGCCAAAATAGAAAAGTTAAGATAAGATCAATGGGTTTTTACATGAAAGTGTAAAGACGTCCTGCGATTTCATCGCAAGACGATAATGTCATAAGGTTTAATTCTCGCAAGAGAGTTTAAACTTATCATATTGTCGCAAAGAAGTTAAAAAATATGGATAAGACAAGATCAAAGATTCTTTACATGCAAATGTTAAGAAATCCCGCAATTTTGTCGTAGATAGAGAAAATTTGGCAAAATAATACCTTTAACTTGGAAGGCAAAATAAGACCAACAGAATAATCTTAAACATTAACTATTCTATTTAAGAATGCAGGAAAGATTTGTTCATCGCAGGAGAATATATAAGAAGACAGATTCCTTCAGAATTTTTTAGAATATCGCAGTAGTATTCATTGCATCGCAGATATATTTTTTAAGAGGTATAGCTATACAGATCGCAAAAAGAAGATACATGAAATAATTCACCATTTCAAGAAAGATAATGGAGGGCAAGAAGGGGAGTGGATAAATAAAATCTCATTATCTTCCTTGAGAATAATAAAAATATCAAAAGTAAAAGTTGAATTCTAAAAGTTGCAAAAAGTTACATCGCTCTCAAGAAAGGAGAAGAAAAAAAAAAGAAAATGAAATTCAAGCTTCAGCGTTGGGCTCGCCAGATTCATTATTTTTGTCAGAATTGTTAGCTTCACCAACGTTCTTCTTATTGCAAGTTTCTCCTTCATTATCTGTAATTGCTTCACCACCTGTAGCTACTTCTTTAAGAAGACTTTCTTCTTCTTCCATTGGGTCTTCTTGAGTAGTATCTTCTTCACCATTGGAAAATTCTAACTCCTTATCCATAGGAAGATGTACTTCATCATCATCAACTTCTAGAGGAAGAACATATACAGTGGGGAGAGATTGAGAAATTAGAATCTCATTCACAAGAACTTCAGCACTAAGATGAACCTTGCGAAGGAAACCTCTGTCACGGTTTCTAATCTCTATATTCTTGAAGTATTCGAGGTAATAAAATCTTCTATCTTCATGGTCGTGAAATTTTACAAGATCAGAAGTGAGAATCATGTTTTCTTTGCGAGCTTTATCCAGTTTGCCAGTCAGATCAGAAATGGTAGAGTGAAGATTTCTTTCAGACTCTGCGAGTAACAAATATAACAAGAAAATATTCAAATGAAGATCTCGCAAGGAATATAACATAGAAATTTAACAGAAAAACCAGCAAGTGAGGCAGTCAAATGACTACCTTCTTTTTGAGAAGTTAAATTTTGAATTAATGAACAACAATTCTCCCATTGATTCATGGCATCGTCAAACTTATCCCCATGGAAACTCAATCGAGGATGCTGCAAGAATCTTGTCCCAATTGTCAAACACCACCTCATCATTCGGAGATTCTAACAATCCATCACACTGGGGAATGGAGAGAACCTTACATAAAGTATATCCACAACAACGATCTTCCATCAGAGAATAAGGGATCAATCAAGCTTATTCAGAGGGCTAAATATTTTGTCTACCTGGAAGGAATCTTGTATTGTAAAAGCTTTGGTGGGAACCTCCTGAGATGCTTGGCCGAACATGAAATTCCTACAGTCTTGAAAGAGATGCACACAGGTGAACACCAAGGAAAGAAGAAACTATTTCTCCAGATTCATGAGAAATATTATTGGCCAACCATGGAGGACGATGCAGCTGCTTATGTTCAGAGGTGTCATCAATGGAAAGTTCATGGTAATCTCATTCACACTCCTTTCCTTTCACTACATTCTGTGAGCAGTCCATGACCCTTATATAGATGGGGACTGGATATCATTGGGAAGATCAATCTGGCATCTTCGAAATAACATGAGTACATCGTCACAGCAACAGAGTACTTTACCAAATAGGTCGAGGCTATTCCCCTTCGAAGCACCACGGGAGTCACAATCACGGCTTTCATCAAAGAGTACATCATATGCAGGTTCGGTGTTCCTAAATATATCATCACAGATAATGGAACTCCTTTTTCCAACAAACATGTTGTAAAGTTGCTCGAGGGATACGAAATCAAGCATATTTTCTCCACACCCTACTATCCCCAAGGAAACGGACAAGCGGAGAGCACCAACAAGACTCTGATCCGGATTCTTAGTTGAACAGTTCATGACAATCCACGAACGTGGTATGAAGAGTTTCCCATGGCTTTGTGGGCTTACCGAATCGCACCAAGGCGCTCAATTGGGACGTCACCATACTCTCTCATCTATGGCGCTGATGCTATTCTCCCAGCTGAGATCAAACTTCCCCCCACACAAATTGCAGCAGCTAGTGGGGTGCAATGGGATGAAGATAAAGTGTCTAATTCGAGAATTGATGAATTGTACATACTCGATTCGAGAAGAGCCAAGGTGGAAACCTACAAACAGAGAGTTTCCAAGGAATACAACAAAAAGACCTCAAACATTTCAAATAGGAGATTTGGTTTTGAAAACAACAAAACATATCCAACAAGACATGTCCGCTCCCAAATTTTCTTTTAAATGGGAAGGGCCTTATGTAGTTATCAAGGAAATGTCTAGCGGATACTACAAAATCTTAGATGTTGACGGAGGAATCGAAGGAAACATCATCAATGGAAAATGGCTCAAGGCGTATTATGCCTGAACAATTATCGAAATATTAAACCTCTAAATGTAATTTTATTTCCTCCAAAATAATATGCAGTATGCTCATTCATTCAAAATTAAAAGTATTTCACGGATCTCACAAGAATCTTTCAATCATCTACTTTATTCAAAATAAAATCTCAAACCTACATGAAAGGTCTTTCTCTCAAACAGTCACTCAGAACAAACCATCCAACAGAGGATAATCTCTATAGAAAACTCTGTCAAGCTTCTTATGGAAATTTTTGGTCTTCACTCTCAAGTCCTGGACCGCCTTCTCAACTCTTGCCGACTCCAAAGCGAGTATTTTATCCTCCCCCAATATGGCAGTGGTTGCAAAAATCGCGTCAGCAGCAGCTGCTACCTTGTGAACTTTGATTATCTCAAGTCGATGATGAAGCTAGCCTATGTTGAACTGTAGAGTTTCACAATTGGAGATCATCTCGTCCCATCTGTGAAGTTCATGATTTTTCACATCTCGCAGATGCGTTTGGTCCATCTCTTCAATGATCGGTATCAACCCTGCAATTGTAGTCAGAAGGGTTGGTAGAAAACCTTTCCATACTTTGGTCATAGCAATATTCCCGTATATTCTCCAAATTTTGGTGTACAGGGGCATGTGACACTTGGGAATGATGAATCCACCAACCACTTAATTATTAGGACAATTGTTGATCATGGGAGCCTCAAATGGGAGTCCATCTGTTGGATACTCAGGAGTTTGAACTCTAACCCCAGCCACTACGGAATCGGTAGAGTTGTCATCACGGTTGCTGCTATTATCAACTACAATCACGGATTTCCCGTTCTTCCTATTTCTACCATCTACAACAACATGAACGTCAACCTGCGATGGAATGAAGAAGTATTTAATTTTATCGATCTTCGATCATGGTAGAGTTCCAGCCGAGAAGTTGTAGAATTACTTACGGATGTTCCCACATTGTCATGAGCTGACCTGTACCGGGAAGGAGCCTTGACAGTTCGTTTGGGTATCAAGCTACTAGAGGAAAGTTGGTTCTTTTGATTATCCTTCAACAAAAAAAATATTCTTCTGATCAATCATCCTAATCGAACAAAGATAAGGAGAATGTATAACTCACCAAGTCGGATGCTGTCACAACATCTTCTGCACGAGATTCACTTCTGGAAGAAACACTACTTCTGGACATGGTGACACGAGATGGTGATAAAAATTTCTTCTGATAATACACAAGAGCAGCAGATAGCCGACTATTTAAGTAAAACCATAAGAGTAATAACGGATAAACAATTCTGTTGCGATTTCTACTAGAGCCCTAAAATCTCGAATCAGATACATGACAATGGGAGAGGCATAACAATACCAGGGACTGATAGTTCGGGAAATAGTCAATATCATGACTATGGATTGATCTTCTGGTAGGCCATGTGTCTCCTAGACAATTCGTGTGATCACATTCCGTGGGGATTATTGTCTACATGGACATTGGTCCATTGACTGGAGATGGGAGTAGGAATCAGGTATTAAAAAAAATCAAATCAAATCAAATCACGTTTACAAGAATGATAATCCTCAAAGAAATGCCTTTATAACCAAGCTATTCAAATTACCAGAAAGTATCTGCTTCAACGGAAAGCAAATAATCTTAGGGAGGTTCATAAGCAAGGTTAATAATCATATTTGTCAGAATTATCAGATACTTCATCGTCGTCTTCTTCATCATAATTACTATCAGGGTCATTGACGAAGTCTGGATGAATGTCAAGATCGTCAGAATCCGAGTCTTCCTCCTCTTCACACTCAGCCTCTTTGATAGTGTAGTTGCAGGAAATCCTACAACACACCCCTTATCATATATTGATATTAATTTCTGGATCTACATATAGAAATGGTAGTAAAATTGCTAAAATTATAAACGGACACCAAGATTATATGGTTCGATAAATTTGATCTACATCCATGATTCTTCACTATGATTATTAAAATTTACATTTGATTTTACATCGATAATCTCCATTAATGGAGTTCTAAATCTATTTTTGGGGAAAAAGATTATAAAGAAAAATACATTCTCTCTAAAAATCTCTCTGCAAAATATCTCTCTCCTAAAATTGTGTCCCCTTTTCTCTCTCCTGATCTTCTCTTTATATAGGTATCTTCATGGTGGATGACAGCTCACATTCAACTCATATTTCCCATATTTTAGGACCTCTGCTATGCTTCTCGCAGGCTCTGCTATTCTCCTCGCAGGCTCTGCTATTCTCCTCGCAGGCTCTGCTATTGTGCTCGCGAGACTCTTCTATAACCACAAAATCTTCATTTCCTGTTTTTTTTCTCGCGAGCTCCCGCCTTGTTCTCGCGAGCATTCTCTCCAACTACAAAATCTTCACATCTTTCTCATGGTTTATGTTTTCGTTGTCTATTACGTCATTCTTTGAATTATTCTGCGACGCTCGCTGAGTGTTGTTGAAGAACTCACAAAAATGTTGTTAATAATTTCTTAAGAATATTGCTGTGGCGATATTCTGATCCTACATCTTGCCTCTTTTTCCTTGAATATTGCTTGAAGAGCGATCTTTAAGGAAAAACCAGTTGTTATAGTAGTCTTTGATCTTTGTTGGTGAAGGAACGAGCGAAAGAATACTGGACTTGAAAAGTACGTACTTGCCTCTATTCTTTTGTGAAGTACTAACTCTTGAAGTATGAGAAGTATGGAGTATTCTTGAAGAAATATAAGAAGTACTCAATCCTCAAAATATAAGAAGTATCCGTCATAAGTATTGCCTCTATTCACGTGAAATTATTATTTCATTTTTGATGAGAATTATTGTCCATTTTGGAAATGATTCTTGCCGAGAAGATAAAGAACATAAAATGTTTTCTTGGTAATCCATAGTTGCCTTTGTTCTTTATCTATGAAAGTAAAATCCTTGAGAAAATGTTAAATGAACAAATTGTTTCTTTATTCTTATCTTGCCTCTGCCTCATGCGATAAAATAATCATATTCTGCGAAATAATCACATCTCCTGCGAGATTCTGGAAGAGTCTGCGAGATGCTGAATGAGCTTGCAAGTTTCTGAATGTGTCTGCAAGATTCTAAATGTATCCGCGAGTTTCTGAATAATCTGCGAATTTATGAATAACCCTGCGAAATTATGAATAGTGCTCCTGAAATAGTATTGTGAATAGTACCGCGAATAGTATTGCGAGATGATGAATAGTGCTGCGAGATTGTAGATAATCCTCTTGAGAGACTCTGCATAATACTTGTAAAAAAATTTGAATAATATTTCTGAGAGATTCTAAATAGTACTTGCTATCTCTCTTGGTCTTATTTTGCCTTCCTAGTTAAAGGTCTTATTTTGCCAATTTTTTCTTTTGTATCTGCGACAAAATCGCAGGATATCTTCACATTTGCATGTAAAAACCCATTGATCTTGCCTTATCCGCATTTTTTCAATTTCTCTGCGACAATATGACAAGTCTAAGTTCCCTTGCGGGAACAAAACCTTATGACATTCCCGTCTTGCGATGAAATCGCAGGACATCCTTACATTTTCATGTAAAAACCCATTGATCTCATCTTATCTTTTTTCTCTTATGGATTGTTGCCTCTGTATAATTTTTGTCACGTGAAAATATGACAGGCCTAAATGTTCTTGCGATCATAAAGCCCCATGACATTGCCGTCTTTAGACACTTATCAGCTCTTTAATGGAGGGTGCCGCCCTTATCTTCCCCCTGGTTGCCCCTTCAAGGAGGGAACATCGGCCATACAAGACTAGCTCCTCCCATCCGGATTTACCAACAACCAGTTGTTTTCGCAGCCTCTTGTCCTTTATGCCTATATGGCTTATAGTTACAAGACTGCACCCTAAGTGGGGTTTTCTTCAGGCCAAGTGCATCGTAGCCAAGACTTACCAAGAATGTCCAAGGTAGATTCGTCCGTCCCGGGCACTCTTGGCTAAACCATGTACCTTGGCGCCTTGGTCATACTCTGCACTTCTTAGAAGAGACCCTCGGTCGTCCAACCAGGGTATAACCTTATATAGTTGGAAATCCAAGGTACCTCTCCTGGGTAGGTATCTCAAAGAGATGGACCCCTTTCTCTCCATGGCTCAGGATCCACCAGCGGTATAACCTTACCCCTGAGCCATGCAATCATATACCCCCTTATATGACAAACTATTAGGTCTTACATTTGCCTCTTGCGAGATTGTACCCGCGAACTAAGGTGTACGCCATAAAGGTTCGTCCCATTCTATAAATTTCTGCGAAATTTTATTCCCGTTTCTCGCGATATTTTCGCGTTTCTTTATTCTTTCATTTATATCATTTCTTCTTTCATTCTCATAACATCATTTTTGAATTAGATATTCTTTAAAATCTTTCGAAATCTTAGAAATCTTCTTTGAAATCTTGCGATTGTATCGCATTGTTTAATCAAAAATCTTTTTATGTAAAAGAAATATTCTAGAGAATTATATTAAATCACATTTTCTCGGTTTTTGAAATTTTGAAATCTTTGAAGTCTTGCGATTGTATCGCTTTTTGTAAAATAAATCAAAAATCTTTGAAATGTTTTGAAATTTCAAAAAATTTAGCGATAATTTCGCTTTTTGAAATGTTTTGAAATTTTTGAAATTTTTTGAGATCTATAATTTTTTTGCGATGATTTCACCTTTTGTAATCTTTTAAAATCTTTGAAATCTTGCGATTGCGTCATTTTTTGTAATTTAAATCAAATTTTTTTTATTTGCGGTAAGTAAAATGTTCTAGGAAAGGGTACTTAGCTCTTAAGTGAGTTGTCTGAACGTCTCGCAGCAAAAAGAAGAGTTAGAGATGAGACTTGAACCCTTGACCTACCTCTTGCATTTTCTCGCAACAAACCAACTGTGCTAGCCCTCTCTTGCGAATTTATCAAAGATCTTGCGATGTAATCAAAGTTTAACTGTTCGAGAGACAATTATGTAGAAATTTCGCATATTAAAAATAAACTTGCGAGAAGAAAGAATTGATACCGCGATCTGCTGCTTGCATTCATGCCTCCCAACCAACTGTGCTTGTTCTCTTTCTTGCGAAATTTATCTGCGAAATAATCAAAGGCTGACTTGCGAATTTCACATAACAAAAATAAACTTGCGAGAAGCTAGAATTGATCCTGCGATCTACTGCTTTCATTCAAGCCTCTCAACCAACTGTGCTAGTTCTCTTGCTTGCGAAATAATGAAATAATGCTAAGAGATTGTCTATTTTTTCACCCTCTGTAAAAAGAAGAAAATTATTCTCGCAGGAAAATACGAACCGATGACTACAATCTCCCATACTGTTCTCTAGACCATCTGTTCAAGAACCTCTCTGCGAAACTAACGCAGAACTTTTTTGCTTATTCTTTTACTCACCAATGAAAATGAGAAGAAAATGAAAATATGAGTTTCTGCGAATTCGAACCCGCGACCTCTTGTTTGTTCTTTGAACCTTGAACCATCTGTTCTAATATTTCTTTGCGATATCTTCGCAAAACACTTATTACTTGTTCTTTTATTTGTTCTTGGTATTTAATCAAAAATATGCGAAAATATCGCAGTTAGGAAAAATCGATCCTGCTACCTTAAACTTGTATGCTTCTGGTTTGACCAACTGTACTATCTTCAACTTGTGAAAGAGTGGCGAGATTCTCGTGACTTATTATTTTTAGTTGTCCTTTGTATAAGCTTTCTCTTTGGTTCTTTCTATTATCTTTTCTAGCCATGCTATTTTATATTTCTTTCTTGCGAGAGTTCATTCCCTGCGAGCAATCACTATGAGTAATGCAAGTTTTATATCAATCTTCATAAAATTGAAAACAAGGATAATCATCAATTTTATTTTATTTTTTAAAGTCGCATAACTTAAAAATTATGTTTTTTTTTAATATGAAATTAGAAAAGAGAATAGATTTTGTCCTGTAGAATTATTTGTTGGTGTAACTTCATTTGATTTCTTCGCGATTGTTGATGAAGTACTTGGTGAATAAATCATTAGTATTCTTCTTTTATCCACTGTGATGTCTTTGTCCTTTGTGCTTTTTTCTCCATTGGAATCTAAATTGTTGGTGTTGGTTTAATCCATTTATTCGCTGACGTTGTTTATTGATAGGTTGGTGGATGCATCTTATCGCAAAAGGGAAATTTCACTGGATCTTTTGATTCCTTCATCTTTGACGTCAATCACAAAAATCATGTTCACATTAATTTTTTTATACGATCAAAAATATGATTGAATTCAAGGTTTATGGACGTAAATGTATGATAAACTCTTTTGAATTCAAAATATCAACTGCTTCTGGAGCCAAATAGCCAAAAGTATCAAAAGCAAAGGGGACGAAAGCATGCCCATTGTCAACACATGCTTTCTCATGCTTCGATATCTTACCTGAGGCAGCCTTTAGCGCTGCTCGCCCGACTGTAAAGGTGCCATGTCCAATACCTACCAAAGGAGATACCCCGGTGAGGTCAACACATGTGTGTTTCCCATTAGCCCATCCAAAAATAAGAACATCAGCTGGTCTTAGTGTCGATCTCCCTTCAAGTGGGTCTGTCAGGAAATGCACAGGTGCTTCTTTCTTTGCCGAAATGCCAGACCTCCACAGTACATCATACAAAATATCCCTCACATGATCATGTCTATATTTATAACCAGGGTCTACTTTACAATGAACTGCATGTTCACCATATGAATCCAAGAAACCTGTGTTGCAAGCAGGGCAGCGAGAGTCAGAGGGATAAAGCGGGATCATTAACCTGTATTTGAGGATAGACCAGTACTCCAAAGGAGACATCTTCTGCCCCAGCCCCTCAATCGGAATAGCCAGAAGAAAATCTTGGGCATGTACTGCTTGCAAACAACCAAAAACAGATTTCTGTCTCTCCGTTAGCATGTAAACTCTATCAATGTCCTTAACCACTTTACCAAAAAGAGCACTCGCCAGGATGCTTTGTGCTTTAGGGGGGGCGTTGTCTTTATTGGTGAAGTTGTTAAGATCAAAATCAGGAAGAGTCACTTGTAACGTTTCCAAAGCCTTATTAAAATTATCATCCATACCGTCCACACCACTACTCCTCAATATGTGATCTTGTAATCCCCAAGATTGCACACGTGAAGCCACAAAAACATACTCAGACGCCTCCCTAGCAGTGTAAAGTCCAAGACCTCCATATATGATAGGTAGAGTAGATAGTCTCCACTTTAGCTCTCCAAAGAACGGTCCCCCGCACACCACGATGCCTTCCACCACTTCTCGCAAGCCTCTATCAAATATATCTACCACCTCCATAATATAGTCTGGGTGACAAATACGAAGGCCAAAAAGCATCTTGGAGATACCCATACACGTTCGTAAAAGCAGCAATTCACTTTGAGGATCATGGAGCTTGGATAAAATTTGCATCAAATCCACTGCTTTTTCAGCCCTCTTAATGGCAAGGCCCCTCACAAAACCATCGTCGAGGCTAACTGCACCACCTAATAGTTTGACTCCCTTATCTGGTCTTGAGATTTCGACAGGAAACATCCCATCACTTATCCTTCGTCCATCACAAGAGGGCCAAAATATTTCAGTTTTCTTAATATTCAGTATAAGCCCCAGGTATGCAGCCCTTCTGTTTTGATAATAGTGAGTGCTTTTTCCACTTCTTCGAGTGTCGCCAATAACGGTGCCATCATCAAGATACCAGGCATGTAGGGATAATATGCGTGCTCATTTATCTTAGCTATAAGCTGATGAAGTACCAGAGCAAATAACAAAGGCCCTAAAGGGTCACCTTGTTGTACTCCTGTGGATGAGTAGATAAAGGAGTCCCCCACATAGAGCCGTGCAGGTTGACCATACAAGTATTCTACCTAAGGCGATATAGATGGACAAAGCTTACGTACCTCAGAAATCATAGCCGTTCGGTCAACTAGGTTAAAATCATTGGTAAAGTCAACCATTAGCATAGAGAGGCTAGCGTCTACATGATGTTTACTGACAAACCTATTTACAGCATGTAGGATTGCCTCAGCACCACCTGAAACACCTACACCAAACTGGAAATCCTGTAGATACGCTGCCATGTCCTTACCAACCCCTTTCATCGCCGCTTTGGACACCAGTCGATGCCAAATTGTCCCAACAGCAATGGGATGAATGCTCTTATCCGGTTTAAGGAGGGGTGTTAGGGGAGCCGATGCAATGAACTCCGCTAGGTTAAGAGGGCATCTCCCGCCAATCCAAAGATTAACAACCCTAGTTATGGCCGTGACCATATCAGCAGCCACAGTTGAGCCTTCCCCACAGAAAGCATCCAACAAATGTTATGCCCGAAGGCCATCCCTTCCAC
Source organism: Papaver bracteatum (assembly GCA_023529315.1). Taxonomy (NCBI): domain Eukaryota; kingdom Viridiplantae; phylum Streptophyta; class Magnoliopsida; order Ranunculales; family Papaveraceae; genus Papaver; species Papaver bracteatum. Next base: position 152,970 of record JAJJWX010003192.1, on the reverse strand, counting down.
ACGAAGTTCCCTTAGGGAAAGATTTAATACAGCTAAGAATGGTACCTTCTTCGGCCACTAACGGTGTCTCCTGCAACGTACAGGTTGGTTTCCGTGGAGGCGGCATCGTCGGATGCTTATCCTCAAGTGCTTTCCTTGTGTTCTCGTTGTATGGCGCCACCCCAGACAAACTGATGGCTTTAACAGCCGCTGTGAAGTGCCCATCCGCCACCTTGCGCAAACAAGTAGAGATATTGGTACCGATCCTGTTGTCTTTCCCCGTGTCATCATATTTGTTGTCTTTCTCTGTGTAATCACCTCTAACACTAACTGTTGCCGGCAACTTTAAAATCTCACGAACAAGATTTATAGTCCCACTAGGTTCACCCCAAAGTGCCAGCGCTCTAAAAATTTGTGTCTGTTGTGTCTCCTTGCGATTACCAGACCTGCATTCAGCTCTACCCTTAGGTCGGAACACTCTCAAAGTGCATCGAGGGAGCAGCAAAAGCCGGACCCAATGTTTAACATCTTTAGGTTCAGCCGCGACTTTCTGTAGTGCCGCTTTCAGGTCATGAGAAAAAGCTAACCTGCAACCTCTTGGAATGCTCTTAACCGTACATACCGGGGCTCTAAAGACTGCATCCACAATTGCTTCATTCAATTCGAAGTCGCTGTCAAGCTGCACTAAATCCTCCTGTAGACGAGGCTTAGGCACTCCAAAAATTATTTCAGCTACTTCACCAGAACTCGCACATATCTCAGACTTAATATCAGTGTTCCCTTCATGCTTGCACGCTCTGCTCCAAGCCTGAATACTCATACATTCGAAGCACAACCATTGTCTTAAGGTTCTCAGAGTTTCCTCTAAACTCATGAAGACATCAACATTAGTTCTTATGGCCTGTTGGAGTGCAGTCTTCTTTTCTTTATTGCAGAGGTGTTGTCTCTTCAGGTGGAGAATCAAACATGAAAAACCTTTACTCCCAGTCCCCCCATCTGGACAACCATGAAAATCTCTAAACTGACATCTGATGATTCCTTTACTTGCAACTGTCATTGAAGCATAATGACAAACAGTTTGAATGCTTAAATAAATTATCCACTCTTTGGTTCAGAAACACACAGAGTAGCACCCGATTACAAGCATTTTTCTAGGTGTATGACAATTCAAAAGAACAAAATCAATCAACCAAAATGAGTATGAACAAACTAACCCATCAACACACCATAAGAGTACCAACATGGAAAACATAAAAACTAAAATAAAACGAAACCCCCCAAACCACTGTAACCCATCGAGATGATGGTGGTGGAAATGGGAGTTTGCTGCTGGTAGTTTACAGTCGGTGATTTGAAAACGAAATGAATTTTCCGAATCCTAAATTTGAAAACGCCCTGAATTGTTTGAATTGCCCTGAATTCAAATGAAATGACCCTCTTAAGTTACTGTAGCAGGAGAGAGAGGGAGCGTGAAACTTAAGTCTGTTGTGAGCGTGAAACTTAAGTCTGTTGTGAGCGTGAAGCAGTTGGACTACTCAAGAGGGTCCAGAAAGTCATGCGCAGCAATGTAATGACCCCTGGCTCACGAGATTTTATTTTTAATAGGATAGGTTTTTCTATTCAAAAATGGCTAGCGGCACAGCTTGTCGCTCGCTTGCCTAGTATGTAATTTTTAACTTTGTGATTAGTCCAATTAAATCTGTAAAAAAAAAAATGTAAGAAAATAAATATCAACTAAACAGCAATTTTTGTGAAAAAGAAAGATTAATAATCTAAAATTCAAAATCTTCCAGATCTATATTATGAACATATAATTTAATAAGATAATAAAGAATTTGTCCTGTTTGAACAATTAATTGATCCAAATTCATTAGATTTCTCCTGCGAAGAATGAAAACTTTCAATGAAATCTTTTTTTTTTTTTTTTTTTGTTCTTACGAAATGTAAATCTCTAATCAACAGAAAATCTCGAAATTTTACATTTTTAGAGATCCATTAAACAGATTTGTAAAACGAGGTTTGGTTACTACAAATTCGTAACAAAAACATTTTTAGATTCAAGACTTCCTCAATAAATCAAATTTCTACAAAAAGCAAAGTTTAGGTTTTATAAAAAATCTATTTTCCAGTTTTTATTTTGAAATTCCCAGATCCGAAAAATGAAACAAAGAATAAGAAAAGTGAGAAGAAATTTGTCCTTTTTGATGATTTTTTGACTTAATTTTGCTGGTCTTGTCTTCAGATTCCTCTTAATATATCTCCTTCTCTCTATTTGTTGTATAATCATGAGCTTTCGTTTTAGCTTCCATATTTGATCTTGAAGTTTTTAGATCCAGTGAGATCCAATTCTAATGATAGCCAATTTCTTTGAATCTTCTTCAATTTGACAAGTAGTTTTTCCCTGTTTCTAGCGCCAAAATGTAGTTGCAGGAAATCCTACAACACACCCCTTATCATATATTGATATTAATTTCTAGATCTACATATAGAAATGGTAGTAAAATTTCTAAAATTATAAACGGACACCAAGATTATATGGTTCGATAAATTTGATCTACATCCATGATTCTTCACTATGATTGTTAAAATTTACATTTGATTTTACATCGATAATCTCCATTAATGGAGTTCTAAATCTAGTTTTTGGGAAGAAGATGATAAAGAAAAATACATTCTCTCTCTAAAAATCTCTCTGCAAAATATCTCTCTCTCTATCTCTCCTAAAATTGTGTCCCATTTTCTCTCTCCTGCTCTTCTCTTTATATAGGTATCTTCATGGTGGATGACAGCTCACATTCAACTCATATTTCCCATATTTTAGGACTTCTGCCATGCTTCTCGCAGGCTCTGCTATGCTCCTCGCAGGCTCTGCTATTGTGCTCGCAGGATCTGCTATCGTGCTCGCGAAACTCTTCTATAACCACAAAATCTTCATTTCCTGCTTTGTTCTCGCGAGCATTCTCTCCAACTACAAAATCTTCAAATATTTCTCATGTTTTATGTTGTCGTTGTCTATTACGTCATTCTTTGAATTATTCTGCGACGCTCGCAGAGTGTTGTTGAAGAACTCACAGAAATGTTGTTAATAATTCCGTAAGAATATTGCTGTGGCGATATTCTGATCCTACAGATAGCTTTCTCAATCTCCCAAGTACATTGATCCGGCTTGATCTTGCATTCTGGTGGCACCCACATAGGTTTATCTTCCGAAGCATCAGAATCATAGGGCACACCATCAGCTCGAGTTCGAAGATTCCCCTCAGCTGCCACTATTCTGCGCCGAATTCGGTCTTTTCTTCGCTGACGATCTTCCATTTCATCAGTCTCAGCTTTTCTCTTCATGAGCTCAGCATAATTAACTCTGCGGTTGTTGAGAGGTCCTCTAGGCTCCATTTTCTTAGTACGATTATGTTTATGGGTAAAAACTACTTCTGCTGGTTTTGGTAATTTGGGGTGTGTGGATGAGAAGTGAATCTAAACCATAAAAAAATGCACTGCACGAGAGTGCTTTTGATTCGAGAGATCAATCTATACAATTCTGGCCTAAACCAAGAAATGTCTGTTCCAGACTTGTTTCGGTCACAAAGTGAAGGAGATGGGGTTGATCTTAGGGAGGGAAGCGAAGAAGGTGTTGAGATTGTGAAGGTGTAAGCTTTTTTATGACTTGTAACATAAAAGGTGAGCAGGCTTACGAATAATACATGCAGGCTCTGGGTGTTTGAATACATTTCGTATTAACACTTGGTTTCTGTGTTGTCTTCTTTCTCTGTTTTGGAAATAGGGAGGAGAACCTATTTATACAAGTCATTTGAGCCTTATTTACGTCTCTCGTGGAAAGTGGAGTAATGGAGTAGTGGATTTGTGTTAGTGTCACACAATAAATCTTGCCAACTTCTTATATCATCACTAACCGTCCATGTCTTCCTGTCACACGTTCTTATGAAGGCGCGTTGCACGCTATAAACCGCCAGACCAATACCCCAGTATGTATCCCCCAGTTTGTGACATGATTGATTTCTCGAATGTATGGATCATGGGACCCACAGAAGGTATCATGTAATGTGGTAGGCTCGGAAAGATACCTACTTCTATGTATAAAATGCAAGTGCACAGTGTCGACAAGCAACACAGGGCAAGCACAGGTCGAACCACAGAGACTTGGAGAGTGTAGAAGTTGATTCTAAATCCTGATTCAGAGAGTAACCAAAAGGGGTTTGATTTTGTCGATACGACGATATGATTTTCAAGTGACTGAAATAATAAAAGTAAAAGATGCAAATAACAAGATATGTAAACAATGATAATATGGATACTAGGGTATTCAAATCCACTAATAACCTATGATATGCATTCAACTTGTAATATTATTCTTGTCCTTATAGTAGATTCAAGTCTACCGTATAACTAAGGTGTTTCTCCAATGGATAATTTAATCACAACTAAAGTATTTCTCCGAAGCATTAATTGTCTAATTAAGCACAACTAATCTAAAGATCAATATTTGGTTAAGCATGAGTTGTAGCATAATCAACATAGAGATATTCTAACTACAATGGATACATGGCATACATTGTGAGAGAAAGATGTTGAAAAACTTGGATTAAATTATATCTTTAAACAATTCTAAACTTTCAAGAACAAGATACAAGATATGAATACATACCAATGAGATTAGGGCTTCATCTAAACCCTAGTAAATGAAATTAGAACATGAAGAACATTACAACAAAATTGAAATTTGATAAACTAACATGAACAAGCTATTCTTGGATGAGTTTTCAACACAACAACCCTCTCTATTTATACACAAAAATTCTCTCACACTTGGGATCCGAATTTCACTGTAGCAACCACTCAACAATTAAACAAAACATGTTTTCTTAATTGATGGATATAATGGAATACAATGGGGGTGAGGTGGATGTTTTGGAAAGAATCCAATGGGGGTGAGGTGGAAATGGATTTGGGTCTTGGGTTTTGGATCATGGGTTGTTTAATCCCATGAATTTGTAAACAGGTTGCCACTGATCTTGCGAGCGGGTTGCAACGCTTCCAACTTTCTTCTCTTTTGTCTTCTCAATTCTTCCAAGCTTTATTTAGTACTTAAAAACACAAAATTAATTAATACAAATATTTATTCTTGAAAATGGTAAAAATGCGAGAATTTGGGATAATATATGACTTTGAAGCGCGAAAGATGAGTTAAGTGCCAATGAAAAGGTGTATGAATATGCAATATTTGGCACTCATCAAATACCCCCAAACCTGAATTTTACTTGTCCTCAAGTGAAACAGAAATCCAGAAATCCTAACTATACCACTGTCGCTGGTCTCTCGAATGCATTTAGCGTATGCACTAAGCCTTTAAACCCCTAGGTGTCCCTAGTGGACGAGTTGTAGTCTCGTGAGGGCCTACCAAAGAAGTACCCACAAACCCTTCTCCAATATCAGAGCATCCATAGAAATGTCGTTGTCTTCGGTCTTCAACTGTAGATGATGAACTTCGGAATTTCGTAGAACCTTGATAATTTGTAACCATTTTTTTTAAGACCCGCTACACATCTGATCATCATATTTTTTTAGTGACCCGCTACACAGCTGATCATCATTTTTTTAGTGACCCGCTACACAGCTGATCATCAGATACCAAACACAAGACCCGCTACACAGCTGGTCATCATAAAAAAAATTTTGATTTTTGATTTATTTATTTTTTAATAAAATACTAAAAAATCTATATGCAAAACACTACAAAAAAAAATCCTACAAAAGACCCGCTACACAGCTGGTCATAGAAAAGAAGAAAAAAAATGCAAAAGACTACAAAGGAAAAAAAAACCTACAAAAGACCCGCTCCACAGCTGGTCATCAGAAAATTTTTGATTTTTTTTTTTTTAATAAAAGACTAATTTGATTTTTTTTTAATAAAAGACTAAAAACTCTATATGCAAAACACACCCCCAAACCTAAATCTAACATTGTCCTCAATGTTTCAAAAGATGATAAGAACACATATCAAGAGAACAAGGTAGAGAAGATTTAAAGGAAAGAGATTACCCGATGCAGAAAGGGTGGTGCTAACCATAATTGAATGAATGCTTTGAGAGCAAACAATATGAGCGCAAGACAAAAAGTTTGGTTAGCACACATATATATGAAGAAGATTCAAAAATTAATTACTGGATTATATACAATAAAAATTCACCATACACCAACAATCTAAAAAGTTGAGGATCAACCCAAAAGACGGAGTGTGAAAACAACAACAGCCTTACACAATTATAACACAACAATGCAAGTAAGACTGCAAGTGTGAAAACATAACCCCCAAACCTGAACTTGTCAATAGATGTGTTTTTGAGCACAAAATCTAACAATTTCAGGGGTTCATCATGCACAAGATCTAGTTCAAAGTGGATTTTGTCAGGGATGGGCAGAAAAACATGAGGGTATTCCAGATATGACTTCTCAATAACAGGATATTTAGTGGACAAAAAGTACAAAAGAATTTGTGATGCATATAACGGTGATCACGGTGGCAGAGTGGCGGACCACATGGTGTGGCAGAGTGGCGGACGGTGATCACGGTGATACCTCACTGGTCGGCTAACTCCTATCCTAGGCCGTCTGTCCAGATTGGCGAAGTTGGACGGACAAGATAAACTTGCGACCCACATCTGCGACCGTCAGATTAGGGTTTAGGAGATGCGCGAGTAAACTCCTTAAGCTTGGTCGAATCCAAGCCTGGGAGAAGTTTCATGGAGGACCGATCAGGCATACATGTAGACGGCATATTGATGTCCATGTTCATACTTCACTTTCCCATGAAGGTTTGATCTAGGCCACTCAAACTTACCGGTGAAGTTGAGTTGCTGAGATCAATTTGCGACGGATTCCTATGCCACAAAGGATTCTTAAAGGGGCTCGGTATTCCACCTTCAAGGCGCGCGTTTTGAGATGACCAAGCTTGGTCGGTCTCAGTCGATTGGTCCAGCGTGTAGGTGATAGGATGATATTCACGCCTATACCTGACTATCCCATGGCAACGTGATCTAAGCCACTCAATTTGTCTGGCAAAGTTGAGTGGTCGAGATCAGTTTGTGATTTGGAAAGCATGACCACGCTAGTTTGGGCGTGCGATTTGGAGAAACCAGACATGGTATGCCTTGGTCGGTCGGGAGAGGAGATAGATGGGTCCACGGTGATCATGTTGATGCTCACTGGACCTATTTAATTGTCCCCTAAGCCCTTCATTCAATCATGAGAAATCGGACACTCGTGATCATTATAAACCCAAATTAGAGTTTTGGCTGGCCATGCGTTATACTTGGTTTTCTGCGCACGAATTGGTACAACCAACCATGGTTGGTCCTGACCGACTGGTCATGTGTGTATATGGGCTTACGTTGATTGTGTTGACATGCTCCGGGAGCTTTGAATCTACATCCATACCCTCCATCTATGCCTGCGAAGATGGATGGTTGAGATCATTTTGCGACTCATGTAATGTGCCGCAAACCCTAATTTAGGGTTTCTTGTTCATTCTGCTTGGTTTGGACAATTTGGAAAGCTTTCCCACATCTTTTGGGGAGGCCGACTATGCGGGTCCCGCGCTGGGTCGGAAGTGAATATTCTAATACCTGCTTGGAGGTATTGGATGTAGGTACTGAATATCGCAAGATAATAGTTCACGAGTATCAAGAGAAAAGAGCTATAAAATGTTACGATGATAGAAGAAGCGCAGAGAAATATGAAGTTTTGCGAGGATGGAGTAATTTTGCGAGTATAAGTTGCGATACTTCGTAACTCATGTACAGATGTATAAAGTTTTACTATAAATAGGAGTTCAAATGTAAAAATTAGAGAGGTTCTTTTAGTGAGTGTTAGAAAATATTTTAGGAAAGATAATAGAGAAAGTTGTAACTATTCTAATTCCATTTAGATACTTCTTTGTGATCGATTGAGAACATTAATGAGAAAATTGTTATTCATCATCAAGAACTTCTTGAGTTTTTACTAATTCTATTGAGGGTGTAGTTGTAGGTTATTCTGCAACTACATAATTGGCGCTAGAAACAGGGACTTGAGAATTGTGGTAGCCTAAATTTGAGGGAATTGTGGAAAATTTGAAGATCAAATGAAGTCAGTAGATGGAGATGGCAAAAAAGAATAATGTAATATGATCACAGAGACAATGATTGAATTTCATAGTAATATGAAGGGAAAAATATACAAGCAAGATTGTAGAGGAAAAAAGATCATGGAGGAAGAAAAGATGACAACTTTAGAAGAATGGGAAAATCAGAAAATCACATTTTCAGTAGCAGAAATTCCAAATGAAGACTTGAACCACACTTCACCATTGGTGATCACATTGCCAATCATGCTAGAAGATAAGAAATCTGAAGAAAAATGGAAATTAAACCGAATTTTGGTTGATACAGGGAGTTCTGTTAATATTATATTCTATCATGCACTTAAGGGGATGGGAATTAGAGATGAAGAAATCATAAATTCAAAGTGTCTTATTCATGGATTAGGGAAATCTACAACAAAATCTAAAGGAGAAATCGTGTTGCGAGTATTACTAGGAGAAATCGAAACACATGTAATCTTGTGTGTGATAGATATGGAATCTCCATATAACATGCTGATAGGAAGGCCGTGGATTCATGCGATCAAAGCATGTTGCTTCAACATTACATCAAAAAATTAAATTTCCTACACCAAATGGAATTCAAGAAATAAAAGGAGATCTTGATAGTGCAAAATTTTGTTATCAAATTGAAGTAACACAATGCGGAGGAAGAGCAAGAAAGAAACAACTTCGTAGGAAACTTGCGAAGGAAACAAGAAAAGAAGAAGAATTCCGAGTGTATACAATAAGAGCAAAGGAAGGGAGAGGTATACCAAATGAAATTCCAGAAAAAGAAGGGGAACCAGCAAAACTAATTAAAGAACCAACACCTATGGGGGAGCAAAGTCCAAGCTATGTTGCAGCTAAACCAACTAAAGAAATAAATATTAGAAGTAAAGAGGAGCCTTTATTCTTACGAATCGGAACTAAGATGGATGAAGAAGAAGAAAAAAGGACTACTGATCTTTTGCGAGAATTTAAAGATATCTTCGCAGGAAGTGTAGATGAGATACCAGGAATTGATCCATCAGTGGCATGTCATAAATTGAATATAGATAAAAAATATAATACCATTCAAACAAAGAATAAGGAAGATATCACAAAATTATCATGTACAGATAGAAGAAGAATTACAAAAGATGTTAGATGCAGGGATCATAAGGGAAGCAAAATATCCAGAATGGATTGAGAATATGGTCATTGTTCCGAAAAAAATAAAGGAATAAGAATTTGCATAGATTTCACTGATCTAAACAAGGCATGTCCCAAAGACAGTTTTCCATTACCAGATATACCACAAATGGTAGAATCAGCTGCAGGTCATGATAGAGTCACCTCACTTGATGGATATAAAGGGTATAATCAAATATCACTTGCAGAAGAAGATCAAGAACATACTGCCTTTTTTGCTCCAAGGGGTTTGTATTGTTATGTGAAGATGCCATTTGGTTTGCGGAATGCGGGTGCTACATATCAACGTATGGTTGAAAAGGTGATCGCGAAGTGGATACATAAAACTTTGGAGGTATATGTAGATGATATGTTGATAAAAAGCAAGGAAGCTAAAAACCATGTGCAAGATTTGAAGGAAATATTTGAGCAAATGAGAAAGTTCAACATCAAATTAAATCCTGAGAAATGTATAATTGGGGTTTCATCTGGAAAGTTCTTTGGATACATAGTACCGAAGGACGGAATACAAGTTGATCCATAAAAGGTCCAAGCAGTTCGTGACATGCCAACACCTGCAATGGTAAAAGAAGTACAAAAACTAAATGGACTCTTGGCTTCACTTGGGAGATTTATTTCGCGAATGTAAGATAAGTGCAAGCATTTTTTCAACATACTTAAGAAGGGAGCAAAATTCAAATGGACTGATGAATGTGAAAAAGCTTTTCAAGGAATCAAAGAATACCTCGCAAATACATCTATACTACAGAAACTAGAGAAAAACGAAGAATTATTGGTATACCTCGCAACAACTCCATATGCTCTAAGTGCAGTTCTGTTACGAGAAGACGCAGGAGTAGAAAGGCCCATTTACTACATTAGTAAAACCTTTAATGCAGCAGAAAAGAATAATTCTAAAATGGAGAAGTTAATCTTAGCCCTGGTTTATGCATCATTCAAATTGCGAATATACTTTCAAGCACATGTAATAAAAGTGGTAACCAAAGTCCCAATTGAATCAGTCATGAAGAACACAAAAAGGTCAGGAAGAATAGAAAGGTGGAATGCACAAGTAAACCATTACAAGATAAAATACGAAGTGTTGTCATCGCAAAAATCACAAGTTGTCGCAGATTTTTTGGCAGAATTTCCTTTGGAAGAAGATGAAGCAGTAGAGGAAATGATGGATGTTGAAGAAGAATTTGGAAATCCAAAAGACTTGTTAACAGAGCCTGATAGATGGGAAATTCTGGTGGATGGATCATCCAATAGTGAGGGAAATGGAATTGGAGTCGTGTTGATTTCACCAGAAGGATAAAGAACAGCATTCTCATTCAGACTAGAATTTGCATCCACGAACAATGAAACAGAGTACGAATCTGTAGTGCATGCATTAAAGATCGCAATAGAAAAGAAGCTTGGAAGTATAAGGATAACAATTGATTCGCAATTAGTGATTTGTCAAATTAAAGGGGAATATACCACAAATGAATATTCTTTGAAGAAATACAAGAAACTCGTTGAGGAATTATCTGCGAAGATACCAAAATTAAAATGGAGACATATATCAAGAAAATATAACCGTCTCGCAGATGCTTTTGCATTTATTCCAAGCATGATGACAAATCCAAATACAAGAAATATCCAAATACAAACAATTCAACACCCATCAGTGGACAAAGAGAAAGAAATTGAAGAAGCTGTTGCGATGGAAGTAGAAAGAGAGTTATAAAACAACATCGCAGATTGGAGAAAAGAAATTCATGAATACCTCGCAACAGGAGAAATATCCAGGAAAAGACTAGAAGCACATAAATTAAAGAGTCGTGCAACAAACTATGAGTTGCGAGAAGGAATTTTATACAGAAAATCTTTCAATGGACCACCTCTTAGGTGCTTAACTCGCGAAGAAGGAGAAAAGATATTGAAGATGTTACATGGAGGAGAAGCTGGCAATCATAGTGGGGGAAGATCTCTAGCATATAGAGCAAAGATACAAGGATATTACTGGCCTTATATGCATACAGACGCAAAATTGTTCGTACGAAGATGCAAGGAATGCCAACGACATGGTAAAATAATTCATGCACCAGGGGATACATTAACTTCTTCAACAAGCTGCTGGCCTTTTGGTAAATGGGGGTTGGATATTTTTGGACCATTTATACCTGGATCTGGACAAAGGCGATACTTGATAGTTGCAATAGATTATTTCACGAAGCTCGCAGAAGTAAAAGCAGTAAAGCATATTCGTGATAAAGATGTTTTTACGTTTATATTTGAGAACCTCATTTGCAGGTACGGGGTTCCAGCACAACTAGTATCTGATAATGGAAAACAATTTGAGGGGAAGAATATAAAGATGTTACTCAGTGCTTTTAGAATAAAATGTGGGAAGTCAACCCCGTTATATCCACAAGCTAATGGACAAGCTGAAGCAACAAATAAAACAATCGCAGATACAATCAAAAATAAATTAGAAGGACATCTCAAAGGGTGGTGCGAGCAAGTACCTAGCGCAGTCTGGGCATACAATACAACTAGAAGAGAAGCAACTGGAATGTCTCCTTATTGTCTAACATATGGAGTAGAAGCAGTATTACCCACAGAGGTTGTAATTCCAACAACAAATAAAGAAGCTTGGGAAAGAAATTTAAATGCGGGAGTAATATTAAGAGAATTGGATGATTTGGAAGAAAAAAGAGAAAAGGTGTTGCACCATATGAGGATTTATCAGGAACGATTAGCTCGAGAATACAATAAGAGAATCATTGAACGTGAATATAAACCAGGTGATTTGGTCATGCGAGAAACACCTCGATATCAAAAAGAAAATGGAGGAAAATTAGCACCAAAATGGGATGGACCATATGTTATTAAAGAAGTTGTAGGAAGCGGAGCTTATCGGCTGATGGATCCAGAAGGGAGAGACATGGGTTTGAGGCTTGGTATACCTTGGAACAGACTATATTTGAAAAGGTATTATCCATAAAACTCATGAAATTTTTTACGAATATTGTTTGCTCGCAGGAAATTGGGAAAAGTTACCAATTTTCAAAATTTATATTCCGATTAAAATTTTATTAATTTGCGAATAAAAGACCGCAATCTGTGATCAGCCTCCAAAAAAGAAAGAGAGCCGCAGAAAATTTTATACAGGCAAACCTTTGTGGCGTACACCCTAGTTCGCGAAGCTATAATTCGTAAGAGGCAAAGTCCTAAAGTACGTCATTTAAGGGGGTACCTATAACGTGGCTAAGGGTAACCGGAAAACCACCAAGGGCCCTTAGTACATGGTAAAAATTTTGGGGTACAACCCAATAATGGGGTACCTATCCGGGTTAGACACCTTGGATTCTCACCTAATCTAAAGACATTACGCAATATAAAATGCGGTGTAAGAAGATTTAGGCTGGGCGACTAAGGCATACTGTCTTCCCCAAGAAGTGCAGAAAACGATCAAGGCGCCGAGGTACACGGTTGAGTCAAGAGTGCCGGGTGAGGTTGAACCACATCTGCCATTTTTTACAAGTCTTGGCAAATGATGCACTTGGCCCAAAGATACCCCATAGGGTGCAACCTCGTGACTATAAGCCCTATAGGAAAAAAGGATAAGAGGTTGCGATCAAAAGCTGGTTGTTGGCAAAACCGGATGGGAAGAGCTAACCTTGTATGGTCGATGTACGCTTCCTTGAAGGGGCAATCAGGGGGAAGATAAAGGGCAGCACCCTCCATTAGGGAGCTGATAAGTGCTATAAGACGCAAATGTCACGAGGCTTCTTGTTTGCGAAAACATAAAGGCTTGTCATATTTGTGCAACAAATGAAGTTCTGCGAGCCTTCTAAAAAAAAAAAAAAAAAGAAAAGAAAGAAAGAAAGAAAAGAATAAAGAACTCGCAGAACATAATAAAGTTAAGATGAGATCAATGGGTCGCTACATGAAAGTGTAGAGACGTCCTGCGATTTCATCGCAAGACGGCAATGTCATGGGGCTTTATGTTCGCAAGAATATTTAGGCCTGTCATATTGTCGCAACAATTCCTGAAGAGGCTAAAATACTATAAAAGAAGTTAAGATGAGATCAATGGGTTTTTGCATGAAAGTGTAAGAACGTCCTGCGATTTCATCGCAAGACGATAATGTCACGAGGTTGTATGTTCGCAAGAATGTTCAGACTTGTCATATTATCGCAAATAATTAATACAAAAGAGGTGGCAAAATAAGACCTTTACTTAGGAAGGCATGATAAGACCACAGAAATTAATGAAATTTATTGCATCAATTTCACTGAAGAAATTATACAAGAATATACATTATGAAGATCTGAAAAGAAGACAACTTTGTCAATATCATTGAAGAAATTTTACAAGAATATACATCAAGATATTTTGAAGAGAAGACAGCTCTGGCAATATCATTGAAGAATTTTACGAGAAGTCCTATCAAAAAAAAAAAAAAAAATCATTGAAGAATTTTAATGAAGACTTAACAAAAGATGCGATTTTGATAACAATCAAATACAGATAAGTTCATATTCGTAAAAGTTTACGAGAATTACATACTTCTTATACTTCTCCATATATTGAATATTTCACAAAAAGATTGAATACTTCTTATAATTCTTCAAGAATATCTCATATTTTTATACTTCTTTAATGTATATTTCATTTGGTGAAAGTTAAATAATCACTATACTTCGTCATATGTTACATAATTATTCAAAGATCGAATACTTCTTATATTTCTTCATTTGATGAATTGAATACTTCTAATACTTTTTATATCTCTTCATTTGGTGGATCGAGTACTTCTAATACGAAAAAGGGAATTGTGTATTTCTAATAATTCATTTGGTAGATTGAATACTTCTAATACTTCTTATATCTCTTCATTTGATGGATTTGGTACTTCTAATACTTCTACAAAGGTTGAAACTTCGTAAGATAAACTGAGGCAGATATTTTAATACTTCAAACAATGTTTAATCATTTAAAGAGAAATAATAGGGGGAAAAGGATATACTAAGCTTTATCTGTGAGTTATATATTATTTCTCTTCACGTGATCAAATGGGGCAAATTTAGTCAAAGAAAGGTTAAATTATCTTCGCAAAATATCAAAAAGAAAGGATAGATCATCTTCGTAAAATATCAAATGTACTTCTCAAAAAATAGAATTGTTCGCAAAAAGGAAACCAACGGTAACTAAGGGAAGGAATTCAGAAGAAAGAAAGACAGGAGAGTCAATGATAAATTAAACAAGGAATATTATCATGCTTCATCAACACTCTGTGCTGGATCTTTAAAATCAGAGGGGTCATTAGCAGCCTTCGACTTTTGCGAGATATCATCCTTGGAATAATATGCAGCAGGGACATCTCTTTGAGGAATAGATTCTTTCTCATCATCAAGATCTTCATCATCACTCTCATAATCGAAATCACAATCAGGCTCACGAGCAACTTCATCATCAGATATCTTCAGAGGAGTAATCTTTACAGGAGGCAAGCCTCTTGATAAGATAATGTTATTCGCAAAGACTTGAGCTTTCAGATGACTTTCACGAAGTATAGCCTTTTGATGATTGGTATCTTCGATATCCTTGGAATAAGCAAGATAATTGAATCTCCGAGTAGCACGGTCACGAGAGTTGATTATGCGAGTAGAAAGCAAAGCATTCTTCTTACGAAGCTCAGAATAGGAGGCTTCTAATCCAGCTTTTGCATTGCGAAGATGGTTCTCAGATTCTGCAAATAAAACAAAGTTCAAAGAATAAAATTTGCGAGTATAACGAAATTTAAAGATATACCAGAGGCAGTCAAATTTTAATGACTACCTTCTCTTTGCGAAGTAAGAGATTGAGTTAAAGATAGACAACAGTTCTTCATCTGATTCATCGCATTATCAAAACCATCACCAACTAATCCTTTAAGTCGAGATTGAAGATTTTGATCTTTAGAAAGGAGAAAATTTTTATCCTTCGCAAGTTTGGCATTAAGACTTTTTAATGACGAGTAATCTTCTTCAAGTTGATTCTTCTTAGCACACAAGACTATATTCTTATTAATAAGGGAATTCTTCTCAACAACAAAAGAATTTCTTTCAGCATCTGAAGACTTATTTAATTCCTCAAGTTCACCTTTCAACAAAGAAAGAAGATTTTCTTGATCGCAATATTTATTCTGAAGAGTCTTTAATTCTTGCGAAGAAACAATCATGGTATTCAAAAATGAACATTTCTTTTCTGATAAGGTTTTTTTCTCTTCTAATAAGGTTTCTATTCTCAAATTAGCTTTGGTTAAGGAAGAAAAAAGTTGAGATATGTCATCATTCAAAAATTTTCGATCATATATTAATTGAGTATTCTCTTGAAAAAGAGCATCAGAGTTGTCAAGAGCACACGAGTAAAGATTAGATAAATGGGAGAATTGATTTGAGAGGATTTCATGCTTGGTTCGATATTCTGTTGCATCCGATTCATGGTGAAGTACCAATCTTCTACATTTCTGGATGGATTCTATAAAGGGGAATGGGTTTTAATGGATGTTTCAAGCATATGAAGAATATAAATAAATAAAAGAGAAAATATGAAGATAGTAATCATACCTTTCAGTTCATCATTTCTTTTGCGAAGAATCGCACAGTCCAGAGAATTATTCTGAAGATGATGATTTTCTTTACGAAGATCCTCGCATTATGCTTGAGAAGCTTTCAAATATTGGAGAAGCAATTCAATTTCTTTTTCTAAGGATTGATGTGAAGAAGAAATGTCTGGATTAACGAAATTATTCAGAACTTCACAAAATTCATATTGCGAACGAACATTAGTAGATTTCGCAGTATTGGTCAAAACCTCAGATAACATTCGGAAAGTTGAATAAATTCCATCTCGAATTTCTTGAGGAAGAGGAGAAGAATTTGAAGGAATAAGAGCAAGCTGCAAATTGTCTGGAGAAATAGCATTCAAAGGATTCGAGGACAAGACAGGTTTTTCTAAAGAAGAAGTTGAAGAAATATTTTGCGAGGGTTGTTTTTCAAAAGAAGAAGTTGAAGAAATATTTTGAGAGGGTTGGTCTTGAAGAAGTGTTGATAAATTGACATTGATAGGAGATTGAAAAGCAGGTAATGGAGTAGAGGCAGGAGTATGTGAAGAAGCATTTTCACGAGGAGGAGAGGAAAATTCCTTATCAACTTCAGGAAGGAAATCATCAATCGGAATTAATGGTGTGGGTTTAGTTATTCGAGATCTCTTGCTTGGATTTGGTTTTTCGTCAACCTGCGAATCAAAATGTAGATTAAAAATTGAGGCAACAATATATTGTTCAGGAAAGAAGACAGAGTATTTTAACTACCTTTTGATTCTCAGATTTTCTTCTTCGTGGATTAAGGCTTGAATTCTTTAGTTGAGATTTCATCTGAGAAGTTATTTTGCTGAAATAAACCAAAATCAGATAACAAATTATACAGAAATTAAAGAGGAGAACAAATGAAATACGCAGAGATAGAGGGAAATTACCTTGGAGAACTCATGAAGATACAGTAGAAGAAAAAATTGCAGAGAAAATAGTGATAGAGAATATGAGTAGAAGATAGAATTGCGGAAATAAGAAAAAGAAAAGGAAGAGAATATAAAGGAGTTATATAAGGGAATAACTAAAAAAGAACGGTTACAAAAGACGTGTCAAAATTTCAAAAGACTAAGTAACGGTTATGTTCTCACGATCATTTATTCTTCGTAGAATTGACATGAGAAGAGGCAAGATGTAGGTACTGAATATCGCAAGATAATAGTTCACGAGTATCAGGAGAAAAGAGCTATAAAATGTTACGATGATAGAAGAAGCGCAGAGAAATATGAAGTTTTGCGAGGATGGAGTAATTTTGCGAGTATAAGTTGCGATACTTCGTAACTCATGTACAGCTGTATAAAGTTTTACTATAAATAGGATTTCAAATGTAAAAATTAGAGAGGTTCTTTTAGTGAGTGTTAGAAAATATTTTAGGAAAGAGAATAGAGAAAGTTGTAACTATTCTAATTCCATTTAGATTCTTCTTTGTGATCGATTGAGAACATTAATGAGAAAATTGTTATTCATCATCAAGAACTTCTTGAGTTTTTACTAATTCTATTGAGGGTGTAGTTGTAGGTTATTCTGCAACTACATTGGATTCGATCTGGGCCATCCAATCACGCTGGTGAAGTTGAATGATCGTGATCGTTTCTAGACTTCTATGGACAGTCTAGATGCTCAATCGGGCTAGTATAACACAACGAGAGTTATATGCTCAATCGGTCTAGTATAGAACACCGAGAGTTACATGCTCAATCGGGCTATAGTATAACACACCGAGAGTTACATGCTCAATCGTGCTAGTATAACACACCGAGAGTTATAGACTATACGGGAATTTCGTGCATGCCTCACTGTTGGTACTTGGATATTCATGCTACTCTGCTGCGAGTAACAATCAGTCATCATGCCGCACCAACAATAAGAGTCCTGCTAGGAACATCACAGGAAATACAAGGCATTTTATGCATTAATCAATAATGCTAAAATTCACAGAATATTCGAGGGATTGTTGCTACATGTTCCATTCTTGGTGAATTAATAAAGTGAAGAAGTATTCATCACTTATAAAATAATATCATCCTCTGCAGGATGGGTACACAAAAAAATGGTTTTACAACTTTAGCCATGAACTAAAATCCACCATCAACATTAAGTTCCCTTCCTAGCACATAATGGTTACACTATTATGGGGTGGGCATATGATGGTGACAGTTAAAATAAAACTTTTGAGACAAAGTTAGATGTTACCAGGAGAGACGGTTCGTCCTGTCCTTCGAGCATGTCACGTTCAAGAGACGTCTAGGCGAGCGTTCCCCTAGCATGATGTCGGTCTTGCCTAATCGATGGACTGTTGCACCTGCTTCGTTCGTGGGGCTATTGCGTATGCTTGATCAAACTTGGTCTTGTTGTGCCTTCTTCGGTTAAACATGGGTCCATTGCGTGCTACGTGCCTGCTTTGCTTGGGGATGGTTGTGCCTGATCAAGTGGGACCCATCGCGTGTCTGCTTTGCTTAGGTCCGGTTGGGACTACTTTGACCAATATGGGGCTGGTTGTTCCTGATCAAATGGGACCCTCCGCGTTCCTGCTTTGCTTGGGGTCGGCTGTGCCTGCTTCGACCAGATACCAAAACCTGTTGCCTCACCCAACACCAGACTTTGTCCCTTGACCAACACCGGCTTTGCTGATTTGACGAACCCCGACCTTGCTGACGAACATCGCTGACGCCTTGCTGTCATGTTTCGTTCGAACACCGACCTTGTCCCATACACCAGGTTTGTTACTTCTTCCAACACCGGCCTTGCTATTATGACCAACACCAGTCTTGCTGACTAGCACCGGCCTTGCTAACCAACACCGGTCTTGTGTGCTCAAATGTAAATGTGGGTCCTGTAGAAAGCGTTGAAGCAGCTTCTGGAGCAGGCTCGGGAGAGCGTTGAAGTGTAGAAGATGAAACGCCTTATTCTGGAGAGAGAGCTTTGATTGGGGACGGATGTGTCTACTTCAACTAATCTGGGGCTGGGATCAAGTGAGACCCGTCGCGTGCCTGACTGAACGTCGACCATGTGTTTCGACTGAAAACCGGACCTGCTGCGTGCGCCTGTTTTATTCGAATACTAGCCTTGTGACTTTGATCAATACCAGACTTGAAACTTGAGTAATACCGGACTTGTGACTTGATCAATACCGGACTTGAAACTTGGGCAATACCGGACTTGTGACTTGATCAACGTCTTACTTGAAACTTGGGAAATACCGGACTTGTGACTTAATCAATATCGGTGTTTGGACCTAATACCATCCTTGTGTACTCCAACATTAATATGCGTTCTGTCGTGTGTGACTACACATCTCACGCGTTTTTATACAAGTACTGACTCTTGTCTTTTATTTTAGAATGAAAAAAAGAACTCCTGTTGAGATGTCTTCTGGGGATAATTCTGGTGCCAAGTCAGGAGGTGTTGACAGCTTCAAAGATATGCCGAACATTGATGATGAGTTGTTCACCACGCCCTTTTAACTATATAAAAATATCTGTTCCACAAGATAACCCTTCTCCTATCAGCTTCCAGGTTTTTCATGCTCCGCTGGGCCCTCGTGAAGGATGGTGAGACGTATGTTAAGCAATGAGTACATCAAAGATAACTTGACCAGAACGCAGATTATTGATGTAGCTTGAGTGTTGAAACGGCTCGAGAGGATGTTAAAGTGACTTCTGGTGCGACGGTTGAGGTGGATCCTGGAGAGAGTGTGGAAGCCGAATTCTGAAGCGAACGTGGGTCCCAGAGAGAGCATTGAGGCGGCTCTTGAATATACCATTAAAGCAGCTTCTGCTGGAGGGAGCGTTGAAGTGGCTTCCTCTTCAGTTCGATTTACCCTTACGAATTCCATGCTTCTTGACTGACCATCTCTCTTGTGTTGAAGAAGTCCTTGACTGACGGAGAAGGAACTTCATGCTGAGCCTCAGTCCCCAAGCGTGGTTTACATGGTTTGTTCGTAGTGGTTATTGTCGAGCCAGATATAAAATATCTTGGACGTTGTTTCATCATTGTGGGAGTCGTGCATGTGGTATTGGAGTTGGGTTTGGAGGACGCGCAGGATGTTATATCTCGGTGGTTTTCCTCTCGCTGCTTCAGGGAACTGCTTACAGAAGGCTGAAGGTTGTATCTCATGTTGGTGAGATATATGCCCCTACGAACATTATGAGGCTCTTTATTACCGGTAGGCCTGGTTCTTTCTATCAGAGCATATGTTGTTGTATATGAGCGTTCAACAGCTCCATAGGATGACCAAAAGCGCAGATTCTCCAACATAGCATGATAGACATGTACCACTGTCTGATAAAGTGACTCGCCCGGATCTTGCTTGATATTGCGCGTGGACATCGTTATTTTCTTCAGGCTGCTCCCTTGAGGTATCGGCTCCAGTAGAAGATTGCCAGAGCGTTGATACGTTGCACCAGCATTCTTTAAACGAAATGGCAGAATGGTATAATAAAAATTTCCGAGAGGAGTTCGAAAAGATATATTACTTGCGTCATGCTCGTACATTATTATCTGGTTGTAGCCGCTACATCCATCCATGGAGAAGAACATGCCATGTCCGCTGGTTGCATCTACTAACATGTCGATGTTAGGTAGAGGAGGATCATTTTTTGGAGAAACACCTGTTCAAGTCTCTGAACTCTATGCATCACCTGATCTATCCATTTTCCTCGTGTCTGAATTGCAACTATTTAACCGACTTGGATCCAGGTATGACATGTAGATGATGGGTGACCGATTTTCATCTAAATCCAGCATTTTTTCATATCTCCAAGCGAATATGTCATGTTACTCTTTGAGAAGTTCCACGAGCTTCGTGTGTTTATCCGTACATAAGGTTGAGCTGATGGAGATAGGCCTAGGAGATTCCTCGACGATTTCAATCTCATCAGTTGTGGAGTTGGTGCCATTTTGCAGCTGTTGTGGAGCATCTAGTACTTGTTCTTGTGGTTCGTTTCTGTTGTAGCATTCCATTGGGTGGAGAGACTGGGTAACAGTCTCCCCTGCTAATTGATAATAGCAGCGTCGGTATACCGTTTTCCCTTTCTGGTCACGACTCGTCACAAAAGTTCATTCCCATTTTCCTTTTCTAGTCACGACTTGTCATAAAAGTTCATTCCCTCTTCGTGTGAACATGGGTCATGGCTTCACAGGATGGAGAAGAATGCTTCGTCTGCAAAGATGCATCGTGGGTTTTAGCCCTCAATGATGCAAGGCGGTCTTCTTACTGAATAGACGCCCAGGTGGGGAGTGGGACGCAACGAACTTGTCTGATTCTTTCTGCGGAGGAGTGTCGATAAGGGCCGTCTTGAATTTTGAATCCTTGATGTGTGCGGTGACATGTAGGGCACGGTTGTGACCTTCCTTTGGTTGATTGCATCAAAAGAGTATCTGCCCGCTGATTCTTCGAGAGGTGCAAAAGTTTGCATAAATTTTCCATTAGAGAAAACACTTCCTGATCCACTGACCTCTGGCTCATAGCGAGACTATTGAATTGAGGAAGATCGTTGTGAGGATCAGTCCCCAGTGTAGGAATTTCCATGATAGGACCGCTCATATCTGATGTCGCTTCTTTGATCAGGTCCATATAGGTCTGTGCCGCTGAAGTACCTTCTCCGGTGCATTGAATGCGTTCCTTTTTGGCTCCAGGGGTTGTCACGGCTCTTGTGGCAATCGATCAGTTAATGTCTTAAGAAAAGTGAGTACCTCTTTCTGAGTTGCGGCCATACGTTTGAGTCTTAGCAAGAACTTCCTGCTTGTCCATCAAGTCTTCAATGGTAATGGGAGATGGTCCTCATCTCGTCCCTCTGGCTCCTCGTCCTAATTAAGGAGTGAAAATTGTTGCTCGGGTGACCACCAGAGGCATTACACTTGAGGAGATGCTGGGATTCGCGACTGCTCTGGCTCTAGTGATGAGAGGCATTACACCTACTGGAATATCTCCTGCTCCGCTAGTGTTGGTGATATAAGTGATGGCTCCATGAGATGTATTGACCACGGTAGCTCCACTGACAAGTACATCGACACCGGGAGTGTTAACCACACTAGATCCATCAAAATTGATTGCTGATCCAGACCTGAGTCCTACCATCTTGAAATGAATTGCTGATTGAATTTTTTCTAAGATCTATTCCCTTAAAATTGCGAAAATTGAATTGGGTATTGAAAGATGAAATTAGGAATTGGAAATTGATTTTGCAACCAAGAGATTAATCTCCCACTGTGGTCGCCAATTGTTTATGGGTAAAAACTACTTCTGCTGGTTTTGGTAATTTGGGGTGTGTGGATGAGAAGTGAATTTAAACCCTAAACAAATGCACTGCAAGGGAGTACTTTTGATTCGAGAGATCAATCTATACAATGCTGGCCTAAACCAAGAAATGTTCGTTCCAGACTTGTTTCGGTAACAAAGTGAAGGATATGGGGTTGATCATAGGGAGGGAAGCGAAGAAGGTGTTGAGATTGTGAAGGTGTAAGCTTGTTTATGACTTGTAACATAAAAGGTGAGCAGGCTTACGAATAATGCAAGAAGGATCTGGGTGTTGGAATACGTTTCGTATTAACACTTGGTTTATGTGTTGTCTTCTTTCTCTGTTTTGGAAATAGGGAGGAGAACCTATTTATACAAGTCATTTGAGCCTTATTCACGTCTCTCGTGGGAAGTGGAGGAAGTGGAGTAATGGAGCAGTGGAGTTGTTTTAGTGTCACATGATCAATCTTTCCCACTTCTCTTATCATCACTAACTGTCCATGTCTTCCTGACACGTTCTTGTGAAGGCGCGTTGCAAGCTGTACGTTGTAAACTACCAGACCAATACCACAGTATATATCCCTCAGTTTGTGACACGATTGATGTCTCGAGTGTGTGGATTGTGGGACCCACATAAGTTAGCATGTAATGCTAGTTAAATAACTAAGTTATTTAGGAAGTCGATACTTTTAAAGTATCGTGTGTATTCTTTGCATGTTATGCATCGAATGTATTCGGCATATATGAAGCATCTCTGTTGAGCATTATGCCTTGCCTACTTCATGTGAGGGTTTGGAGGCTGCGCTAGCAAATCCTCCCTTGGCCGACCAAATAGTATGGCAGAGTGGTAGATGGTGATCACAGTGATACCTCACTGGTTGCCTAACTCCTATCCTAGGCCGTCCGTCCAGACTGGCGAAGTTGGACGGACAAGATGACTTGCGACCCACATCTGCGACCGTCGGATTAGGGTTTAGGAGATGCGCGAGTGCACTCCTTCAGCTTGGTCGAATCCAAGCCTGGGAGACGTTTCATGGAGGACCAATCAGGCATGCGTGTAGACGTCATGCTGAAGTCCATGTCCATGCTTCACTGTCCCACGAAGGTTTGATCTAGGCCACTCAAACTTACCAGTGAAGTTGAGTGGCTGAGATCGATTTGCGATGGATATCCTATGCCTCAAAGGATTCCTAAAGGGGCGCGGTATGCCACCTTCAAGGCGCGCATTTCGAGATGACCAAGCTTGGTCGATCTTGGACGATTGGTCCGGCGTGTAGGTGATAGGCTGATATTCAGGCCTATACCTGACTGTCCCATGGAAACGTGATCTAAGCCACTCAATTTATCTGGCGAAGTTGAGTGGTCGAGATCAGTTTGTGATTTGGGAAGCGTGACCACGCCAGTTTGGGCGTGCGATTTGGGGAAACCAGGCATGGTATGCCTTGGTCTGTCGGGAGAGGAGATAGATGGGTCCATGGTGATCATGTTGATTCTCACTGGACCTGTTCAATTGTCCCCTAAGCCTTTCATTCGATCAGGAGAAATCGAACGCTCGTGATCGTTACAAACCCTAATTAGGGTTTTGGCTGGTTGTGCGTTATACTTGGTTTTGTGCGCACGAATTGGGACAACCAACCATGGTTGGTCCTGACCAACTGGTCATGTGTGTAGATGGGATTACGGTGATTGTGTTGACATGCTCCGGGCCCTTTGAATATACAACCACACCATCCATCAATGCCTGCAAAGATGGATGGTTGAGATCGTTTTGCGACACATGTAATGTGCTGCAAACCCTAATATAGGGTTTCTTGTCCATTCCGCTTGGTTTGGACGGTTGTGAAAGATTTGCCACCCATTTTGGGGAGGCCGACCATGCGGGGCCCGTGTTGGGTCGGCGGTGAATATTCCAATACCTTCTTGGGGGTATTGGATTCGATCTGGGCCGTCCAATCACGCTGGTGAAGTTGGATGATCGTGATCGTTTCTTGACTGCTATGGATAGTCTAGATGCCCAATCGGGATAATATAACACACCGAGAGTTATATGCTCAATCGGGATAGTATAACACACCGAGAGTTACATGATCAATCGGGCAAGTATAACACACCGAGAGTTACATGCTCAATCGGGCTAGTATAACACACCGAGAGTTACATGCTCAATCGGGCTAGTATAACACATCGAGAGTTATAGCCTGTACGGGCATTTCGTGCATGCCTCACTGTTGGTACTTGGATATTCATGCTACTCTGTTGCGAGTAACAATCAGTCATCATGCCGCACCAACAATAAGAGTCCTGCAAGGAGCAACACAGGAAATAAAAGGTGTTTTATGCATTAATAAATAATGCTAAAATTCACAGAATATTCGGGGGATTGTTGCTACATGCTCCATTCTAGGTGAATTAATAAAGTGAAGAAGTATTCATCACTTATAAAATAATCTCATCCTCTGCAGGATGGTTACACAAAAAATTGGTTTTACAACTTTAGCCCTGAACTAAAATCCACCATCAATATATTCATCTTAGCCCATGGGTTCGTCTTAGCTCGTGACTTGGCTGCAGAAACTTTGGAATCCTCTTCAGAAGAACTGGAAGAATAGTAATAGTCATAATCGCTGAAACTGTTACTAGGAGTCACCATTTCCTGGAACCAGAAACATGGGATTATAGATATTCTAACACAAAATCCACAACAAAAATGGTAATCCTTAACTCTTACCTCTTTACGATTTCACGAATTTAGTGATAACAGCGTAAAACCTCGAAAACTTGTTTGTTCTTTCAAACCTGCAAAGTCGAACAAAAACTTATCATTATTTAAAGTCAACATTTGCTTTTCATGAAACTATGAATAATTCACACAACCTTTCATGTGAATATTCGCTGATTTTTACATGTGCATACACTATAAAATCGCCAAACACACACATACTACGAATCCATCAACACAGAAATATTGTTTGCTATCAATAATTTTCATAAAACCAAAGCATGATTTATTTTCTCTTTTCAAAAAAAAAAAAAAAAAAAAACGTGAACAAGTCACGTAAATTAAAAAAAAATCGTGAGTTTAGTAACTCACGTATATTAAAAAAAAAACTTTTTGTTCAAATGAGTATTCGTCTACGAAACCAGGGTATTTTTTATTTTGTAAAAGTCCATGTGTTCCAAACAAAATTTTAAAGCATACAAATAAACTTTATCACGAACTCCAGGTCTTTTCAAAATTTCCTTATTTGTTTACAAACAATCCTACGTTCTTAAAAGTATTTACAAAATTCATGCTTTGAAAACAAACTTGGGTTTTCATGAAACCTAATAAACAAAAACTTTTATTACCGCAACTATATCAGGTCCATGCAAAATTTTATGTATCTCTTCCATATTAGGGATTTTTGTTCATTTCCCAAACTAACGAAAAGACGGGCATTCATACGTTTTCTAAAATTCTTCATAAATCCTACGCATGCTTGCAACTAAGGGATTATTTTTTTTGTGAACAACTCATGGATCATAAAACACACAACAAAAAAAACAAAACAAAAAACAAACAAACTTACTTGTCGGCGCTGAATTAGGCCGGAGTTCGGTCGGCGTCTGCCGGCTGTGGAAAGTCTGGCGAGAATTTTCTTCGTCTCTGCTGCACTCGTGAAGGTGGTCAAGAGATGAAGGTGCTCAATCGATCAAAACAATAAAAATATTAGGGTTACTTACCTTTTATATTAATTTTATTTCCAAAACCTAATAAAACACAGGTTTCCTTTTTGGGCTCGGGCCCGAAAATCCTAAATCGGTCAAAACTAGGATTTTAGCTAACCAAATCAGCAACACTTCACCTCTCCACGTCCACAAAATAGCACTCTATCACACTATCAGGGTCCTCACCCGTACATTTGCTCGTACATGACACCATTGGAGCAAATCGAGGATTCTGAAACTTCCTTTGTAGACTGAGTTCAACCACAATCTCGTTGACTGAAAATCACCATCTAATGATTACTGCGGAACATGACTGTCCCTCACTAAGCAGGGACTTAATGTTGATGGTGAATTTTCAACAAAGGTAAAATTCATAAAATCATGATACTGCATGTTTCTGCTATGGATTCAAGCATGTGACGATTCATATTTTACGAAGCCATGATGAATATGTCTTTTGAAAAGCCTCCACTAGCTGAGCGTTCGATCCCTGGCATTTCATTGTGACCTCTATGTAGAATAATATAATTGGGCGGTCCTCCTACATAATTGTTTATTGAGAGGGCTTAACGCCTTTAGGACGTCGGTGATACTCACTGTTCCCTGACTACAGGAGAGTGACCCACCTCTACATAGAAGAACGATTGGGAGGTTCTCTGTCAGATTGAGAGCAACAACTCCTTCAGGACAGTGATACTCACTGATCCTGACTATGTAGAGCGACATGTATATACTCGGGTGTTCTCCGTAGTGTCTAAGAGCACCCTCAGGATCAGATGTCTCCTGACTATGCACATATATTATTTCTCTTATTCCATGGTCGAATCCACGACCTAATCCCATGGAATAGCAATAAAAATTGCTCATATTCCATGGTCGAATCCACGACCTGATCCCATGAAATGGCAATAAAAATTGCTCTTATTCCATGGTCGAATCCACTGCCTGATCCCATGGAATGGAAATAATAGTTGCTCTGATTCCATGGTCAAATCTACGACTTGATCTCATGGAATGGAAACAACAATTTATCTCATTACTCTGATTTCATGATCGAATTCACTGCTGATCTCATGAAATGGTAATAGATAATTTTATTACTCCGATTCCATGGTCGAATCCACAATCCCATGGAATGGTAATGCACATTTTATTATTCCGAGTTCATGGTCAAATCCACAGCTGATCCTATGAATTGATAATAAATAACTACTTATTTTATTGTCTCGTCTCATGAATTATGTTACACTGAATTTCATGAATTAACAATAAATACTCAATAATCGGGCATCTGGACCATCCCTGAGTAAGCCCAGCGAAAAATGGTGTAAGTGTACTCGAAAATGATGCACGACTGAGCACCCAGATACACGAACGAGCATCCAAAAACATGAAAAGATGAGGACTCCTACGTAAAACAGGAGAAAACAACAAATATTAATAAAATAATAATAAGGAGCGCCCAGGGGCCGGGCCCACCGGACGGCCATGCCCTAGCCGTGGCCGGTCCCCATGCTTCTTTCATTATTTTTCCCTATTTTGTTATTTTCATGAACTCATGAAAAACTCCTTGATTTTAGCAACTTTCCTTGTTTTTGCAAAATTCATGAACTCTCCATAAATTCATGGATTCATGAAAAATAATAATATTATAAAACAAGGAAAAGTATGTGGGACCGGGCAACATGGACGGCCGGCCATGCCCTAGTCGTGGCCGGTCCCACACCTTACAATCCTTAGCCTATTATAATCATTATTCCCCAATTTCACGAAACTTCCTGGTTTCAACAAAATTCACGGATTTGTCATAACTTCAGGAATTCGTGAATAATAATAATAATATAAAATAGAAAAAGGTGTGCGGGACCGGGCAACATATCCGGCCAGCCATGCCCAAGCCACGTCCGGTCCCACACCTCACAATCTCTAGCTTTTATAATTATTATTTCCTAAACTCATGAAACTCCTCCGTTTCAACAAAAACCCATGGATTCTCCATAACATCACGGATTCATGAAAAAATAATATTATAAAACAGGGAAAAGAGTGCGGGACCGGGAAACATGGCCGGCCGTCCATTCCCTAGTCGTGGCCGGTCCCACACCTTGCAATCCCTAGTATTTTATAATTATTATTTTCCTCAAATTCATGAAACTCTTTGGTTTGAGCAAAAATCATGATTTCTTCATAACTTCTCGAATATTGCTCAAATCATGAAAATTCAAAAGCCAACATGGTCACGTGACCAGCTATCCTCTCATATCAATTTTAGATGTTAAAATACTATTTTTTTAATATTTACAAATATTGATCAATTGAGCATACATGCTCATTCCAACAAAATCAAGAATTTCAGTCAAGATAAAACTCTTCTGCAAGCTCACAATATTGCTCGAACGCACATCAGAAAATACTGAAACTCTCAGTATGGAGACACTGACACCATGGTAACACGTGCATGCCTTAATGACCGACCAGGGTTATTCTTAAGGCTTTCACAAATCCGGTCCCACATGTTTTCATAATTCTGACCTAATTTGCAAAATTGCTCATATTGGGCCCAAACTCTCTCCAACCAACCTGGAGATTTCTCAAACGGACAATAGCTGGTCCCGTGACCACCAACAGTTGGTCCCATGCTCTCTTGGTCAGTCCCATCTATCAAACTTAGGTTTCATCACCTAATATTGAACCCAGCAGTAATTCAATAAATGATGAAACCGACACTTAATCATCATTACTTCACCAACTCTCCAACTGAGAACCCTGGTACATGCTCACTCGAGCAGTTGGGCATCACATGGACGTCCATGGTCCCATGAGGTCGGTCTCTCTTTTTCTCATGACCTATTTTCATCAATTCGTCGAATAATGAGAAATCCATCAAAATTAGGGTTTTCGAACAAACGCTCAACAAATCATTATTCTGAGCAAGTTCAAACACTAAATAAATTTATATATTGGTCCACAGATTAATCTTATAATGTTTGGTAGTCTACCAATATTTTAATATTTTATTGGGTTTCGTCACCAATAAATATTTCGTCGAATTGAGCAATATTTGCTCAAATATTGATCCAGCTATCAATATTTAGTAACTTATCAGTAATATGTCGAATGGATCAATACTTGCTCGATTGCACGTCAAATTATTAATTTATCAGGTTGTTTGTCGAATTTGAGAAATACTTGCTCAATTGCACGTCAAATTCTCAAATATTCAGTAATTCTTCAAATTGAGCAATACTTGCTCAGTTGCTAGAATTTTGACCCAATTTTAAAATATTCAGCAACTCATCAATATTCAACAACTTATTGAATTTACAACATTTGCTCAGACGAGCAACATTAATGTTCATGAATCACTGAGCATTTGTCAAACATGTTCGATTCAGCAAAACCTAGGCTCATTGCTTAATCAGTCAACAATTGAAAAACTAAATACACGTCTGTCATGAAGACTCCAAGATTTGTGAGACATCAATCTCTTCAAATTGGGGGATAACAGCTAGGGTTTTGGTCTGGCGGCCTACAGCACGTGGATTCATCCACGACGAGAAATGTGTGTAAGTTGTGTCAACGGTTGAAGGAGTTAGCAAAGTAGTGGGTGCACGATCCATCAAGTCTCCGCATGACATGGAACTGACTTTACCACGATCTTTTACCGACCCACTCTTTCACTCATGAAACTGTCACACTTACAGGGATCAAGGTGTTCACAACTCTGACAATATAAATAAGTCTCTGAGTCCATGATTGAAGAAAAACGAATGATCATTAACAAACAACGTTTTTCAGTCTGCGAAAAATTTCTCGAGTAACTACTCTCAAGAATTCATCAATCCATCAGAACTTATTCGAACTCAACAGTTCACCAACTATTGCAGAAACCTTCAACACATCCACAATCCTTGATCATCACTGATCCCACATAATTCTCAGCTTCCCTCCTACAAAACAAACCATCTCCCTCTTTGCGGAAGAATTGACTCTGGAACGTCCATTGACTCGATTTAGGCTGGAGTCCTACAGATTGATCTCTCGAACCTAAGCACTCCCTTTGAAGTACATCTATGTGAGGTTAAGTAATTTTCCTGGTTCGAGGAGTCTCGACGACACGCTGACTCTTCACTTTCCTAAAAAACCAGCGAACCGTTTTTCCCCATCTACACTTCTGAACGACCAATATGTGTGATTAGTATAACCGCTCATGACTTGTTTGTGTTCTTGGTAAAACTATTCACATGAGGCCTGACTTATGTATTGGTATGACTTTTATTAGTGAAGCCAATCTTAAGTAATCATCTGGGGTATGATCGAGTTTGTGTGTGTAAGACCTAACACTGGGTAAAGGGGAACCTATCCTCGTACCTATTCAACCAAAGGGGAACCAATCATATGAACATGTGAAAGGTTTATAGTAGAAAGAGGAACCGATCATATGAACATGTACAACACATTTTTAGGCAAAGGGGAACCGATCGTATGGACATGTTCAACACATATAAGTTAGATACCAAATATATGTGGGGAACCGATCCTAGTACCTATTCAACCAAAGTTTGGAAATCTAGTGTGACTATACATAATACTCACATGGAGGTAGAACCAAAACTTGTTTTGGTAGAACCGTTACACCCATGACTTGTGATTGAGTGTTAATTGATCAATCACATAGTTCTTGAAAGTCAGATGAACCAATTCTAAACTTGTTTGGAAGCGTGGTAAATCGGTATCAAGTGAGCAAGTATGAAAAAGGACTTACCAGAGGAAAAAAGTCGACACACTTTGAACACGTGCATTAATGCGTATTGTAGTTGCAGGATTTCCTACACTACACCCTTGTCAAGAATCTATGAAAACTAAGCCATAATTGTGAATGAACAACAACACTTTTATTAATTCACTTTCAGGAAGATTTACAAGAAATATTAAAACTCAGAAGTACAACTTTCTTTCTGGAGTTTCTCTCTCCTAAAAATTCTATTATCTCTCAAAAATGCATCATCATTTTCTGGATCTATCGTGCCCTTTATATAGGGATTTACATAGTGGAAGACAGCTAAGATTTCCCCCTAATTCGGATTTACTTTGCGATCTCATCGCCATAACTTTAGTCTTCACCATCGCTAACTTTATAACCATCGTGAAGAAGACTTATTCTTCACATATCTTTAATCGTTAATCGTTACATCACTCTTTTGTGACACTCGCCAAATGTTGTTGAAGAATCTTGCGATAATCTCGTCAAAGTGTCGTTAATATTGCGGGAATAGCGTTGTAGCGATATTCTGGTACTACATCTTGCCTCTTCTCATGTCTTTTCTGCGAAGAAGAGAAGATCATGTGAACTAATATTCTTTATTATTCTTCGCAACTTCTTCCCCTTTTATGCTTTCTCCTCGACAAGATCCCGTTATTCCAGCCTTTCTTACACGTGTTTTAAATCCCTTCATTTACTGACACGTTCCTACTCCGTAGGTCCACTCCCCTTTGCCTATAAAGGGTGGAACTAATCTTCAAAATTAGTTTTACTTTTTTGTTTCTTCATCTTCTGTCTGCAACTTTGCCTCTTCTTCATATTCTTCTGCTACTGTTATAATGGAGTCCTCAAGGTTTGCTTCTTGATTTTTAAGCCAATTTTTATTTTCATTCTTCAATCTTTCTTATTTCCTTGTTATGTCTTCTTTTTAGCGGAAAGACTTCTAACGCACAATCTTCGACCCACAATCCTAATCCTCGCAAGAAACCAGTAGAAAAGAAGAAGAGAAATTCTGCGAATGATAAGGTAGTAAGAAACACCCTTTATTTTTTAATAACAATATCGTTGCCTCTGTTTCTTATATGGGTTATTATTCGCAGAATGACATGAATCCTGATAAACCTCCCAAAAGATCTCGCCATTTTAAGACACTCGGGGAAAATCTCATCATGCCCCCGTTAACATCTGTGAAGATTACTCCCACACCATCGTAACCAAATCTTTCTCCTCCTATCCGCGAGAACATCGCTGTTCATACCTCTACCCCTTCTGATATTTTGACAAACCAAGCTTCTAAAGCTGCTGCGACTGAGGTTCCTTATAGTCCTTTAAGGCCTTCGACTGTGGTTTTTCCACATACTTCTCCTGATAACTCAACCACCACAAATTATCGCCAACTTACTCTCACTACTATTTCACCTTATAAATCCTTTCCTTCATCAAGCGAAACTTTCGCAGGTGTTGATATTTCCTTTAAAGTCTTGTCTAACATTTTAGACAATGCTAGAAAGTCTTCCACTGACCCTCTCCAACAGGAAGCTTGCGAGACTCTATTTAAGTATTTTGGCTCTGATTGTAATGATTCACGAGCGTCTTTGGAGAACGAGGTTGAATTTCTGAGAAAAAGTATTCAAGCTAAAACTGCTGAATGTGACACCTAGAATCACATGCTCCGCAACTCTTCTTTAGATTGCGAGAATCTTCGCAGAAGAAATGACGAGATGAAAGGTGATTTTTTCTTTTCCTCTGCTCTTTTTTCTTTTCTGTTTCACATGCATACTTTCTGTACTTAGACTTTCTTCTTAAATTCTTGATTCACATATTAGTTTCAAATCGGGCTCGTTTCATAGAAAGACTCAAATCTGAATCTATTGCTGAAGAAGTTCGCATTGAAAGAGATTCTTGGATAGATCAACATACTAGACTAGACAATCTGTACACTTATTCAATTGATCGCATAAATAATCTTGCTAATGAAAACAATCAATTATTTCAAAGGCAGAACTTTTTGAGTGGCGAGCTTGATCGCCTCTCATATTTGTTTTTTAAGGCTAATTTGGCGATGAAATCTTTATCAGATGAGAATAAAACCTTGTCCAAAGAAAATCATAGATTTTCAAGCTTGATGACGATTTCCTCGTAGGAAATAAGTAATCTTCAAAGTACATGTAATAGTCAAGAGCAATCTCTTCATTCTCTTAAGAAGGAGCTCAAGGAGTTAACTGAATCATCTGCCGCTGAAAAGGGTAGATTAACTCTTAGTTTAAGATCCAGCGAACTTCAAGACCAATACACTCAGTTAAAGGAATCTTATTCTTCATTAGCAAAGGAAAATTCATATCTTCGCAACAAAGAAGAAAACATGAAATCTCGTCTGAAGGGTATGGTTGGCAATAAATTCGATGATGCCATGAATCAGTGGGAGAACTATTTATTTGCTTTAATCCAAAACTTAACCTCGCAAAAAGAAGGTAGTCAGTTGACTGCCTCTCTTGTTGATCTTCTCATAAAATTTTATATTATGTTCCTTGTGAGATTCTTGTCTAACTGATTTTTTATCTTATTTCTCGCAGAATCCGAAAGAAATCTTCATTCTACCATCACTGATCTGACCGCTACATTGGATAAAGTTCGCAAGGAAAATAAATCTCTAGCTTCTAATTTCTTTATTGCTCTAGACAAAGCAGAAAGAAGACTTGATTATCTTGAATACTTTAAGAATATAGAAATTAGGAATCGTGAAAAAGATCTTCTTCGCCAAGTCCATCTTAGGTCTGAAGTTCTCGTGAACAATATTCTGCTTCCCCGTTATCTTTCTCCTATTTCTGTCCCTCCTCTTGAGGTTGACGACGATGAAATTCCTCTTCCCATGGATGAAGAGTTAGAGTTTACTAATGATGAAGAAAATACCACAAAACAAGATCAAGAAGGTGGTGAAGAAGAAAAAAAAAGTCCTCCAAAAGAAGTAACCGCTGATGAAGAATCCAAGGAAGAAGAAGCTCGCAGTGAGAAGGATGCTGATGATGTTGATGAATCTGAGAAGAACAATAAGTCTGGCGAGGATTGAATTTTATCTTTGTTTTCTTTTACTTCTTCTATCTTGCGAGTGATGTAATCTTCGAAACTTTTAGAATTTTAACTTTCGATTTAGCTTACTTTGAATATTTTCAAGTAAGATAATGTAATATTACTCATCTATTCCCCTTCTTGCCCTTCATTATCTTGCTTGAAATGGTGAATACTCATTATATTCTTTAAGTAATTGTGTTGCTGTATTCTTGCAAAAATATGAATACATCTGCGATATGTGGAATACTGTTGCACTTTTCTGAAAAATTCTGAGGGAATCCGTGATGTTAAAAATTTGCCTCCTTGTATATAATTATGCGATAAAGGAATGTTTCCTTCCATCTTAAAGCAAAATAGTTAATTGGTAAGATTATTCTTTTGGTCTTATTTTTCCTTCCTAGTTAAAGGTCTTATTTTTCCAAACCTTTTCTGTCTGCGACAAAATCGTAGGATTTCTTAACATTTGCATGTAAAGACCCTTTGATTTTGTCTTATCCATGTTTCTTTTAGAATCTTTGCGAAAATATGATAAGCATACATTATCTCACAAGAATTTACCCTTATGACATTGCCGTCTTGCGATGAAATCGCAGGACATCTTTACAATTTCATGTAAAAACCCATTGATCTCATCTTAACATTTCTCTCGTGGCTTTTTTCCTCGGCATTATTTACGTTATGCGACAATATGACAGGCCTAAATGTTCTTGCGATCATAAATCCCCATGACATTGCCGTCTTATGACACTTATCAGCTCCCTAATGGAGGGTGCCGCCCTTATCTTCCCCCTGGTTTCTCATTCAAGGAGGGAACATCGGCCATACAAGACTAGATCCTCCCATCCGGATCTGTCAACAACCAGTTGTGTTCGCAGCCTCTTGTCCTTTATGCCTATATGGCTTATAGTTACAAGACTGCACCCTAGGTGGGGTTTTCTTCAGGCCAAGTGCATCATAGCCAAGACTTTCCAAGGATGGCAAGAGAGTTTCGTACGCTCCAGGAACCCTTGGCTCAACCATGTACCTCGACACCTTGGTCATACTCTGCACTTCTTGGAAGAGATTCTCGGTCGTCCAACCAGGGTATAACCTTATATAGTTGGAAATTCAAGATCTCTCTCCCGGATAGGTTTTCTTTAACCACATCGTCTGCATGACTCGGGTTCCAGCAGCGGTATAACCTTATCGCTAAGTCATGTCAAGAGATACCCCCTCATATGATGCGCTATTAGGTCTTACATTTGCCTTTTACGAAATTTTATTCGCGAACTAGGGTGCACGCCATAAAGGTTCGTCCCATTCTTTTAGTCTCTGCGAAATTTTATTCGCTATTCTTGCGCTGATGCTCGCATAAATTATGATAGAGAAAGAAGAATTTTTTAATTGTTTCATCTTACATTTATATTTCTTACCTCGCAGAAATTGCTACTGATAATACCTTTTCAGAAACAATCTATTCCATGGTCTATCAAGTCTTTGCCCAACATCTCTTCCCTCTGGATCCATTAATTTGTATGCTCCATTTCCAATTATCTCTTTAATGATGTATGGTCCATCCCATTTTCTCGCTAATTTTCCACCACTTTCTTGTTGATATTTTGGTGTTTCTCATAAAACTAAATCGCCAAATTGAATTGACGTTTCTTGACTCGTTTGTTGTACTCGCGAGCTAATCTTCGCTGGTATTTTTCCATATGTTGTAGATTTTTTTCTCTATTTTCTTCTAGTTCGTCTAACTCATGTAAAATCATGCCAGCACTTAGATTTTTCTCCCATGCCTCTTTTTTTGTTATTGGGATAGCAACCTCTGTTGGTAGGACAGCTTTAACTCCATATGTTAAACAGAAAGGTGACATCCCAGTTGCCTCTCGTCTAGTTGTATTATATGCCCATATTGCATTATGTACTTGCTCACACCATGATTTGTGATAACCTTCTAACTTCTTTTTCAAGATGTCTGCGATTGTCTTATTAGTTGCCTCAGCTTGACCATTTGCTTGTGGATATAAAAGAGTTGACTTTCCACATTTTATCTTAAATGCATTAAGAAGCAATTCGATATTCTTCCCTTCAAATTGCTTTCCTTTATCAGACATCAACTTTGCTGGGATCCCAAATCTGCAAATTATATTTTCAAATATGAACGTAAAAATGTCCTTATCGCGGATGTGCTGTACTGCCTTAACTTCTCCCCATTTTGTGAAATAATCTGTAGCAACGATTAAATATCTTCTTTGTCCAGAACCAGGCACAAATGGTCCCACAATATCCATTCCCCATTTTCCAAAAGGCCATACGCTTGGCGAAAATGATAATGGTGCTCTTGGTGCATGTATCTTCTTCCCAAATCGCTGAAAATCTTCACAATGCCTTGAAAGTTGTTTTGCATCCTCATGCATATACGGCCAATAATAACCCTGCATTTTTGTTTTATATGCCAAAGATCTACCCCCGCTGTGATTACCAGCATCACCACTATGCAACATTTTTAACACCTTTTGTCCTTCTTCCCTCGTCAAACATCTTAGCGATGGTCCATTAAATGATCTGAGATATAATACCCCATCTCTTAGTTCATAATTGGTTGCTCTACTTTTTAATTTATGTGCTTCTAATCGATTTCTGGGGATTTCTCCTCTCGCCAAATAAGCATGAAGATCTTCTCGCCAATCTGTAGCATTATTCCCTATTTCTTCCTCACCAGATTCTACCATCATTACATCTACCTCTTCTTCTTCTTCTTCTTTGTTTATCGCCGGTTACAAAAGTTTTTGAATTTTTATGCATCTCGCAAGTGGGTTTGTCATCATACTTGATATGAAAGCAAAAGCATCTGCGAGCCTAATATCTTTCCTTGATATGTGTCTCCATTTTATTTTTGGAATTCTCGCAGACAATTCTTCAACAAGTTTTTTGTACTTCTTCAAAGATGGTTCATTTGTGGTATACTCTCCATTTATCTGGCGAATAACCAATTGTGAATCGTTGGTGATTCTAGCATTTTCCAACTTTATTTCTATCGCAAACTTCAATGCATGGATTACAGCTTCATATTCTGTCTCATTATTAGTTTATGCAAATTCCAATCTAAATGAAAAATCTATTTTTTCTCCTTCTGGTGAAATGAAAACAACCCCAATCCAATTTCCTTCTCCATTTGACGATCCATCCACTAATATTTCCCATCTGTCAGGTTCTGTTAATAGCTCTTTTGGGTCTCCATGTTCTTCTTCTATATCCATCATCTCTTCTACAGCTTCGTCATCTTCTAAAGGAAATTCAGCTAAGAAATCTGCGATAACTTGTGATTTTGGCGAAGATAGAATTTCATATTGAATATTAAAATGCCCTACTTGCGCATTCCATCTCTCAACTCTGCCTGATCTTTTTGAATTTTTCATCACCGATTCAATTGGCACTCTCGTTAACACTTTGATCTTATGCGTTTGGAAGTAAATTCGAATCTTAAAGGTTGCGTGTACCAATGATAGAATTAGTTTCTCAATCTTTGAATAATTTTTCTCTGCTGAATTAAATATTTTGCTGATATAATAAACTGGTTTTTCTACCCCTGCGTCTACTCGCAATAACAGAACACTTAACGCATATGGAGTTGTTGCGAGATAAATCAATAATTCTTCTCCCGGTTCAGCTTTTTGTAATATAGATATACTCGCCAAATGTTCTTTTATTCCTTGAAAAGCTTTTTCGCATTCATCCGTCCACTTGAATTTTGTTCCCTTCTTGAGTATGTAGAAAAAATGTTTACACTTGTCTGAAGATCGCGAAATGAACCTTCCTAGCGAGGCTAAGAGTCCATTTAGTTTTTGCACATATTTTACCGTTGCAGGAGTTGGCATATCACGAATTGCTTGTACCTTTTCTGGATCAACTTGTATTCCATCTTTTGACACAATATACCCCAAAAACTTCCCTGAAGTTACTCCAAAGGTACACTTATCAGGATTCACCTTAATATTTAATTGCCGCATTTGATCGATAATCTCTCTCAAATCTTGCACATGATTCTCAGCTTCTTTGCTTTTGATTAGCATATCATCTACATACACTTATAATGTTTTGTGGATCCACTTTGCAAACACCTTTTCCACCATTTTTTGTTATGTTGCACCAGCATTTCGTAAGCCAAATGGAATCTTTTTATAACAATATAATCCTCTTGGAGCAAAAAATGCAGTATGTTCTTGATCTTCTTCAGCAAGAGGGATTTGATTATATCCTTTATACCCATCCAATGATGATATTCTTGCGTTTCCTGCTGCTGATTCAACCATTTGTGGAATATCTGGCAACAGAAAACTATCTTTTGGACATGCCTTGTTTAGATCCGTAAAATCTATGCAAATTCTTATCCCTTTGTTCTTCTTTGGGACCACCACCATGTTTGCAATCCATTCTAGATATTTTGCTTGTCTTATAATTCATGCGTCGAGCATCTTCTGTAATTCTTCTTCTATTTGAGAATGATATGTTGTTGCGATCTTCCTTATTCTTTGCTTAAATGGTCTTATGTTTTTGTTGATTTCTAATTTATGACATGATATTGAAGGGTCTATCCCTGGAATCTCATCCATGTTCCACGCGAATATATATGCATATTCTCGCAAAAGATTTATAGTTCTTTCTTCCTCATCTTCCTCCATTCTAGTCCCAATTTTCATCATTTTAGGTTCTTCTTTACTTCCAATATTTATTTCTTTTGTTGGTTCAGTAACAGTATAGATGGCTTCAGGTTCTCCCATTGGTGTTGGCGTTTTCATGACTCTCGCGAACTCATCTCCTTCTCGCGAAACTTCACTTGGTATCCCTTTTCCTTCTTTTGTCGTTATCATGTAAATTTTAAATTCCTCTTCTTTCTTTGCTTCTCTATTCAATTTTCTGCGATCTTTTCGCAGCTTTGGACATTCTTCACAATTTATTACTTAAATTTGGTAGCATAATCTCGCGAAATCCACATCTCCTCTAATTTCTCCAATTCCACTAGGCATAGGAAATTTAACACATTGATGTAATGTTGATGCCACAGCCTTGATTGTGTGTATCCACGGTCTTCCCAATATCATATTGTACGGAGATTCCACATCTACCACACATAATGATATTTGTGTTTCAATTTTTCCTAGTGGAATTCGTACCATTATCTCGCCTTTAGGTTTTGTTATAGACTTTCCGAAGCCATGAACATAATACGTTGAATGAGACATTTCTTCATCCTTATATCCCATCTTCTTGAAGGTATGATAAAATATCATGTCTACAGAACTTCCTGTGTCTACTAAAATTCTATTCATAGCCCATTCTTCTTCCTTTCTCATTGGTATAGTGGTTACTGTGACCACCAATGGAGATGTATGACTTGAATCTTCTCCTGGTATTTCTGCTG
Source organism: Papaver bracteatum (assembly GCA_023529315.1). Lineage (NCBI taxonomy): Eukaryota > Viridiplantae > Streptophyta > Magnoliopsida > Ranunculales > Papaveraceae > Papaver > Papaver bracteatum. The sequence goes on along the minus strand of JAJJWX010003192.1, from coordinate 113,877 downwards.
CTGTAAACGTGATTTCTTGTTTTTCCCAATCTTTCAATGATGATATCTTCTCCACTGCCATAATCTTCCTTCCTTCATAATCCCGTTTATGTATCCTTCCCTTGATATTTTCATGAAATTTATCAATCATTTCTTTTGTTATTATATCATCTTTCAATTTTCTACAATCCTTTTTGATTCTGATCATTCTTCCTTCAATTTTCTCACCGATTTACTTTATGATTTCCCTAATTTTGAACAATTTTATCTTCTTCTTCGCTTTTTCTTCTATTTTCGTTAATTCATTCCCTGTTTCGGGCGCCAAAATGTAGTTGCAGGATTTCCTACACTACACCCTTGTCAAGAATCTATGAAAACTAAGCCATAATTGTGAATGAACAACAACACTTTTATTAATTCACTTTCAAGAAGATTTACGAGAAATATTAAAACTTAGAAGTACAACTTTCTTTCTGGAGTTTCTCTCTCCTTAAAATTGTCTTAGCTCTCAAAAATGCATCATCATTTTCTGGATCTATCGTGCCCTTTATATAGGGATTTACATAGTGGAAGACAACTAAGATTTCCCCCTAATTCGGATTTACTTTTCGATCTCATCGCCATAACTTCAGTCTTCACCATCGCTAACTTTATAACCATCGTGAAGCAGACTTATTCTTCACATATCTTTAATCGTTAATCGTTACATCACTCTTTTGTGACACTCGCCAAATGTTGTTGAAGAATCTTGCGATAATCTCGTCAAAGTGTCGTTAATATTGCGGGAATAGCGTTATAGCGATATTCTAGTACTACATGTATATCTTTAAACTTTTTTTAAATATAAATACGATCTTGTGATAATCCATTATTAACAGACTCCGTTCTGTGTGTGATTGATCACCAGAGAAGTGTGAACCGATTTTTTGTATTGTTTAGACTCATTCCATATACAATCACTTTTGGAGAAAGGACTTATAGGAAGGAAAAGTTTTAGCTTGAGGTATAATTGGGTACCCTCGCCTTTTCAATATAGATAATTGCATCTCAGTACATTCTATAGTTAATCACAATTGTCTTCTAATAGTTGCATCTTTTAGCTGCCTTTTATCTTTCTTTTGCATCTGTAGTTTTAGCATTTGTATAATAAGCTTTATCAGTTCACTAGTAGATAAAAACTTCATAATCCTGTAATATATCACGCATTCTCGCATAATAGTTTATTGATCTTTTTGTCTCCCAGAAACATATCATTCCATGTTCTGTTTGTAGTAACAACTTCATATTTGCTCTGTATTCACATTTCTGGGTACTGAAATTCTTCTTTGAGTAACCAGGTACCTTTGAAACTGAAGCACAAGACAAAAAGGAGAAGGACAAGGAACAAATATCTTTCATGCCGAAACCCGGTTCTGTACCGGCGGTATCGTTTTCAAAACTTGTTAACTGTCATGATTATGTGAATGTTATAACATATTGGCTTGCTAAAACTAGTTGCTTTACATAGCCTTGTCAGAATCCCTGCATCAACTTAAATTTTTCCGCATGATTCCATGATTAGTTTGAAGTAGCATGCTTACTTGTTGAAACCTTCATCCTTTTGTTCAATTTGAAATCTCGGAACTTAGGATATCTATGCTTGCATAATATTGACACTCTCTGAGATAAGCCCTGAATTTCTGAAATTGTGAGTTTCCTGGCTGACTGTCACTGTAACATGTTGATTGATGTGTGGTCTAGGATATGACTGTGTCTTTTAGAGACCAAACAAATCGATTAGTTAGAATTCGTCAAGAAGATATAATTGAAATACCCGTCAATCTGAGACAATATTGAATCAACCCCGTAGTCTCAAGGACTACATGTACCCAACTAGGACAAGCCATCCCTCATGTATTGTCCTACCAGCTGCTGCTGGTCAATTTTAATTAAAAGAAAGTACCATTCACATGCTCCTTGTATTTAGAAGGGTTAATACTGAAAACCCTTACCACCATATTAGAGAGTTTGAGAAAATCTGTGGGACTCTGCGTTTCGACCAAATGGCGGAAGAGTCCCTCAAACTGAGATTATTTCCTTTCGTTCTGAAAGAAAAGGACAAATCTTGGTTGTATGCCCTACAACCACAGTCCATTAGAACATGAGATGATTTTACGAAAAAAAAATTCAAAAAATTCTTCCCTAATCATAAAATTGCGACCATTTGTCAAAGTTTGAATAGTTTTTTGCAATTAGAGGGTGAGACCTTAGCCAAATACCTGGAGAGATTCAATTAATTATTGGTCTAATGTCCTCACCATGGTTTTGAAAAATGGAGACTTGTGCAAATTTTGTATAAAGGCATAGATGTCACTACCTTAACCACAGTTGATTCAATGTGCAATTATGCATATATTGAAAAAAGTACTGATGAGTCTTGGACTTTCTTAATTGAAGTTGCTAAAAAAACTCAGCAGTGGGAGTCCATTCGTGAACCTAGAATAGATCATGTTCATAGGATTGAATCTGATTTTGATGGAAATGCAAAAATTGCATCTTTGGCTAGGAGAGTAGAAGATCTAGAGCTGCAGAAGAATGTAAAACCTACTGCCCCTACTCTCCGTGACCAAATTGAAACAACCACTTGTGTTGCATGTCATAGTTCAGACCACCTAGTGGATAGTTGTCCAGACCTACAATCATTTTATGAGTCTACACTTGAATATGCTAATGCTTTGTATCAGAAACATGAGAACAACCCTTATTCTCAGACCTACAACCCAGGGTAGAGGAATCACCCTAATTTTTCATGGTTCAAAGGGCCTGTACAAGGAGGTACAACTAGCAATAACCAAGGATATTCATAGCCTAGAAACCCCCAAGTATAATCGTTCAACCAATACCCTGCTGAGAAAAAGCCTAGCTTTGAAGACAATGTCGGTCTGTTGATCCAAAATCTTTTGCAACTTCAAAAGACCATATACCAACTCTAGGGACAGAATATCGCAAGATATAAGGTTACGAACATAGTAACAAATACAAGAGAAAAGTGTCGCAAGATAATGCGATAATAAAAGAAACACGGGAGAAGTGTGAAGAGTTTGCGAATATAGAATAAACCTACGAATAGAAGTCGCGATACTTCGCAAGATATATACAGCTATACAGATTTCACTATAAATAGTAGTTCAAATGTTAAATTGAAAAAGTTCTGAAAGTGAGTGTTAGAAAAAGTCTTAGGAGAGAGAACAGAGAAAGTTGTAACTGTTCTAATCTCCATTAACATATTTCTTTGTAATCAATTGAGAATATTAATCAAAATTGTCATTCTTCATCAAGAACTTCTTAAAGTTTTACAAATTCTACTGAGGGTATAGTTGTAGGATTTCCTGCAACTACATAATTGGCGCTAGAAACAGGGAAAATAAAGATAAGCAAACGTAACAGAGATAATTAAAGAATTTTGCATCAGAAAAATGGCTAGAAGAAGAAATATATCAGAACCATTGACTGCAGTAAGAATAAGTGTAAGACTCGCAGGTGGAGAAGCAAACGTAACAGGAGAGCCTAGTAGGAGAAGGATCAATCTAAGAAATCAAACTCAACAAACAGTAACTCAAGGAAGAGCAATAGATCATGACCGAGTGAGTGTACACACTTGGAGAACTGATACATCAGTTGAAACATATAGAGAACCGCAAATCAGAGAAAATGGGAGATTGATGGGAGGGATAATTCATGAAAAAGAAATGGAGGCATTGGAAACATTGAGACAAGGAATTCAAGAAGAACGAAGGTTTGAAGCTGAATAACGTGCAAATTTAACAAGACAGAATCAAGAATTGAGGAGGGAAAATGAGATGTTACAAAGAAGGAGATCTCAAAGTGCTACGATATCAAGTGTTAGATCAGAGAGAGAAGAACGCAATTCACCAACAATCAATAGTGAAAGTGTTATGCAAGGACAAGCACAGAATCTGATTGAAATAAATCGAGAGAATCGCTTCATTTTAGTACCGAACAACGAACAAAACATGGAAAATTTACGAACAGAACCATTTCCAAGGGAAAATAACCAGAATGGCGAAGAAAATCGAGAGGAAAAGCAGCAACTTGCGGAAGAAATTGAGAGGCAACAATCAATGCATCAAAATAATTACGAAGATGGAGTAAGAAGACATGAACAGGCTCGCAACAATCAAGATCTTGAGTATGGTAGAATTCAGAGGAGAGTTGCAAATCAACAAACAGAAATAGCAAGGAATGAACCAAATCTTCAAACAGAATTCAGGCAAATCAGAGAGAGGTAAATCGCAGAAGGAGGAGAAATGAAGAAGAAGAAATTCCTGATATTCACATGAGAAGGATGAGGAGAATAGAGATGGAAGAACAAGAATTTCAAGAAGCTCTACAACAAAACAACTGTGACAATCTGGAAAGAATATATTTGCAAAATTGTGCAAATGGAAACATTAATGAAGAGTATGATAGAATGCGAAGGATCGCAAGAGGAGAAATGCAAGAACGTAGAAGAAGAGAGGCTGCGTTGAAGAGACCAATGGATGAGAATTCTGAGGCAAATGAACGAATCTTTCGAGAATTAGCGGAAATGAGAGGAATGATAAACAGTAGAGGAGGAGGAGATAGAAGGTAATTAGATGAAGCAATAGAAGAAGCTGCGAGGACTCCTTTCTCTAGAGAAATACAATTGGGAGGGATTCCACCAAAATGCAATCTGCCTAAATTAACCAGCATCTTTGACGGGACTTCATGTGCTATACAACACATTAAAGCGTATATAAGATGCATGTTACAATGGGAGAATCACGATGCTGTATTATGCAAGTATTTCGCATCAAGCTTAACATGAGAAGCTCTAAAATGGTTTGAAGGACTTCCAAAGAACACTATTACATCATTTAATCATCTACAAGTAACTTTCTTAGGAGCATATATCACGAATCATTCCTCGCGACTTGGTATTGAAGATGTGTTTGGTTTAAAACAAAGAATTGGTGAAAATTTGAAGCATTTAATAAGAAGATGGAAAACTATGTGCAGTGATATGGCAGGGCGTGTGGATGAGAGGTACCTAATTTTGTCTTTCGTAAATGTGATGTTCGCAACTGAGCAATTATATGTTCAAATCTTCAGAAGAAAGAATTCCATTATGATGACAGAGTTGCTAGAATTGCAAGAGGAGTACATTACATTAGAGGAAAAGCAAAACAATATGGAGTCATATCCAGTGACAAACACCAACACTCAAGATACAGGAGCAAACTTACTTCCTAAAATAGTCAATATCGTAGCAGGTACCTCGCAGACATCCTCGCAAACATCTTCGCATATATCAGAAGAGAAGAAGGTTGGCAATGGTCAACCAAAGATGGTAGCAATGAGTAGCAAGGATCAAGAAGAGTATGATAGAGAAAGGAATTTCTATAGCCGAGGAGGAAATAACCATGTCCCAAGATTAGATCAGCAACATGAAAATTATGGAGGACAAAGGCAGAACTATTTTGGACAAGGGAATCATAGACAAAACTATAACAATGGATAGGGAGGTCAAAGAATGATAACAGAAGAAATAAAGATGCCACATTTGAATACAAGTATAGAAAAGATATGGCAAGAAATCATCTTGATGGAAAATATACCAACACCATGGAATATGGGAAAAGAACCACCAATGTGTCCAAGAAGTCATGAATTTTGGTTGTACCATCACTTTCATGGACATACTACAAATAATTGCAATAATATCAAAAGGATTATCTTGTGAATGATCGAACAAGGTAAACTGAACCACTTTTTACTCAAGCAAGCACATTCGCAACAATTACCACAGGCTCCAGTAATAACTCACATGGTGAACACAATACAAGAAAAGGGAAAGGAAACCTTACACATAGAAGTGGGACCAAAAGCAAGGAATGTTTTCTGCAATTTTATTGTTCACTCATATATAACCATAGAATATTTTCATGATAATGTGTTAAGCAGGGTATATGCGAGAGATGATGAATGAAGGGAAATAATGAACATCGCAAAAATCTCACGACTTGAAGATTGGCAGAAGCGTGAAATTTCTTTTGAAGACACAGAAATTCCATAAGGTTGCGAAGTACATGATAATCCATTGGTAGTGAGATTAGAAATTTGTCTGAATACGGAAGAAAGCGAAGATGATACAGACGAAGAATCATTTGGTCTTAATAGAATCTTAATTGATACGGGAAGTTCTGTCAATATTCTCTTCTATCCTACTTACAAAACCATGGGGGGAAAAGACGCAGATCTAATACCTTCTACCTACAGGATTTATGGCTTTAATGGAACTGCTAATAAACCTAAAGGAGAAGTAAGCATGCGAATTCCCTTAAGTGGAATGCGAAATGAAATTCTATTTTGCGTTGTTGATGTCGAATCACCATACAATGCTTTTATAGGGAGACCTTGGCTTCATGGGATTCTAGGCGTAGCTTCAAATCTTCATCAATGCATAAAATTTCCTCATCCAAAGGGTATTGGAGTTATCAAGGGTGATTGGGCAGAAGGGAAGAAATGTTACGATACAGAAGTAGAAGTTTGCGAAGGAAAATCTGTTGAAAAGGAAAGTTGGATAAAAAGAGCAAAGGCTGTGAAAAGAAGCGAAAATTTAATGACTGAGGACTAAGGCATGAAGGAGTACAAGAAATTTACGATGATAAAAAGGAATATGGTTTGCGAAGAAAAGAGAATAAAGAACAAAGGTAATGAAACAAAAAGGTAATCAGTATATTTGTTCGCAACGTATAACAAAATATTCGCAAGGAATAACACACGAAAATAAAATGAGGTATTTCGCAACATGAAAAATTTGTGATGAGTTTTTACGAATAAAAACAATTTATTGCGATCAGCTTTCATTAAATAAAGACGCAAAAATTTATTTGCGATCAGCTTTCATAAAACAAAGCCGCAAACTGTGATCAGCTTTCAAAAAAGAAAGAAAGCCGCAGAAAGTTTACACAGGAAAACCTATGTGACGTACACCCTAGTTCGCGAAGAAACATTTCGTAAGAGGCAAAGTCCTAAAGTACGTCATTTAAGGGGGTACCTATAATCATGGCTCAGGGGAAATGGAACACCACCACGGAACCTGAGTACATGGACATTATAGGGTACATGACCCAAAAACGGGGTACCTATCCGAGTAAGACACCTTGGATTCTCAACCTAATCTTGCGATGTAACATGATTTAGGTTTTCCGACTAAGGCATACTGTATTTCCCAAGAAGTGAAGAAAACGATCAAGGCGCCGAGGTACACTATTGAGTCAAGAGTGCCGGATGGGTTTGAAGCACATCTGCCATTCTTGACAAGTCTTGGAAATTGCTGCACTTGTCCCAAAGATACCACATAGGGTGCAACCTCGTAACTATAAGCTCTATAGGCAAAAAGGATAAGAGGTTGCGAACAAAAGCTGGTTGTTGGAAAAATCGTATGGGAAGAGCTAACCTTGTATGGTCGATGTACGCTTCCTTGAATGGGCAACCAAGGGGAAGATAAAGGGCAGCACCCTCCATTAGAGAGCTGATACGTGCTATAAGACGCAAATGTCACGAGGCTTTTTGTTCGCAAGAACATAAAGGTCTGTCATATTTGTGCAACAATCGTATTTCTGCGAGTAAAAAAAAATGTACTCGCAGAATTAAATACAAAGAAGTTAAGATGAGATCAATGGGTTATTACATGAAAGTGTGATAACATCCTGCGATTTCATCGCAAAACGATAATGTCACAAGGCTGTATATTCGCAAGCATATTCAGACTTGTCATATTATCGCAAACACAAAAATATTGTTAAGATAAAGTCAAGGGGTTGAGGCATGCGAGTGCATCAACGTCCTGCGACTTTATCTGGTGGCAAAGTAAGACCTTTACTTAGGAAGGCATGATAAGACCACAAAAACTAATGAAGTCAATTCCGTCAATGTCATTGGAGATTCTTTATATTCTCAACAAGAATATGTATCAAGAATTCCTACCAAAAGAGGCAATTTTATTTGCAATCAAGGACGGATATTTCATACTCATTAAATTCTTCAAGGATGGAACACTTCTTATACTTCTTCAAGGATGTTTCATAATTCTTATACTTCTTCAAGGATATTTCATAATTTTCATACTTCTTCAAGGATGTTTCATAACTCTTTAAGGAGGTTTCATACTTCCTATACTTCAAGGGGGAGATTTTTTATTTACTTCGCAACTTAAACGGAGGAATATATTCTAATACTTACAACAACAATTGATCACCTGAAGAGAAATAATAAGGGGAAAAGGAATACTAAGCTAGGTCTTCAAAAATATATTATTTCTCTTCATATGATCAAGTTATGCAAGTAAGGAAAGTATTTAATTAAAGAAAGATTAACTCATCATCGCAAATTAAGACATTGATACTAATTAAGTTGCGAAAAGAAATTGCTGGTTAATTAAAAATGCAGGAAAGAAGAAAAGATTGTACTCAAACAAACAAGACGAAAAGAACTAAAGCAAATATACAAGAAGGAATAAATCTACTTTGTGGGAAATTTATCTTCATCAAAATGATCTTCTCTTTCTTCTTCGGAGATATCATCTTCAGCTTCACTATCAGAGATATCCAAATCTGGGGTATCATCAGGGATTTCTTCAAAAAGGAGCGTTTGATACTTAGTGAGAGGAATTTGATTGTCTACACAAATCTTGCGAGTCATCATAGCTCGGAAGCATTTGATGTTTAAGCCATGGTTGTTTTGAGAAATTTGATGTTCAGACTTTAAATCATAAATCTTCTGATTACGCGCAACAAGAGTAGCTTCTAGCTCTTCAATCCTCTTCGTATAATTTTCTTCAGCATTTACAAATAAAAAGGATAAGTAAAAGATAAGAGAATAAAGAATAAGAGAATAAATTAAGGAATTTATTAGCAAATTGTAGAGTTAAAGTGATCAATATTTGCGAATTTACCTTCTAATTTCTTCTTATCATTACGAAGAGAAGTGACTTCAAGCTCCAGTTGATTATTCTTCTCAAGGAGAGAAGAATTTTTAGTTGCGATACTCGCAGATTGCGCATTATCTTCGCAACGGGATTTTAACTCTGCATTATCAATATTCAAATCCTCTATTTTCTGGAGAAGTTTTGTATTCTCAACCTCCAGTTTGTTATAACGACTTAAAGTTTTCTTCTCAGCAATTGCATGACTTCTTTCCCAATCTGAAGCAGCTGCACAGCTAACCCTCCCAACCTGACCAAATAAAAAGGATTAGAAATCAATGAAGTAGGGGAAATTAACAAGGAATAGAAGAGAAACTTACCATACTCCCCAAAGAGTATAATGTAATAGGAGAAATAAATCTTGAAATTCCATTATGGGAATTATTGTTGATTACAGTGGGAACTTTGCAAGCCTTCGCAGCAGAAGAATTTCCTAATCCACGAGAAGAGTTGAGAAAATCCTCAGACAATCGAGTCATTGCAGACTCAAAAGTTTCCGCATTGCTGTAGTCTTCATCCTCATCATCATCATCATCATCATTCCTCCTATCAGAGTCAGTATCATAATTAGAACTAAGATCCTTCTCAAAAAGTCTATCATCTGTATCACTTTGGTCTTCGTCAACATCCTTGGCAGAGGAGATCACATTGGAGTAAGCACTGGGTAGGAGTCTCTTCCTCTTCTTCGCAGAAACAATATCCTCAAGCTTCCCTTTTTCTTTGCGAAGAACATCTTCTTTATTACCAGAAATCTTGGTGTACTTCGCAGAGCGAAGTGTTCTTTGTCTTGAAGTTAACACTTCAGAAGAAGTTGAATTCTTATTCTCACTCACGACAGCCCCAGGGAAGTCAGGAAGAACCTACAAATTCAAATAAGGATAAGAAACAGAGGCAACAATATATTGTTTAAAACACATATAAGAATGTTTCTTACCTCATTTGAAAACAATTGGAAAGCCTCGCGAGTACTGGATTCCCAATTTTAAGGTAACTTTCCTTAAGTTCATTCACCTGACAAATATTGCAAAAGGATTAGTAAAATAAGAAAAATAACAAGAAGATAAGAAGATGGAGATACATACATCTTTATCTCTATTAGGCCAAGAAAAGACCCAAGGTTGATAGTTACGATCACGAAGATTCGCAGGAAGATCTACTATCCCAGAGATGTAAGAACCTGATAATGCTAGAGGATAATTGTACCAATCTTCATCATGAGAATGGCTAGGGGTTCGATTATTTCTAGAAGCATAATCAATATCATGCATAAGAATATCAGCTTCTGCGACATCAGTTTTACAATGAAGACGCACACCCTAACGCTTATCTTCCCTCTTCGCAGGAATTAATGTGTAATTTTTAAAGAAATTCTCGACTGTGTAATTTGCGGCGATAATCTCCACATATCTAAATACAGGTTTCCTAAGTTCAATTTAGTATAAAGATTTTCTAGTAGCAGCACGGTTTGCGAATTCAACTAGAATGCGAATGCAATCCCAAGTCAATTGATAAATGGCTCGTGAGAAATTTGGGTGAGAAATAATCTCATATAATAAAGGAAGATTGACATCGTAAAGAGTAAGAGGAAGACCTGCAAGGATTTGGCCTCGTGAGATTAAAACTATTTGATCATCCCAATGGAGATCAGTAAAGAGTTCCATACAGAGATGTGATTTATTGGTATAACCATCAATTTCAGAAAGAACGAGATCTCTATCAGCAAGCTCTGCATTAAGTTTTTCCATAGTTTTCTTCCTCGGAGCCATTAGATGAAGGATAGAAAACAGAGAAGAAAAGAAATAAAAAAGGCAAGAAATATCAGTAGAAGAAAGAAGGAAGAAATTGCAGAAGCAGACGTAGTGAGGAAGATGAAAAAGATAAAAGAAGAAAAGGAGGAATTAAAGATAATATCTATAAAGAAAAGAGTTTGATGAAGATAGAAATTCATCAATGCGATTAGACGTGAGTGGTTAAGAAGGACGATTACGAAAAAACGTGTCGAAGATTTAATGGAAGAGAAAACACGTATTGCGAACATAACAGGTGATGATAACTATATTAAATTTGCGAGAATAATGATTCTCATGACATTTCTTCTTCGCAGAACTGACATGAGAAGAGGCAAGATATAGGGACAGAATATCGCAAGATATAAGGTTACGAACATAGTAACAAATACAAGAGAAAAGTGTCGCAAGATAATGCGATAATAGAAGAAACACGGGAGAAGTGTGAAGAGTTTGCGAATATAGAATAAATTTACGATCAGAGGTTGCGATGCTTCGCAGGTTATATACAGTTGTACAGATTTCACTATAAATAGTAGTTCAAATGTTAAATTGAAAAAGTTCTGAAAGTGAGTGTTAGAAAAAGTCTTAGAGAGAGAACAGAGAAAGTTGTAACTGTTCTAATCTCCATTAACATATTTCTTTGTAATCAATTGAGAATATTAATCAAAATTGTCATTCTTCATCAAGAACTTCTTAAAGTTTTACAAATTCTACTGAGGGTGTAGTTGTAGGATTTCCTGCAACTACACCAACATTTTACAAGTCTATAACTTAAAATGGGCCAAATCTGTGATGCATTAAATGAGAGAGAAAATGGTAAACTCCCTAGTCAACCCCAACAAAATCCCAAAAGTGCATTTCAGGCAAGTATGCCAGCTTGCAATGAGTCCTCACATAATCAAGTGAATGATGTCATTACTCTTCGTAGTTGTAATTGCAGGAAAAACTACAACACACCCCTTATCATATCTTGATAACAATTTCTAGATCTAAATATAAAAATGGTGATAAAAATACTAAAATTATAAATAGACACCAAGATTTTTTACGTGGTTCGATCAATGTGATCTACATCCACGGTTCTTCACTATGATAATTTGTAGTTACATCAATTTACATTTACAATCTCCATTAATGGAGTTCTTGGAAGAATTCTAGATCTAGTTTTGGGGAAGAAGATGATAAATAAAATACATTTTCTCTCTCTAAAAATCCCTCTCTGCAAAATATCTTTCTCTCTCTTCCTAAAATTCTCTCCCCCTTTATCTCTCCTGCTCTATTCTTTATATAGGTAATTACCCTTTCTCTCTCCTGCTCTATTCTTTATATAGGTAATTACATAGTGGATGACAGCTCATGACATCTCATTTACAGCTAAGCTTTCCCTTAATTTCGGATCTGAGTTCTGCGGTAATATCTTTCGCAAGCTTTCTTCATTTCTCTCAAGTTTCTGTTACATTTCCCTCAAGTCTCTCCATGTCTCGCAGGATTCTTCCTTCTTGCTACATTTCTTGCGAATTATCACCTTATTCTTGCGAGTAATGATAAAATCTTCACATATTTCATCATTTCTTATAATTATTTGCGACACTTGCCATGTGTGGCATAAATCCTTGCAAGAGCGTTGTTGTTGCGAGATTCTGCTCCTACATTTTGCCTCTTTTTTCTTGAATATTGCTTGAAGAGCAATCTTTAAGAAAAAACTCGTTGTTGTAGTAGTCTCGATCTTTGTTGTGAAGGAACTAGCGAAAGAATACCAAACTTAAAAAGTATATACTTGCCTCTATTCTTTTGCGAAGTTCTGAAGCTTTGAGAAATAATTAGAAGTATCATCTTTTGAAGTACACGAAGTATGAAGAATGAAGTATGCGAAGTATCCTTGAAGAAGTATAAGAAGTACTCAATCCTCGAAATATATGAAGTATCCGCTCTTGAATGAAAAATATTGCCTCTATTCATGCGAAATTATTTCTTCATTTTTGGTGAGAATTCTTGCCCATTTTGGAAATGATTCTTGCCGAGAAGATAAAGAACATAAAATATTTTCTTGGTAATCCCTAACTGCCTCTGTTCTTTATCTAAGAAGGAGAATCCTTGAGAAAATGTTGAATGATTAAATTGCTTCTTTATTCTTATCTTGCCTCTGCCTCAAGTGATAATCACTTTAAGAAAATAATCACATTCTGCAAAATAATCACAATTCCTGCGAAATTCTGGGTGAATCTGCGAATTTATGAATGAGTCTGCGTGATTATGAATAACCTTGCTAATTTCTGAATATTTCTGCGAATTATGAATAGTGCTCAAATAGTATTGCGAATTATGAATAGTCATGCAAATAGTGTCGCAAATAGTATCGCGAATTATGAATAGTATCGCAAATAGTGTCGCGAATAGTGCCACAAATAGTGATGTGAATAGTGCTGCGAATAATGTATCAAAATATGAATAGTCCTGCGAAATTTCAAGGTATTATTCTCATTTCGCCGCGATAAAAGTGATGTAGCTTTAAATTGCCTCAATTCTCCATTTCTTTATATTTTTCTCTAGCGAATACATTCCTCTTTATTCCCGCAGGTTCATTCTCTTGTGCCTCATTTTTCTGGCTCATTGTATCCCATTGTTATTTTCTCCACTGTTTTTTCCTGCAATATAACTATCTTCGCAAGTTTATTTGCGTTTTCTCTAGTGGTCTTATTTTGTTTTTGTCCTGTAAAACTTGTGTACTTCTCTCTTTCTTTCTTGCGACTATTTTCTGCGACAAATTGTAATATCCATTCTATGCATTCCCATACCTGCCTCTTGTTATTGATCTGTAATGAAATAAGACTAATATAAAGTCGTTAGTAATCTGTTATACGCTTGTAGGTATAACCTCTCTTGTGGTCTTATTTTGCCTTCCTAGTTAAAGGTCTTATTATGCCACTTGTCTGCGACAAGATCGCAGGACATTCTTACTTTTATATGTAATAATCCATTGATCTTGTCTTATCATTTATTTTGATCTCTGCGACAATATGATAAGTCTAAGCCATCTTGTGAGATTAATCTCTCTTTGCTTTTTAAGACTTATGACATTGCCGTCTTTGCGATGAAATCGCAGGACGTCTTTGCGATTTATATCCTCTTATCATTGATTTCATTTATCTCATCTTTTGATCTTATCGCAAAAACCCATTGATCTCATCTTAACATTTCTCTTGAGGCTTTTTGGCCTGTCACGCGACAATATGACGGGCCTAAATATTCTTGCGAATATAATGTCCCATGACATTGCCGTCTTTGTCACGCGACAATATGACGGGCCTAAATATTCTTGCGAATATAAAGTCCCATGACATTGCCGTCATTTTTGATACACAGCTCCCTAATGGAGGGTATCGCCCTTATCTCTCCCCCTGGTTGCCCCTTCAAGGATACGTACTTCTGCCATACAAGACTAGCTCCTCCCATCCGGTTCTAGAAACAACCAGTTATTTTCGTAGCCTCTTATCCTTTATGCCTATATGGCTTATAGTTACGAGACTACACCCTAGAGGGGTTTTCTTCGGGCCGAACACATCGTAAGACAAGACTTGCCATGGATGGCCATGGTAGGTTCATCCGTCTTGGGCACCCACAGCTCAACCGTGTACCTCGGCGCCTTGATCATATTTTGCATTCCTTAGGAGAAACTCTCGGGCGCCCAACCAGGGTATAACCTTATATAGCTGGGAATCCAAGTTATCTCTCCTGGATGGATTTTCTATAATCCCAAATCTCCATGACTAGGTTCCAACAGCAGTATAGCCTTTCCCATAGTCATGCAAAGAGATACCCCCCTTATGACGCACTTTAAGGACATTGCCTCTTACGGAATAGAATCCGCGAACTAGGGTGTACGCCATAAAGGTTCGTCCCATTCTAATGTGTTTTTAGGCGATTTGCGCCCGTCTTATGCATTTGCATTTCTCTCTTGCGAAATTTTATTCGCGTCTTTTGCGATAATTTCGCATTTCTTTACTCTTTCATTTCTTGCGATAATTCCGCCATATTATGCAATTGCATTTCTCTCTTGCGAAATTTTATTCGCGTCTTTTGCGATAATTTCGCATTTCTTTACTCTTTCATTTCTTGCGATAATTCCGCCATGTTATGCAATTTCATTTCTCTCTTGCGAAATTTTATTCGCGTTTCTTGCGATAATTTCACATTTCTTCATTCATTCTTTCATTCTTTCTTTCATTTCTGTCATTTCTTCTTTCATTCTCGTAATATCATTTTTGAAGTAAATTCTCTGTAAAATATTTTGAAATCTTAGAAACCCTCTTTGAAACCTTGTGATTATATCGCGTCTTTAAATCAAAAATGTTCTATAGAAATATATAAATTTAATCTTCTCTGTTTTTTGTAACTTTGAAATCTTTGAAAATTTTTGAGATCTTTAAATTTTTGCGATGAATTCTTTTTTGAATCTTGCAATTGTATCGCAATCTAAAAAATCTTTGTAATGTTTTGAAATCTTAGAAATTTTAGAAATCTTGCGATTATATATCACTTTTGATAAATAAAATCAAAAATCTTTCTCGCAAAAATCATAGATAAAATATTCAAGGAAATGGTACTTATCTTTTGCGGCTTGATGTTGTCTCTTGGGAAGTATATGATTTGCTTGAAAATTGAGAAGAAATGAGAAATGAAGTCTTGCAAAATTAACTCTTGATCTGACTCTTGTATAATGTTGCGCCATATCAACTGTTCTAACTATTTTTTGCAAAATATGTCTGCGAAATAATCTCCCGTTTATTTATTCGCGTTTCTTTATGCTTTCATTTCTGTTTTCATTCTCATAATATCATATCATCTGAAGTAAATATTCAAGAAAAATTCTAACATATTGTAATTCTGAAATTTTTGTAATTGTAAAATCTTTGTAATTCTGCGATTGTATCGCTCTTTGTAAATCAAATCAAGATATTTTGAAATCTTAGAAATCTTTGCAATAATTTCACTTTTTGTAGTCTTTGAAATCTCTAATTTTTTTTGAAATTTCTAACTTTTTGCGATAATTCGCAGACATTTTTTATGATCTTTTGTAGTCAAAAATATTTGAAATGTTTTGAAATGTTTTGAAATCTTAATAATTTTAGAAATCTTGCGATTATATCGCTTTTTGGAAATTAAATAAAAAATCTTTTGTTTGTTGTAAGTAAAATATTCTAAGAAAAGGTACTTAGCTCTTATGTGAATTGTCTGAACATCTCGCAGCAAAAATAATTGGGAAGAGTGAGACTTGAACCCTTGATCTACTTTCTGCATTTTCTCGCACCATACCAATTGTGCTAACCTTCTCTTGCGAAGTAATCAAAGTCTAATTGTTCTAGAGACAATTCTCGCAAAACAAAAATAAACATGCATGAGATGAGAATTGATCCTGCGACCTATTGCTTGCATTCATGCCTCTCAACCAACTGTGCTAGCTCTCTTGCTTGCGAAATTTATCTGCGAAATAATCAAAGGCTAACTTGCGAAATAACAAAAATAAACTTGTGTGAAGTAAGAATTGATCCCGTATCACGCTGAACCATCTGTGCTAACCCTTCTCTGCGAAATTTCTCTGAAAGATTATCATTAACTATCTTCTGCGTGAAATACACTTGCGAAATTATCAAGGATTGCGTGAAAAAATATGTATGTGTTGGTACTTGAACTTGCGACCATAAACTCATTAACTTCGCAAATTACCAACTGTGATGCCTCTTGTTTGCGAGATAATGAAACAATGTTGCGAAATTATCTATTTTTTCACCCTTTGTAAAAAGAAGAAAATTATGCTCGCAGGAAAATTCGAACCTTTAACCACAAACTCACATGTTGTTCTCTGGACCAAATGTTCAAGAATCTCTCTGCGACATTTAACGCAGAACTTTTTTACTTATTCTTTTATTCTCCGCTGAAAATGAGAAGAAAATGAAAAATATGTATTTCTGCGAGATTTGAACCCTTGACCTCTTTGTTATTCTCGCAGACTTGAACCATATGTGCAAAACTTATGCTTGTGATAAAAATTGCAGCGTCTACCTCTTATCTTCTCTTCTCTTCGTCCTCCCTTAATTTCTTTCACAATTTGCCTCTTGTTTATTCTCCTGAACATGAAATATTCCACTGAAACTTTGTTTTTCTTTCTCAAATTCACCACAACAACTAATTTTTTCTCTTAGTCTTCACATGTCTTTGAATTTTTGATAATGCTTACTCCCTGAAAATGTAATTTATTCCATGAAATTTCCATTTTTAACCCTAAAATTTTTTTAGATCTAAAAATATACATGAACAGTAGCTAATCTTTCTTGGAATTTTCTTGAATCAACAAATTCATCCTTTTTACATAGTTTTGCATCTTCGTCTTTTTATTTTATGCTCTTTCACTGTGTTGTCGGTGTTTGTTTGAAGATACAACTTCTCCATTATCGAATTTCCACTCAAAAATTTTAAATCTCACAAATTCTAACTCTTCCTGTAGCCAATTTCTTTGAATCTTCCTCAATTAATCAAATAGCAGGTAGTGTTTCTAGCGCCAAAATGTAATTGCAGGAAAACCTACAACACACCCCTTATCATATCTTGATAACAATTTCTAGATCTAAATATAAAAATGGTGATAAAAATACTAAAATTATAAATAGACACCAAGATTTTTTACGTGATTCGATCAATGTGATCTACATCCACGGTTCTTCACTATGATAATTTGTAGCTACATCAATTTACATTTACAATCTCCATTAATGGAGTTCTTGGAAGAATTCTAGATCTAGTTTTGGGGAAGAAGATGATAAAGAAAATACATTTTCTCTCTCTAAAAATCTCTCTCTGCAAAATATCTTTCTCTCTCTTCCTAAAATTCTCTCCCCCTTTCTCTCTCCTGCTCTCTTCTTTATATACGTAATTACATAGTGGATGACAGCTCATTTACAACTAAGCTTTCCCTTAATTTCGGATCTGAGTTCTGCGGTAATATCTTTCGCAAGCTTTCTTCATTTCTCTCAAGTTTTTGTTACATTTCCCTCAAGTCTCTCCATGTCTCGCAGGATTCTTACTTCTTTCTACATTTCTTGCGAACTATCACCTTATTCTTGCGAGTAATGATAAAATCTTCACATATTTCGTCATTTCTTATAATTATTTGCGACACTTGCCATGTGTGGCAGAAATCCTTGCAAGAGCGTTGTTGTTGCGAGATTCTGCACCTACAGTAGTGGTAAAGTTTTTTATAACAATGTAGGTGTAACCAGTTGAGTGAGTCTAACTTAGACTTACCATTGCATACAAATCCACAGAAAACACCCAATGTAGAAAAGGAATCTGAGCATGATAGTGACTCTAAGAATTCTACTGATGTTAACATCCAAACACCATCTAATATGCCTGTAGCCCCATTTAAACGAGTCAATATTAATATTCCTTTTCTCGAAGCAATCAAGCAGGTACCTGCTTATACTAAATTCTTGAAAGATCTATGCACACAAAATCGGAAGCTTCATGTGCATAAGCGTGCCTTTATCACTGAGCAGGTAAGTTTAATTATTCAAAATAAAATGCCACCAAAGTTTAAAGACCCAGGTAGTCCAATTATCTCATGTACTATAGGTGACTTAGGCGCAAGTGTGAACCTTTTGCCATATTCTGTATATGTGCAGTTAGGTCTTGGAGAGATGAAATACACTCCTGTTACGCTACAATTAGCGGACAAATATGTAAAAATCCCTCATGGTATTGTCGAAGATGTGTTAATCAAGGTTGAAATTTTTTATTTTCCTGTGGACTTCATTGTGTTAGATAATCAACTTGTGAAAAATCCAGATTGTCACATTCCTGTCCTTTTAGGACGACCTTTCCTGGCGGCGTCCAATGCTATCATAAACTGTCGTAATGGAGTATTGAATCTGTCTTTTGGTAACATGACTGTAGAACTGAATATTTTCAATATAAGTCAACAACCCAATTGTGATGATACTGAATTTCACAAGATTAACATGATTGAGAGTCTAATCCAAGACTCATTTCCCGACATCTTTTGCAAGCATGTTAAGACAATTTTGACTTAGATCTTTTTTATTTTGAGTACATTAGTGGAGCCCACTCTTTGCTTGAATATGCACCACCCATGGATATTTTTAAATGGAAGACTCTAGTGGACCACTTCCACTTTATGATTCCGAGTCTGCCCCATCTCTTGTCGAATCACCTAAGCTTGATTTGAAACCATTGCCTGATACTTTGAAATATGCATTCTTATGTTCTTCTTATATTTTTCCTGTTATTATTGCATCATGTTTAGACATAGAACAGGAGAGTAAACTTCTATAAGTGCTTAAAGAGCATAAAGAGGCCTTAGGTCGGACCATCTCATACTTTAAAGGTATAAGTCCCACAATCTGCATGCATCATATAAATCTTGAAGAAAATACTACACCATATAGGAAAATGCAAAGGAGACTTAACCCCAACATGAGAGATGTTCTTAATGGTGAGATTCTGAAATTTCTTGATGTGGGTATCATATACCCAATTCCGGATAGCCAGTGGGTGATTCCGATTCAAGTTGTACCCAAAAAGTCTGTGTTTATGGGTAAAAACTACTTCTGCTGGTTTTGGTAATTTGGGGTGTGTCGATGAAAGGTGAATCTAAACCCTAAACAAATGTATTGCACAGGAGTGCTTTTGATTCAAGAGATCAATCTATACAATTCTGGCCTAAACCAAGAAATGGTCATTCCAGACTTGTTTCGGTCACAAAGTGAAGGATATGGGGTTGATCTTAGGGAGGGAAGCGAAGAAGGTGTTGAGATTGTGAAGGTGTAGGCTTGTTTATGACTTGTAACGGAAAGGTGAGCAGGCTTACGATTAATGCAAGTAGGCTCTGGGTATTTGAATACGTGTTGTATTAACACTTGGTTTCTGTGTTGTGTTCTCTTGGAAATAGGGAGGACAACCTATTTATACAAGTCATTTGAGCCTTATTCACGTCTCTCGTAGGAAGTGGAATGATGGAGAAGTGGAGTTGTGTGTTAGTGTCACACGATCAGTATTGCCCACTTCTCCCATCATCACTAACCATCCATGTCTTCCTGACACGTTCTTGTGATGGCGCGTTGCACGCTGCATGCTGTAAACCGCCAGACCAATACCCTAGTATGTATCCCCCAGTTTGTGACATTTTTGATGTCTCGAGTGTGTGGATCATGGAACCCACAGAAGGTAGCATGTAATGCTAGTTAAATAACTAAGTTATTTAGGAAATCGATACTTGTAAAGTATCATTTCTATTATATGCATGTTATGCATCGAATGTATTCGGCATATATTAAGCATCGTTCTTGATCATTTTGCCATGCCTACTTCATGTGATGGTTTGGAGGATGCACTAGCAAGACCTCCCTTGGCCGACCACACAGCGTGGTAGAGTGACAGACGGTGATCACGGTGATATGTCACTTGTCGCCTAATTCCCATTCTAGGCTGTCCGTCCAAGCTGGAGAAGTTGTACGGTTGAAAGAGTTGTACTTGCACACCGTCAGATTAGGGTTTAGGAGGTGTGCAAGTACCCTCTTTCAGCTTGGTCGAATCCAAGCATGGGAGACGTTTCATGGAGAACCGATCAGTCATGCATGTAGACGGCATGCTGATGTCCATGTCCATGTTTCACTGTCCCACGAAGGTTTGATCTAGGCCACTCAAATTTACCGGTGAATTTGAGTGGCTGAGATCGATTTGCGACAGAAATCTTATGCCACAAAGGATTCCTAAAGGGCGTGGTATGCTACTTTCAATGTGTGCATTTCGAGATGACCAAGCTTGGTCGGTCTCGGCCGTTTGGTCCGGCGTGTAGGTGGTAGGCTTATATTCACTCCTATACCTCACTGTCCCATGAAAACGTGATCTAAGCCACTCAATTTGTTTGGTGAAGTTGAGTGGTCGAGATCAGTTTTTTATTTGGGAAGCATGACCACGCTAGTTTGGGCGTGCGATTTGGAGAAACCAAGAATAGTATTCCTTGGTCGGTCGGGAGAGGAGATAGATGGGTCCACGGTGATCATGTTGATGCTCACTGGACCTGTTCAACTTTCCCATAAGCCCTTCATTCGATCAGGAGAAATCGGACGCCCGTGATCGTTACAAACCCTAATTAGGGTTTTGGCCGGCCATGCGTTATACTTGGTTTTAGGCGCACGAATTGGGACAACCAACCATGGTTAGTCCTGACCGACTGGTCATGTGTGTAGACGGGCTTACGGTGATTGTGTTGACATGCTCCAGGCCATTTGAATCTACATCTACACCCTCCGTCTGTAGGATCAGAATATTGTCACAACAATATTCTTGCGAAATAAACAACAGTTATGCGAGACATGTTTACGATACATCAATGATATTATGCAATACATCTCAAAATGACGTAAGGAATGACATATCGGATGAAAACGACAGAAACATGAGAAAGGCGTGACATTTCCGCGATGAATCAATAAAACCTGCGAAAGATTAAGGCGGTGCAAACTGCGATGTATCGCAAGAACTTAGATCCGAAACTAAAGGGAATCTTAGCTGTAAATGAGCTGTCATGAGATGTAATCCACTATGTAAATTCCTATATAAAGGAAATGAATAGTTCCAGAGAGAGAGAGATGAATTTTTGAGTGCTAAGAAAGTTTTTAGGAGAGAGAAAATCTTATTAAGTAAATTGTATTCTTGATTACTGTAATTCTTTTAAGATCATATCAATAAAAAAGGTTCTTAATCTTCAAATTGTGTCATAAATTCTTGAGTTGGGTGTAGTGTGGGAGTTCCTGCAACTACATTTTGGCGCCCAGAAACAGGGAGAATCAATTTGAGAAATTTCAAATTGCAACTTGAAGATTTGAAGAAATTGTTAGAATTTGAAGAAATGGCTAGGAGAAGAAGAAATACATTAGAACCACCAATAATAATGAGAAGAAGTAAAAGAATTGCAGGAGAAGGAACAGGTGAATTGGAAAGATCTTTAAGGATCAGATCAAGAAGAAGTAGAATGAGAAATGGAGCAGAAAATTCAATTCAACCACCGAATCAACAAATACAAGCACAAGATAGAGATGTGGATTATGATAGAGTAAGTGTGCATACTTGGAGGTCGGATTCGATAGAAGAGGCAGAAAATCAAGAAGAGGAAAGAAATCAAGAAGTGGATGGAGGAGTAATTCATGAAGGGCATGAAGTAGTAGATGACTTAAGACAAAGGATACAGGAGGAAAGAAGATTAGAGGAAGAAGAACGTGCAAATCTTACAAGGCAAAATCATGAACTAAGAATGGAAAACTTGAGGTTGCAAAACAGAAGATCAAGAAGCAGCATGAGATCAATTTCAAGATCATATAGAGAAGAAACAAGACAAAATCACCCTATACAAAATATTGGCGAGAATTTGATAAATGATCGTTATATTCCACGCGGTGAAACTTGGGATATTAGACATAATAAAAATGAGGGAGAAAATCAAGAAGAGAGAAGGAGAATGTTGCGTGATGAACAAATTCGAAGAAATCACAGAATAATTGAAGATGATATTGAGAGGCATTATATTGAGCAAGTACATTTAGCGGGAGAGAGAGAGAGAGATTGCGAGCGGAAATAGAAGAACAAGAAATTCAAGCAGCATTGCGTCAGAATAATCATGATAATCGAGAAAGACGACATGCACAAAATCGTAATGATGGTAATCTCAATGAGAAATATGAGAGAATTCGCAGAGACATAGAAAGGCAACAAAGAGAAACAGTAAGGGATGAGGAAATTCGCATAGAAGAGGATGAAAGAAAAATTAACTTGCAAGTTCAAGAAGAAGAAAATCGTAGAAGAAGGAAAAATCAAGATGTTGGAGAAAAAGCGCGAAATATCGTAAGACAAGAAAGGCATGAACGCAGACGAAGAGAGGCTGCGTTGAAAAGGCCAATAGAGCAAAATTATGATAGGAATGAACAAATCTTGTGAGAATTAGCAGAAATGAGAGGAATGATAAGTAATATAAGAGAAGGAGGAAGAAGACAACTTGATGAGGCAATCGAAGAAGCTGCGAAAACTCCATTTACTCAAGAGGTACAATTAGGAGGGATACCTCCAAAATGCAATTTACCGGTGTTGACCAAGATTTTGATGGGACTACATGTGCCGTCCAACATATCAAAGCCTATATTCGATGCATGCTACAATGGGAGAACCATGATGTCGTTTTGTGCAAATACTTTGCGTCAAGTTTAACTGGTGAAGCATTGAAGTGGTTTGAAAGTCTCCCCAAGAATACAATAACTTCGTTCATGCACTTGCAAACTACCTTATTAGGAGCATACATAAGTAATAACTCTACACGACCTGGAATTAAAGATGTGTTTGGATTGAAGCAGAGAGTTGGCGAGAGTTTAAAGCACTTAACGATAAGATGGAGGACAATGTGTAGTGAAATGGCTGGAAGAGTAGATGAAAGATATATCATTTTATCCTTCATAAATGCTATGTTTGCGACAAATCTATTATACATCCAGGTATTCAGAGTTAAAAACACAATCACTATGACAGAATGCTGAGAATTGCAAGAAGAGTATATCGCTTTGGAGGAAAAACAAAATGAGATGGAGTCATATCCAATTCTCGCAGACACAAGTTCAGCCGCAGCAAATGGAAGTTTATTACCAAGGATGATTAATACAGTAGAAAGTACCTCCCAAAATCAGCGAGAGAAAATGGAGATTGATAATCAACGTAAGATAGTAGCAATGGGGAGTAGAGATCAGGAGGAATTGGAAAAGGAGAGAAATTTCTATAATCGCAATAACAATAATAAGGTACCAAGGTTTGATCAACCGCAGGAGACTTATGGTGGACAGTGGCAGAATTATTCAAGAGAGCAAAGAGGTCAAAAGATTATATGGGAAGATGTCAAATTGCCACCTCTAAATACCAGTATAGACAAGATTTGGGAAGCGATTATTTTGATGGAGAATATACCATCACCCTGGAACATGGGGAAAGAACCACATCCTAACAACCAAAATCAAGAGTTCTGTCCTTATCATCATTTTCATGGCCATTCTGTGAATAATTGTAGAAATGTAAAAAGAATTATTCTGCGAATGATTTAACAAGGGAAGTTATATCATTTTCTAGCGAGATATCCACAACCCCAGCAATTGCCACAAGCACCAGAAATTCGTAGAGTCAATGTTTCGAAAGACGCATAAACATTTGTCATTGAAGTAGGAGCTACATCAAAAAATCTATTTTGCAATTCAATTGTACATTCGCAGAAAACAATAGAAGATTTCCATGATAATGTGCTAAGTAAAGTATTTGCGAGGGATATAGAGGGAAGAGAGGTGATGAATATTGCGGAAATTTCTCCGTTAGAAGAATGGCAGAAACAAGTTATTTCTTTTACTGCACAAGAATTACCAGATCCAGGGAAGATGCATGACAACCCGTTGGTGGTAAAGTTAGAGATAAATCCAAAGTACAGAGAGGGAGAAGAAGATGATGGTGACGCAGCAAGTGATTCTTGGGCAATAGATAAGGTTTTAATTGATACTGGAAGCTCGGTAGACATCTTATTTTATCATACCTACCGTACAATGGGTGGAAGAGATGATGAATTAATCCCCTCAACTTACAAGATCTATGGTTTTAATGGCACTGCGAATAATCCAAAAGGAGAAATCACTATGGAAATCCCATTGAACAAGATATCTTCAAAAATTAAGTTCTGTGTAGTGGATATAGAATCTCCTTATAATTCCTTAATTGGAAGACCATGGCTCCATGGAATCTTGGGCATAGCATCCACATATCATCAATGCATAAAGTTTCCGCATCCTCATGGTATTGGGATAATTAAAGGTGATTGGTTTGAAGGGAAAAAGTGTTATGAAGTTGACATTAATACTTGCGAAGAAAGAAACGCCAGAAATCGTAATTGGCAACATAACAGGAAGCAAACTCAGAGAGCAGAGAAATTAATGGTGGACAATATAGAGTTGCGGGGAAAGGATATATTACAAGAATAGTTTGTGACAAAAGAATCAATGGTGATTAATCGCGCAAAAAGATGGGAAAAAGCTGAAATCTCCATTCTTCATTCTTCGCAGGAATATAAACAAGTGCAAGGTGCTAAAAAAAATAAAAAAATTGAAATCTTCATTTCTCGCAAGAAAGTAAACAAATATCAAAATATTGCGAATAATCATTCGTCACAGAAGAAAAGAAGTGCAGCAATGTCATGTTGCGAACAGTTGAAGAACAAAAATAGCAAGAAATATGCAAACCGAATATTAAAAGAAAAACTTTGCTCAAAAATAAGAATTTTTCTATTGAAAGAAAAACATGATGATTTCAAATCATATAAGAATTTTTAATGCAAATGCATAAGACGGGCGCAAATCGCCTAAAAACATATAAGAATGGGACGAACTTTTATGGCGTACACCTTAATTCGCGGATTCTATTCCGTAAGAGGCAATGTCCTTAAAGTGCGTCATAAAGGGGGTATCTCTTTGCATGACTATGGGAAAGGCTATACTGCTGCTGGAACCTAGTCATGGATATTTGGGATTATAGAAAATCCATCCGGGAGAAATAAATTGGATTCCCAACTATATAAGGTTATACCCTGGTTGGGCGCCCGAGAGTTTCTCCTAAGGAATGCAAAGTATGATCAAGGCGCCGAGGTACACGGTTGAGTTGTGGGTGCCCGGGACGGATGAACCTACCCTGGCCATCCATGGCAAGTCTTGACTTACGATGTGTTCGGCCCGAAGAAAACCCCACTAGGGTGTAGTCTCGTAACTATAAGCCATATAGGCATAAAGGATAAGAGGCTACGAAAACAACTGGTTTTTTCTAGAATCGGATGGGAGGAGCTAGTCTTGTATGGCAGAAGTACGTCTCCTTGAATGGGCAACCAAGGGGAGCGATAAGGGCGATACCCTCCATTAGGGAGCTGCGTATCAAAAAAGACGGCAATGTCATGGGACTTTATATTCGAAAGATTATTTAGGCCCGTCATATTGTCGCGTGACACAGACAGAAATGTCATGGGACTTTATATTCGCAAGAATATTTAGGCCCGTCATATTGCCGCATGACAAGCCAAAAAGCATAAACAAAAATGTTAAGATGAGATCAATGGGTTTTTGCGATAAAAACAAAAGACGAGATAAATGAAATCAATGATAAGAGGATATAAATCGCAAAAACGTCCTGCGATTTCATCGCAAAGACGCCAATGTCATAAGTATTAAAAATCAAAGAGAGGTTAATCTCACAAGATGGCTTAGACTTATCATATTGTCGCAGAGATCAAAATAAATGATAAGACAAGATCAATGGATTATTACATGTAAAAGTAAGAATGTCCTGCGATCTTGTTGCATAAAAGTGGCATAATAAGACCTTTAACTAGGAAGGCGAAATAAGACCACAAGAGAGGTTATATCTGCGAAGTATATAACGGATTTTTCGCACTATTATTTGTGATACTTCATTTATCATATTGCAGATTAATAACAAGGGGCAAGTATGGGAATGATGCATATAATGGTAAATATTGTTATTCATCATTATATGATAAATTCATATAAATAACAAACAGATAGAAGCAAAAAAGAATTTATATATTGAAAGACATCAGGAGTTGCAGATAATTCGCAGAATATTACAATTTTTCGCAGATAATTATCGCAAGAAAGAAAGGGAGAAATACAGGAGAAGATCAAAAAGAAAAAATAAAACTATTGGGATTTATCTCCATCATTATTTTCATCTTCATATTCACCATCTTCATCATTAGTTCGTTCCTCATCTTCGCTCTCACTTTCATCTGCATCAGCCTCACTGTCAGAAATAACTGGTACTTGAGAACTGGATGGGATATTATCCATAAGACAAGGATATAGACTAATAGGAAGATCATTATCTTTGCAAACTTTCTCAATAGCATTATTGCGAACGGTGAGAAGATTATTACGCAAGTTTGAGTTGGATATCTTTATTTTCTCTCGCAGTCTTGAGATTTTTTCATTACGGGAAGCAAGATTTTTCGCAAGACCACTTTTTTCTTCTTCAAGTTCTGCTACCCTTTTGGAATATTTTCCTTCAGATTCTGCGATGATACAACAACAAATTAGAAAATGGTTGGAAATCTACAAGAAATACAAAGATATTAGAGGAGAAATAAATAACCTTCTCTTTCATGGATCATTTTTTGTATCAATGTTGCTTTCTCGGTATGAAGACTGACATCTATCGCTAAGTTTTTCCTAGCGTTATCGAGAATTGTCGCAGCCCATGCGAATTCATCATCACTTTGAATGAGAAGATGGGAACGGATTTGTTTTTCTCTTTTCAGAAGTTTAATATTTTCATTCTTAAGTCTATCCCTCTCAAGTTCAGTATCAATAAGGGTATTGCGAAATTTTGATAGAGCTTCAGCGCCTTGAAGAGTAATGCGTTCTTTATCCTTATCAAGTTCATTCTTCGTGGCTTTTAAGGCTTTGATTTTTTCTCTAAATTCATCTCTGCAAGTCTTTAAACTATTGGATGTACTTAAGACAGATCTATAATCCATTCTCATAAGGGAGATATGATATTTAAGCTCATCAATGGACAAAGTATTAATTTTTTTCATCTAAATAGTTATTTAAAGCGTCATTAAGATGCTGAAGAAGAGTGGTTTCATCTATGGGTTCATCAAAATAATTAAGAATGATGGCTTCATCAGTAAGATTATAGGCATCTGTAAAATTGTTGCCCAAATAAGCTTAAAAAAAATGGGGGGGGGGAAGACTTATACCAATAACTTGTTTGCAGAATTTCTCCTTATCAACTAATTTCTGTTGAAGAACTTGAATTTCTACTTCAAGCGATTTGTTTTTATTAAGAAGCTCAATATTTCCAGCTACTTCCAACTGTTTACATTTTTCGCGAACAATGGAGATTTCAGCTTCGTATTGCTTATTTTTCTCGAGAAGTTTTGCAGATTCAGATTGTGAATCAGTAAGCCTTTTCTGTGATGATGATAATCTACTTTCTAATTCTGAAGCAACAGAAAAAGAAGCTCTAGCAGTCTGTGACATAAAAGAGAAAATGAGTAAGATAAGTAAAAGATCTTTGATACTCATGACAAATGTGAAGTTTACTACAAGAAAAATGAAGGAAATGGGCATACCAATGAAGCTAACGCATGAAGAAAACCTGGGTTAATAAATCTTGAGACTCCTTTAAGATCTTTATTATTAGTCAAGATTGAAGCATCGTAGATCTTTGAGAGATAGTCGCAAGTACGAGTAATATCATCCTCTCCAACACCTTGTAAGGGGTTTCTAAAAATGTTTGACAATTGATCCATTGGAGTCTCAGGTTGAGAAAGACCCATCGCAGACCTAATTCTTGCGGAAGAAATATGTATTGAAGTGCCCACAGAGGCATCATTATTAATTCCACTATATTTTTCAATTTCATTATCTTTTTCAGCGATAATAGAAGTCTCTCTGAGTTGAGAATTATCAGAAGGAAGTGGTTGAGTTTTTCTTATCTTCTTTGGGGGACCGTCAGCGGTTTGATTTTTATTGCGGCGAGGAGAAGCACCGAAACTTTCATTTGGAGTTGCTACTCTTTTTCCTTTATCTTTGGCTTCAACCACCGCGACAAATGGTATTTCCTTGAAAACAATCACATATAAAGATAAGAAACATGGGCAACAATATATTGTTAAAGGTTATAGAAGATTGTTTCTTACTTTATCTGTGAAGGTTTTCAAAATTTGAAGGAGATTGGGACTCCCAGTATTGGCATAGTTAAGCTTCATTCTTTCAATCTGATAAAAGATATCTCAATATAATCAATAAGAATGATACATTTATCCAAATTTGCGAATAATGATAAATTTTGAGAGATATACCTCAGAATTCCTTTCAGGCCAGTTAAAAACCCAAGGACAATACGCCGCAATATTCGCAGGATTCACTGGAAGATCGAGAGCGCCAGAAATATATCGACCTTCAAGGAGGAGAGGAAATATACACCACTTATCATCTTTTGAGAAGCATGGACCTTGGTTTTTACTTGAATGATAATCTATATCTTGCATAAGAAGTTTATCCTTCGCAACCTTTTTATTCTTATTCAAACGAACAGCCCAACACGTGCTATCTTTCTTCATGGGAATCACTTGATAATTTGCAAATAAATTCTTCACGACATATTTCGCTGGAATAATTGGGATATCTTTAAAATCAGGATGTTTCGCAGATTCAGGATAGCGAGATCCTTTACCAGCTCCACGAAAGGCATATTCGAGAATGAGACGAATACAATCTCCACTTAATTGATAGATTGCTCGTGAAAATTTAACGTCAGAAATAATTTCATAAAAAAGAGGGAGATCTAGGTTATAAAGAGGGATAGGAAGACCAGCTTCTATTTGACCTAGCGAAATAAGGATTTTCCCATTGGAAGAAGAAAATTATGAAACTAGATCAATGGAGAGATCAGTGTCTGAAGATTGACCAGGGATCTCAGAAATTGTGAAACCTAAGGTTTGGAACTTCTGTTGGTGTTTTTGGAAAGTAGGTTGACCTAATTTTTTAGCAGGAGCCATTTTTTAGTATGGGAATGATGATTAAGATGAAGAATAATAAAGAAACAAGATTGAAACAGTAGTAGATCCGGAATTTACGGAATAAGATGAAGAACAGAAGAGTTGCAGAGAAAAAGTAAAAAGAGAAAGTAAAAAGAAGAGGAGAGATTAGCGAAGAAGATATTTATAAGAGAAGAAGATTCTCGAGAACATCAGTGCATTTAATGAAGAAAAGACGTGAATGGTCAGAATTCAACGGTTGAAAAAAGATGTGTCAAGGAATAAATGAGAGAAGAAACACGCGTAGAATATCTAGCGATGGATGCAGAGACGTGTCAGAGTGAAGGTAGTGTAAAAAGATAAGGAGTTGCGGAAAATCAAGAGATTTAAATTCTCATGATCTTTATCTTCTTCGCAGAAAAGATATGAGAAGAGGAAAGATGTAGGATCAGAATATTGTCACAACAATATTCTTGCGAAATAAACAACAGTTCTGCGAGACATGTTTACGATACATCAATGATATTCTGCAATACATCTCAAAATGACGTAAGGAATGACATATCGGATGAAAACGACATAAACATGAGAAAGGCGTGACATTTCCGCGATGAATCAATAAAACCTGCGAAAGATTAAGGCGGTGCAAACTGCGATGTATCGCAAGAACTTAGATCCGAAACTAAAGGGAATCTTAGCTATAAATGAGCTGTCATGAGTTGTAATCCACTATGTAAATGCCTATATAAAGGAAATGAATAGTTCCAGAGAGTGATGAATTTTTGAGTGCTAAGAAAGTTTTTAGGAGAGAGAAAATCTTATTAAGTGAATTGTATTCTTGATTACTGTAATTCTTTTAAGATCATATCAATAAAAAAGGTTCTTAATCTTCAAATTGTGTCATAAATTCTTGAGTTGGGTGTAGTGTGGGAATTCCTGCAACTACACCGTCTATGCCTGCGAAGATGCATGGATGAGATCATTTTTGCAACACATGTAATGTGCCGTGAACCCTAATTTAGGGTTTCTTGTCCATTCCGCTTGGTTTGGACGGTTTGGCAAGCTTTGCCACCCCTTTTGGGGAGGCCAACCATGTGGGGCCCGCGTTGGGTCGGCAGTGAATATTCCAATACCTGCTTAGGGGTATTGGATTTGATCTGAGCCATCCAATCATGCTAGTGAAGTTGGATGATCGTGATCGTTTCTAGACTGCTATGGACAATCTAGATGCTCAATCGGGCTAGTATAACACACCGAGAGTTATATGCTCAATCCGGCTAGTATAACACACCGAGAGTTACATGCTCAATCGGGCTAGTATAACACACCGAGAGTTATATGCTCAATTGGGCTAGTATAACACACCGAGAGTTATAGCCTGTACGGGCATTTCGTGCATGCCTCACTGTAGGTACTTGGATATTCATGCTACTATGCTACGAGTAACAATCAGTCATCATGCCGCACCAACAATAAGAGTTTTGCTAGGAACACCACAGGAAATACAAGGCGTTTTATGCATTAATAAATAATGCTAAAATTAACATAATATTCGGGGGATTGTTGATATATGCTCCATTCTAGGTGAATTAATAAAGCGAAGAAGTATTCATCACTTATCAAGTGGCCTTATCCTCTGTAGGATGGCTGCACAAAATATGGGTTTTACGGTTTTAACCCTGAACTAAAATCTACTATCAACAATTGGCATTATTGTAGTTCAAAATGAACTGAATGAGATAGTCCCCACTCGTGTAACCACGGGGTGGCGAGTATGCATCGACTATAGGAAGTTGAACATGGTAATAAAAAAAGATCATTTTTCTCTTCCCTTTATTGACCAAATGCTAGAAAGGTTGTCAAGGCACAGTCACTATTGTTTCTTAGATGACTATTCGGGTTATAAACAGATTCACATAGCACCCAAAAATCAACAAAAAACCACATTTACCTGTCCTTATGGTGCATTTTATTATCGTCGCATGCCTTTTGGGATGTGTAATGCACCCGGTAATTTTCAAAAATACATGATGAGCATTTTTTCTGACATGGTAGATAAATTTCTTGAAATTTTCATGAATGATTTTTTTGTCTTTGGGTCTTCTTTTGATGAATTATTGCATCATCTTACTCTTGTGTTGATTCGATGTAAAGAAAATTATTTGGTTTTGAACTGGGAAAAATGTCATTTCATGGTTAACTCAGGCATAGTTCTAGGGCATATCATTTCTGAAAAAGGCATAGAAGTAGATAAAACTAAAGTTGATCTCATTCAACACTTGCCTCAACCTCACTTTGTGAAGGATATAAGGTAATTCTTGGGCCATTCCGGTTTTTACCGGTGATTCATCAAAGACTTTAGTAAAATTTCAAGACAGCCTTCTTGCAAAAGATGTTGCATTTGTATTTGATAATGCTTGTAAGGAAGCATGGGAGAAATTTAAAGCTCTTCTCACATCTGACCCTATAGTCAGACCACCCGACTGGACCTTACCATTTGAAATTATGTGTGATGCGCCTGACTATGTTGTACGAGTTGTTTTAGGTCAGCGAGTAGACAAACTCCCTTATGTGATCTACTATGCTAATAAAACACTTAATGATGTTCAACTGAATTATTCAACCACTGAGAAAGAATTGTTGGTTGTTGTGTTTACTGTGGATAAGTTTCGATCTTATTTGATAGGGTCCAAAGTCATCATATATTCTGACCATGCTGCATTGAAATATCTCCTGTCTAAGAAAGATGCTAAGGCTCGTCTAATTCGATGGATACCCTTGTTACAAAAGTTCAATCTCGAAATTAGAAATAATAAAGGGTCAGAAAAATATTGTTGCTGATCACTTGTCTAGGTTGAATGTTGAATCTGTTGATGAATCTTTTACTTATTAGAGAGTCATTTCCTGATGAACAACTGATGCTCGTTTCTGAAATTCATTGGTTTGATGATATTGTTAACTACCTTGTTACTGGTAGAATGACCTTGCATTGGTCTAAACAAGACCTTTCTAAATTCTTGGCTAAAGTGAAATACTTCTTTTATGATGACCCATACTTTTTTAAATACCGCCCTGACCAACTCATTAAGAGATGTGTCCTCAATTCTGAACAAAGAGACGTCATCTCTTTCTGTCATGACCATGCATGTGGAGGCCATTTTAGTGCCAAGAAAACATCTACAAAAATCCTGCAGAGTGGTTTCTATTGGCCATCATTGTTTAAAGATAGTCATGCCTTTTTTGTTGCTTGTGACCGATGCCAGAAATTAGGAAGCATCTCAAGAAGAAACATGATGCCCTTACAACCTATTTTTATCATTGAGTTGTTTGATGTATGGGGTATTGATTTCATGGGTCCCTTTCCTAATTCTGAAGGTAAGTTGTACATTCTTGTTGCCGTTGATTATGTCTCTAAGTGGTTAGAATCCATTTCCTCCAAAACCAATGACCATAAAATAGTGCTTTCTTTTCTTAAAGAAAGCATTTTTTTCTCATTTTGGAACGCCTAGAGCCATAATCAGTGATGGTAGTTCTCATTTTTGTAATAGACCTTTTGAATCACTTATGCGCAAGTATGGAATCACCCATAAGGTAGCAACGCCATACCATCCTCAGACTAGTGGCCAAGTAGAAGTTTCTAATTGGGGAATTAAGCACATTCTTAAAAAGACTGTTAATCCAACTAGGAAAGATTGGTCTTTACTTTTAAATGATGCTTTATGGGCTTATAAAACAGCCTAAAAAACTCCTATTGGCATGTCCCATTATATACTTGTGTATGGTAAAGCTTGTCATCTACCTGTTGAGTTAGAACATTATGCATATTGGGTTGTAAAGAAACTGAACTTTGATCTTGATAAGGCTGGTACCCAAAGAAAACTTCAACTCAATGAGTTAGAAGAATTAATAAATGATGCATATGATAGTGCCAAAATGTACAAAAATATAATGAAAGTATTTCAAAACAAGCGCATTATGCGCAAGTCTTTCACACCTGGTCAAAATGTTTTATTGTACAACACTCATTTTCATCTTTTTCCAGGAAAGTTACGTTCTCGATGGTCAGGTAAATTCTTGGTACATACTGTTTTCCCTCATGGATCTGTCGAAATCGAAAATACAACAAACAAGAACATCTTCAAGGTCAATGGTTAGAGATTGAAACCATTTTTGGAGCCATTTCCACCAGAATTTGAGACCACTGACTTGGAAGATCTCGTCTATGTGGACTAAACTGGTTCACCTGTGTACATACATATGGATTAAAACTCCATTTTCTTTCCCTTCTCTTTCTTTATGTATATTTTTTTATGTGTGATGACCAAACTTTTTGTCTTATCACTCTTGTTATTTGCTTTCAAAGCATTCATCCAATTCTGGTTAAGCACCGTACTTTTTGCATCTGCTAATGTCTTTCCTTTACATATACTTTGCACTATTCTCCCGGTATGTTATTGTAATTCTGCTCATATGTTGAAAAATTAAGGACAATATTAGATTTAGGTGTGGGGGAGTATTTTGCATATAGAGCTTTTAGTCTTTCGCACTTAAAGAAAAAAAATCAATTTTTTTCCTTCAAAATCTTTGTAAATATTTTGCATAAAACCTCCAGGTTGTAGAGATTTTAGAGTCACTAGCATGCTTCTGGATATGTTTACATGGAGAGCCTGACCGAAATAACTGAACTTGGAAGAACTATAGAACACAATCGGGTTTCTTACTTGTTAGAGCGTTAAAGTTGGATTTAACCATGCCGGTGGGCGAACTAGGTGCAACAAAGATATTTGGTATTAAAGTTTTGATCACCTTTAGTGGAGACTACCTATTTTTACATCAAGCAAGGCACCGACCTTCATTTTTTATGACTATCTAAAAATTCCTTTTAGAGTGTGCGCCACCGTACGTCAATTCCGGGTAGGAATTGTGAGCTACCCAACTTCCCACCAATTTCAGCACTATTTTTAATCTCTTGAGTGCTAATTTTGTCAATCATGAGGGTGACGTCTAAAGATGAAAACTCCTTCTTGTATTTTGATTTGCAGTTAGCACCATTCTCTCTCCCGACAACATCAACAGATCCATAGAAACACATCATCATCAACTGGCAGAGCAACGCTAGATTCTATAAAGAAAGATGAAATAATCCGAGGTTTACATGCAAAAATACAAGGAAGAGTAATAATTCATATCCAAAGTGAAGATACAGTACAAGAGCAGAATTCGTTATACAAGATTGAAGACTTATCTTACGAGAGCAAAGAAAACATAAGAACGTGAGAAAATGTGAAGTTTATGAAATCAAGACAATGCAGGTTGTGAAGAATTAAGTGACAAAGTCCTTCATCCATGGCTTTAGTAGTTTCATTATTTATTTTGTAGTCTTATTTTCAAACTATATTTATGTTTAAAAAAAAAAAAACCTATTATTGTAGTTTATTTTTAGTTTCGTTTAATAAACACCATGGTAAAGAAGAAAACTTTAAGAAAAAGTTTCAAGCAAAAAAGGAAATTGAAGAGAAGAATCAGAAATTGTCAAGATTCTATGAAGTTCATCATCAACAGTTGAAGACCGAAGACGGGAGACTGAATATGTTTCCATGGATGCTGTGAGAGTGGTGTTGATTGCCGATCGGATGTGAAGGTAAGTGAGTACTCCCGTCCTTGCTAATGGTTGATTTTCTTTCTTTGAGATCATCAGAAAAATATTCTTATTCCCATAATTTTGTGGAGTCTCCAGAAATTATTTCGGAAGTTTTCCTTCCCATTATTCAAGGTTTTCCATCCCACCATTCACATGAGAGACTAAAAAAACGGTCTTTTTGAGTGAAATTATCATAAAACCATATTGGTGAGGCAAAAGCCGAGGCTTGTGATCACTCTCGAACCAAAATTCTTTCATATGGTGTGGTTACTTCTCGCTACTCTTAAGGATGAGAATGCGTTCTTTGGTATTTCTAACTTCTTATTAATAGCATGCAGAAACTCTATTTCCTCATAGCTCCTTGGATTCTTGGGACTCTGTTACGCTCTGAAGTTGGAGAAGGTGTTGTGGGTACACCTATGGTAGGCCCTCACGAGACTACTGTAATTCCAGGAAAACCTACAACACACCCCTTATCAAATCTTGATAACAATTCCAAGATCTAAATATAAAAATGGTGATAAAAATACTAAAATTATAAATGGGCACCAAGATATTTTACGTGGTTCGATCAATGTGATCTACATCCACGGTTCTTCACTATGATAATCTGTATCTACATCAATTTACATTTACAATCTCCATTAATGGAGTTCTTGGAAGAATTCTAGATCTAGTTTTAGGGAAGAAGATGATAAAGAAAATACATTTTCTCTCTCTAAAAAATCTCTCTCCAAAATATCTTTCTCTCTCCTCCTAAAAATTATCTCTCTCTCTCTCCTGCTCTCTTCTTTATATAGGTATTTACATTGTGGATGATAGCTCATATTTCCCCTAATTTCGGATCCCAGTTCTGCGGTAATATCTTTCGCAAACTTTTTTCATTTCTCTCGAACTCCTCCATGTCTCGCATGATTTTTCCCTCTTATTATATTTCTTGCGAACTATCACCTTATTCTTGCGAGTAATGATAAAATCTTCACATATTTTTCGTCATTTCTTAGAATTATTTGCGACACTTGCCATGTGTGGCAGAAATCCTTGCAAGAGCGTTGTTGTTGCGAGATTCTGCTCCTACATTTTGCCTCTTTTTTCTTGAATATTGCTTGAAGAGCAATCTTTAAGAAAAAACTCTTTGTTGTAGTAGTCTCTGATCTTTGTTGACGAAGGAACTAGCGAAAGAATACCAAACTTAAAAAGTATATACTTGCCTCTATTCTTTTGCGAAGTTCTGAAGCTTTGAGAAATAATCAGAAGTATCATCTTTTGAAGTACACGAAGTATGAAGAATGAAGTATGCGAAGTATCCTTGAAGAAGTATAAGAAGTACTCAATCCTCGAAATATAAGAAGTAACTGCTCTTAAAGTCATAAGTATTGCCTCTATTCATGTGAAATTATTTCTTCATTTTTGGTGATAATTCTTGCCCATTTTGGAAATGATTCTTGTTGAGAAGATAAAGAACATAAAATATTTTCTTGGTAATCCATAGTTGCCTCTGTTCTTTATCTATGAAGGAGAATCCTTGAGAAAATGTTGAATGATTAAATTGCTTCTTTATCCTTACCTTGCCTCTGCCTCAAGTGGTAATCACTTTAAGAAAATAATCACATTCTGCGAAATAATCACAATTCCTGCGAAATTCTGGGTGAACCTTTCTGCGAATTTATGAATAGTGTCGCAAATAGTGATGTGAGTAGTGCTGCGAATAATGGCTCAAAACATGAATAGTCCTGCGAAATTTCAAAGTATTATTCTGTAAAATTTTGTAAAATACTTGTGCGAATATAATGTTTATGTAATGATTATGTTATGAAATGTGTATGCGATGCTTATGCCATGAAATGCTTATGCAATGCTTTTATGATGCGAGTATGATGCTTGTATGATGAGAATGCTTATCTATTGTAATGTATAGCTAATGTTTGTGTTACTTAGCTCATTTTTTCGCAGTAAAATTGATGTAGCTTTAAATTGCCTTCATTCTCCATTTCTTTGGACTTTTTCTCTAGTATGAGCATTTCTATTTGTTCTCGCAAGTTCATTGTATCTCATTGTTATTTTCTTCACTGTTTACTCATGCGCTATTAGTCTCACATAATATAATATAATATAATTAAAATATCAAAAGTGCATAATCTCAATTTAATCAATTAGAAAGTTCATATATAAGTGTTTTTATAATATTATTTGCTTACATATAATCGTCTTCGCAATTTTATTTGCGTTCTCTCTGTTGGTCTTATTATACCTTCATAATTCTCTGTTGGTCTTATTTTGTCTTGCGCTTCATTTTTCTTACTATGGATTACCATACTTGCCTCTTGTTATTGATCTGCAATATGATAAATGAAATAAGACTAATATAAATTCGTTAGCAATCTGTTATATGCTTGTAGGTATAACCTCTCTTGTGGTCTTATTTCGCCTTCCTAGTTAAAGGTCTTATTATGCCACTTTTGTACGACAAGATCGCATGACATTCTTACTTTTACATGTAATAATCCATTGATCTTGTCTTATCATTTATTAAATATAATCAATTCATGAACATTTAGCCATAGTTTGCAAAGATTGCATTCCTTAATTTATAAATGTATTTGTTCATGAGTATGAAATCATATTTAACTAATTTTAGAACTTAAATAAACTCAGTTTTCAAACGGGTAGGAAAACTTAAGTTCCGGACTTTGGTGATGTCCGATAGTTCGCAAACCGGTATGCATACTATCGTTCCGGACCTAACTCAGGTAAAACCGTTAGCATACTGGTATGCAAACTTGGTTCTATGGACTTTGACAGTTAAAACCGTTCGCATACTAGTATGCAAACTTGGTTCCCGGACCTGAATCATACCACAAACGTTTGCACACTGGTATGCATACTGTGCTATATCCAGACAATGGTTATTTGTTCTAAACTCCCATTTCAATCATTGAAACATCCTTAGAAGATAACAATAGCTGTCTCACACAAACTATTAGCTTATAAGTAATTTTCACGTGATCGAATGATTAATACGAAACATTCCGAGTCTACAGAAAATGACTGTCTCACACAAATCATGTAAGATGTTTCAAGGCAATTTTTCACACGATCATCTTTTGACTCATTATTTAGTTTCCAACAAATAAATTGTTTCTAACAAAACTCGTCAAAAATAATGATGAACGTAGCTAAAGCAAAAATATTTCCAACACCTATTTCGAGAAACATATAAGCGAGTTAAACTCAGCTCAAAATATCAAATGTGTATAATGTAAGAGTGTATATAGCTAAACGACTTAGTCTCAATAGGATATAGAATAGAAAAAACTTCCGAGTGATAGATAATTTTTAGTCTCCACATACCTTTTGTTGAAGAAGTTCCTCTAAGCTCTCCTTAGTAGATCTTCGTCTTCAATCGATGAACGCCGTGAAGTCTAAAGCTTAACTACACATTCTATCCTAATCCGAGACATAGCTATAAGTAGACTAGAAATGAAGACTTAAAGTTTTTATCACCTAAACTTGGAAAAAAGCTTGAGATAGCAACGCTTGCGAGTTCGACCGAGCAGTGCTCTAAAAGTAAAAAATGCTTAAACATACTCCCCTTTGCTCCTTGCCTTAAGAATTGTGCAAACTACAATTAGATCATCTAATTTGAGACGGATGGAGTAAGTAATTAACATACATATAGTAACATAATATCTTTCCAACAACCAAAATTATAATATTTATCAACATGAAGGCCTCCGATCAATCCAAAATTGCTACTTTTGGAACACCATTGAGGATCTTAAATGCTTCTGAATAATAAACTATATATATTATCTACCAATTTACTATCATAACTTTCATATATGTATAATACTAACATTATACTTAGGGTCGGATGTGCAATCCGTATTTCGAAAATGATCGGTTTCAAAAATTCACTCGCGTCCAATCCGCTGAGTAACGGATTGGGTATCCACTCGCCAAAATACAGATTGGTTTGGATAAAATCCACGGGTTAGGTGTTTTTTCTCACCTTTAAATTGACTTCTTATTTTGAAACATGCTTTTAGCCTCTTGGTAAATTAAAAATGAGATGAACTAATCTTCATTCGATGTTACAACAAGTACATGATTAGGGTCATTTTTGTGCAGGAGCAAAAATCTGCACCACAGGGAGAATATATTGGTATGAGCGATTGAAAATGTGAATTCCTAATACTATAAAATGTTTTAACCAAGCCACTCAAGGTTAACATGAAATTATAATGTTGAAGGTATGGGTGATCATGGGGTGGTATGGATTGGTTTTCACCTTATCCGCATCTAATCTAATTCATTATGGGTTTCAAATTTAGTGTCCGCATCCAATCCAGCATCCAACAAATTTGTATCAATTGGATGCACTGATGAACTTTTTGGATGCAGATTATCCTACATATTTGTTTGATGATGATCTTATGAGTTAAATTATATAATAGTTATTGGTTTTTGTTGTTATTGAACGAATAAGTCTGTCATGGGAAGTGGATGAAATATCATTGACTGAATCTCTCTCTTCTTTTGGAAATGTTACAGATGGTAAATAAATGAAGTTATTTGTTCGTTCAGTTATGTTCTTGAGAAAATATGTGAATGAGCTTCATGAAATTTTTAGTGCAAAAAACCAACACTACAGTCACCTCAAACCTCAACCATCAGGGGTTAGCCTAGTTGGCCAGAAGCCTGAATCTCAATTAGGAGGTCAGCGGATCGAGTATTCCCTCAAGAGTTTGGAGATCTCATGAAATAATCCTCTTATGTAAATACTTTAACTTATTGTGTGAAATGGGATGGGTTTGCTCAGGGGAGTAGGCTTGGTGGCTACGCTGCCAAGGGGCAAGACGGGCCTGTGCCAAGTTACAATAAAAAAAATGATCTACCTCAAACCTCTATTATAATATGCAAAGAATTTCTCATGTTTAGATTAAAAGGAACTTCTGTTTTAAGCATATTACATAACTCATGATACATCTCCTGGTTACCATGGACGGTTGGACTAGATAACATTTTTAATATATTTTTAACTAATCTTTTAGATTATGGATGCTAACGGGGACGAATGTCGAATATATTTTCATTGTTGCACCGTGCCCAATCTGTAATTCGTTGGATTTCAAAATTCTCATGTGTATCCAGCCCACTAGCGAAAGGTCCGGATACCCAACCCCAAAATTACAGTTGAGATGGGTCAAATCCGCTGATTCCGGGCCAAATGCTCAACCCTAACATAATATAAGATAGACAAAAAATGAAACATCAGTTCTTCGTTGGATTAAAAGACACTTCATTTTCTAGAAAACCTCTAAACGAGTATTCTAATAAGTTGTCATCGTTACGGATCTTCATCAATAAAAGTGCTGAAACGATCATATGCAACACCATAGAAGAACCTGAAGTACAAAGAATTCAAGAAGATATTAAAATTTTTAAAAATCAAATTTGATGGATATTTGAGCTGAGAAACCTTATATTTGAATAACCTGGCTAGTTTGGGGCCTAGTCCAGTTATTTGGGGTCTGCTACTAAAGGACAAAAAAAATAATTAAGGGATGAAAGTACCAATTTACCCTCACTATCAAATTCAATCCCAATCCTTATCCTTCATCAAAACCTAAATCACTTCTACTAACAATCTTTCATCAAAACCTTTTTTTTTTTTCAATTTTCAAGATAATCAAAATATAAATCCTAATCACAAACAACAATTCAATTCCACATTTTTTGGTTTTTGGAAAATATTCCGGCTTCAAACAACCAAGTGCCTAGTCCAGTTATTTGGGGTCTGCTACTAGAGGACAAAAAAATATTAAGGGATGAAAGTACCAATTTACCATCACTATCAAATTCAATCCCAAGCCTTATCCTTCATCAAAACCTAAATCATTTCTACTAACAATCTTTCATCAAAACCTTTTTTTTTTCAATTTTCAAGATAATCAAAATCTAAATCCTAATCACAAACAACAATTCAATTCTCCATTTTTTTAGTTTTTGGAAAATATTTCGGCTTCAAACAACCAAGTGCATTGAGTTAAATCCTTTCAAGAAAAACCTTTTAAGTGGAATTCATCAATGATTTAACTATGAGTCTATGAAATTTCTCATCAAATTTTTCTGAAACCAAACCACAATCGGTTGATATAGGAATTAAAAAAACCCAATTATTGTTGATGCTCCCTATAATTGATTTTTATTATATACCTACATAAACTGATTCTGGGTTGATGTTCTTCGTGTTTAATGAACATCAATCACAAACGGTTTATGTTAATATATACATCCACCGATTCATTAACTATATTTGAATGAAAATACGAATTGAACGCAAAAAGAATGAGATCATTCTGACATTGGACGAAGAAGTTATGAGAAAAACAATTTCATGAAATGCCCAGATTTACAATCAGTTTATGTGGGCATTAACATAAGCCGATTCTAGTGGGAAAAAATCACATAAAAACTTTTAAATTTTACAATCATTTTATGTTGTAAACCTTATAAAGAGATTCTTAGAATCGATCTAAGAGGACATGAAACAGCTAGGAGGAAAATAGGCTATGGGTAGTACACATCTGCCATCCGAGTGTTATCGTCCAGTGGGGTTTCTCCCTGCAACGAAGATACTTTAGATAAACTACAACACAAACACCCGTATGCTTCTCCACCTTCTATACCAGCTGATGCCATTACTGTCGATGCTATTTCTGTTGATTCCAGGTCCGTCCAACGTGCTATCAAAAGCTTCCCTAAGGGGACTTCTTGCGAAAGAGATGGCTTGCGAGAACAACATCTTTTGGACGCCATGAGTGGTTCGGCATCAGTTGTGGCTGACGAATCGCTCTTTTCTCTATCACCGCTGTTGTGAATTTATGGCTTACGGGGAAATTCCCTGCGGTTTTAAGAGAGTATGTTGCTAGCGCGCCTTTAACTCCTTTTTTGAAGCCCGGTGGTGGTCTTCGGCCCATTGCAGTGGGCACTATTTGGAGGAGGTTGGTGTCTAAACTCGCAGCTTTCTCAGTGGGTAAAGAAATGGACTCTTACTTGAGTGATTTTCAGTTTGGTGTCGGCGTACCTTGCGGGGGAGAGAGAATTTTACATGCCGTTAACAGTTTTTTGGGTCTTAAAGGTACTTCTACCAGCACGACTATGCGTCTGATTGACTTCACTAATGCCTTTAAATTGGTGAATATGTCTTATCTTATCAATGAAGTTAGATTGCGATGCCCTGTCATTTCCAGATGGGTGGAGTTTTGTTATGCCAAACTAGCCAGACCATATTACAATAACTTCATTTTTTCTTCAGCTCAAGGAGTTCAGCGGGGAGACCCTCTCGGTCCCCTCCTTTTTGCTCTTACTTTACATTCACTGATAAAGAAGATAGCTTCGTAGTGTAAGTTGGACTTGCATGCTTGGTATCTTGATGATGGCACAATCATTGGGGATACAGTAGAAGTGTCCAGGGATTCGAATATTATACAATATGAGGGTGCGCAGAGGGGCTTGCATCTTAACATCAATAAGACAGAAGTTTTCTGGCCTACCATGGATGTTACGAGTCACGAAAATGGTATATTTCCCCCAAACATTGGCAGACCTGTCGACGGTGTAAAACTCCTTGGGGGTCCTATTAGTCTTGATTTGTAATTTTGTAGTGATATGGTGCTCAGTAGGGTTAGAAAGACTATTCAACTGATGACATCTATCAAAAATCTC
The DNA here is from genome assembly GCA_023529315.1 of Papaver bracteatum. Lineage (NCBI taxonomy): Eukaryota > Viridiplantae > Streptophyta > Magnoliopsida > Ranunculales > Papaveraceae > Papaver > Papaver bracteatum. Next base: position 71,086 of record JAJJWX010003192.1, on the reverse strand, counting down.
AAGGATCCACAGTGTGAACTTCTTTTGTTACGCAATTGTGCCGGTGTATCTAAATTATATTTCACGATACGTACTACCAAGCCATCCACTCTCCAACAAGGTATTGATCTCTTTTATTGTAAGCTTGAGATATTTTTAAGACACCTGGTGGCGGGTGATGGTGCTGGTTTTGGCCCTTTGTAATTACGCATCTCCATTCTCCCTATAAAAGATGGCATCTTGGGGGTTTACACTATGTCCGACACTAGCCAATATTGTTTTCTAGCCTCTCAGAGTAAGACCAAGGATGTGTAGCAGATTATACTTGGCAGCCTATACCCAACATGTTATGAGAACGATCTAACTTACCAACAGGATTTTTAGTCCTTTATTCAGGTTTGTGGTTTGCCTTCTTCATACAACATTGAATATACTTCCCCTCCTTCCATGCACTCCTTGGAAGTTGTTTATTTTGATGCTGTGAAGAAACAAATACCAAACCAATTTAATTTTACTAAGAGAGACTCTACTTTATGGTTATCCAATAGGATCAAACGAGCTCAAGACTATCTTTTAGCAGTTCCCATAAGTGGACTCCACCAGTGTCTTGGGATGAGACAGTTTAGAGCTGTTTTGTGCTATCGACTTGGCATCCCGCTGATAGGTGTTGTAAACACCTAATTTTATATCTAGTATTTATGCTTTCTTTGCTATTTATTTTGTGAAATATGTATCTTATGTGTGAATTTGAGTTGATTAGGTGCAACGGAGTCCTTTGGAGCAAAAGAAGGAGAAATTGTCCTTTTGGAGCGAAAAGGAGCAAAAAGCGTCATTCACAGGCGAGCGATGTTTGGAACCAGGCTAGGACGCACAACAAAAAAGATGAAGAATGAATTGTCAGTGTTGCGAAACTGATAGCTGGGCAAGAAAACAGAATAGGTTGTCAGTTCCCTAGAATCGACAATCCATATATGAGTTAGTAGCCTAGCACCCCTTATCTTGTCAGATGGGGTGGATAAATCCTAAATCCACCCCTAGGTTGTAATCCTCAATTTGAGTTTCTCTTCATTATTACCATTTTCCTACAACACCTGAAATTGAGAAACAAAAGGCTGCTACTACTGAAACCGAGAGATATAAAGATTAGATCTAAAAACAGGTTGAGAAATTGGGAGGTGAAAGAGGGACTAAAGCAAAGTCTGTGTGAACTGGTGAAGGTTGACGGGTGACAAATTTGGGGTTCATAAGAAGAGATTAAGACTGTTGGGTTTGAGTTAGATCTGGAATTGAAGCTGTTAGGAAAGGGAGATTCACAGGTGAATTGGGAGTGTGAGATAATCAAGCTTTTGTTGTTGATACGATGATGGAGTTCTGGTCTAGGGCAAGGAGGAGAAAAGGAGATGATGTGTGTTGTTCTGTTCTTGAAGGGGCTTTGAATCTGAGTTAGCTACAGACGCAGTTTTGAAGCTGTGATTGAAATTAGAAGGTGGGTTTTACTGGAATTTGAAGTTGTAACAGAATAAGAGAGTTAGGGTTTCAATCTGGTATGAGAAGGAGCTGAGATTGAGTATATAACAGATGTGGAGTGAAATTGCAGCTGCAAGTGGAGATAAATTGAGCTAATGGGGTGGTTGTTTCTGTGAGTTGATTGCCAGTTGATAAGGCTACAGTGATGAACAAGATAAGAAGGGGATCTGAGATGACATCAGACTGGTGATTAGGTAAGACAATACAGGGAGAAAAGTTTTGGCATGAGCTTGTAAAGGAGGTCTGTGTAGAAAGTGAAGCTGCAGAATGGTAGATGTGGAGAATTGGCACAGTGGGTCTAAGTATAGTGAACAAGTAGTCATGAAATGCATTTTCTAGCTATTGTTGGATCAGTGAATGGAAGAAGCATAGTAGGGGGTGAACTGAATGTTAGAAGAATGATTAGGTCCTAGTGAAAGTGGTGGTGGAGTTGGTGTGGAAATTGCAGGCGCTTTTAAAGAGCAATTGTATGTCACTGCAATGTATTGTTCAGTTCAGCAGTGGAGACACATGGTGATTGCAGGTGTTGGATCTGCAGAGTTGCAGTTGAGGTTGTAGCTCATATTTAGCAGATGATGATGGAGCTGGTGAATGTCTGTAGCTGTGAAGCAACATGAAGATGATACTGCAGTTGGAATTGAAGTTGTGTAGTCTCAAGGTGATAGAAGTTGTTGATTGTATTGAAAGGCTTGAAGTAGAGAGTATGTTTCAGTTAGGCATGCAGTGTGTGCTAATGGCCTTGAATGGCTTTTACTGTGATTGAATGAACTATATACAATGTAACTGAAACAGTTGGAGGTAATGGTGTTGTAGCTGTGTTGCATTTCAGGGAAGTGAATACAGCTGCATTTGGTGGAGTGTTGGTGGTTGTTGTGGCAGCAGGTGGAGTTTGCTGTGTGAAGATGGGTACTGCAGTGGTGGAATTGGTATGAAAGCGAAGCAGTTGAAGCGTAAATGTGCCAGGGAGATTGCAGCTGGAGGTATTGCAGGCGCAAGTGAAGTCATGATGATGGCTAGGGTTCTGGTGGAGATTTGATAGATTGTTACTGTTGGAATATTTGAATTGTAGGTGCTGAAATAGTGCAGGGATGGAAGACAGAAGCTACAGCAGGGAAGGAAATAGTGTAGGGCCATCTTGGCCATGACTGAAATAAGCTTGCAGCCAACATGTCTGAAGTGCAATGATTGCATTTCATAGCTTGTCCAATTGAAGAAACTCAGCCCAGTTAGCCGAGTTAGCCAACTAACTCGGATCTGACTCAGCATATGACCCGGTCTCGATTCAGATTGACTTCTATTGACTCAGGTCACCTGAGAAATTTTCTGGCGCCGGATTCCGGCCATATTCCGGCCAAAAACACAGTTTTCCGGTGACTCTTTTTGGGTCATATTTTCACATGGGTTTTTCACACACATGAGTTGAGTGAACTTCTTGGTATTGGACCGTGGGCTTTGAAGACCTAATTTGGAAAGTTGGAAAGCTATAAAAGAAAAAATTTCTATTCTTTTTGGGGACTTATCAATTAGCACAGATTTTTCTACTGGAGTTTGGAGGAGAGCGATTCTACTAGGGTTTGCTTTCGTTTATTTTTCATGTTCTTCATTTTATTTTTAATAATAATTATGTTGAATTTAAAAACCATGTGTAACTAAATATCTATTATTGGTTATGGGATAATAAGTAGATTTCACAAATAGTATTGGAATCAATGAAGTAATTTTGTCTCAATATTTTACTGTTTATGATTCATTGTTTATATTTTGTATGATTTGATTGTTTATTTGGTTGAGTCCGGAATCAATCCGATTTGATTTCATTTCTAGAGCTATATTAGGGTTTTCAATACGAAAACGTTTTTTGTCCCTGATTCTAAGTAGCATAAATGTGGGTAGTGCTTGGAGTGATATATACTACTAGTCACATATGAATCATAACTTGGGTTAAATTGATTTAGTGCTTTTACACATTTTGATTGCCTTGATTAGTCTTATTCCATATAGCTTATTGCTTTTAGGGAGTTAAATTTAATTTGTTTATACACTTTAGGTTGCTTTCTAGGAAGAATTCACATATGCATCTTTTAATGTGGTTGTGATAAAATCAGGGAATTAGCGGGGTATTCTTGCGATCAAGGTATCTTAGGACTTTTAGTAAATGAGAGATTAAATTTCAATTCTAGTCATTGATGAAAATATGTGTTTGTGAATGAAACTATCCCGTGACCAATACTTTATCCATATTGATTACTTTAATACTTTATTGCTTTCAAATTAGTTTTATAGCTTTGATAACTCAACCCCCCCCCCCCCCCTGGTTACTAAGAAACTGAAAATTTGCATAACAACAAAAAGCCTCTCCGTGGATACGAACTCTTTCTTATTGCATACTACTTTATTTTAGTGAAGCAAGAAAGTGAAATTATATTTGTGTCGGCTGACAACCGACCAGATTTTGGCGCCGTTGCCGGGGAGGCAAACGGCTTGTTATTAAGTTTTTAGTTTCTTTTTACAATTTTTGCTTTTATCTTTGCTTTTTGTTTCTTGTCTTGATTCTTACTTGTTTGTGAGAATTATTTTCAGGTACCTAATCCCTGGATTCTAAGGATTGGAACTATCCAAGGTGCGGGATTGCTACTCGAAGAGGCACAATACTCCAACCAAGTCAAGACACGGAAGAGCAAGAGTTAGAAGTGGAAGAAGAGTTACAACTAGAAGAAGAACTAGAGGTTCCATTTGTATAAGAACCACTAGTTGAAGAAGAAGAAGCAAATCGTACACTCAAGGAATTGGCTTCTCATAGGCTTGATGCACAGCGATGGTGTATAAGAACCAACTCAACCTTTGAGATCAAGTCGGGGTTGCTTAGAGAGTTTCCAAAGTTTCATGGCATGGCTAATGAAGACCCAAACAAGCATCTCATGGAGTTCTACACCATTGTCAAGGCTATGCTTCCAGTGGAGACTGAAGCCGATGGTGCAATGATGAAAGTTTTTCCATTTTCTATGGTAGACAGTGCTAAGGATTGGTTGTATTTTTTTGATGATATATGGCCCATCCCATTTTTTCGCTAATATTCCTCCATTTTCTCGCTGATATTATGGTGTTTCTCGCAGAACTAAATCTCCAACTTGGAACTCAAATTTATTTACTTTCTTATTATATTCGCGAGCTAATCTGCGATGGTAGTTCTCCATATGTTGTAATGCTTTTTCTCTCTTCTCTTCTACTTCATCAAGTTTGTCTATAATCATACCAGCACTAAGATTCTTTTCCCAAGATTCTCTTTTTGTCGTAGGAATATCAAATTCTGTTGGTAATACTGCCGCAACTCCATATGTTAAACAAAAAGGTGATACCCCAGTTGCTTCTCTTCGTGTTGTATTATAAGCCCAAACTGCATTATGGACTTGTTGACACCATGTTCTATGATGCCCTTCTAACTTCTTCTTGAGGATATCTGTGATTGTTTTGTTAGTTGCCTCAGCTTGACCATTAGCTTGTGGGTATAAAGGAGTCGATTTTCCGCACTTTATCTTGAATGCATTAAGTAACATCTCTATATTTTGTCCTTCAAATTGTTTTCCATTATCTGACACCAACTGCGCACGAATTCTGAATCTGCAAATGATGTTTTCAAATATAAATGTAAAAATGTCCTTATCACGAATATGCTGTACTGCTTTAACTTCTGCCCATTTTGTGAAGTAATCTGTTGCGACAATTAAATATCACTTTTGCCCTGTTCCTGGTACAAATGGTCCCACAATATCTAAACCCCATTTTCCAAATGGCCAAACATTTTTTGAGGATGTTAATGTTTCACCGGGTGCATGTATTCTTTTTGCAAATCGCTAACATTCCTCGCAACTTCTTGATAAATTCTTTGCATCTTCATGCATATATGGCCAATAATAACCTTGCATTTTAGTTCTGTATGCTAAAGATCTTCCGCCGCTGTGATTACCAACATCCCCACTATGTAACATTTTTAATATTTGTTTTCCTTCTTCTTGTGTCAAACATCTGAGGGAAGGCCCATTTAAAGATTTTCGATACAATATCCCATCTCTTAACTCATAATTTGTTGCTCTACTTTTTAATTTATGTGCTTCCAATCTGTTTCTTGGTACCTCTCCCCTTGCTAGATATGCGTGAATTTCCGCACGCCAATCTGCGATAATTCTACTTGATTCTTCGCCTTTATTTTCTACTATCATTGCCTCGGACTCCTCTTCCTCTTCTTTATTAATTGAAGGTGCTATGAGTGTTTGTATTTTTATATTTCTCGCAGTCGGGTCTACCATCATACTTGATATAAACGCAAAAGCATCTGCGAGCCTATTATCTCTTCTTGAAATATGCCTCCATTTGAGTTTTGGATTTTTCGCAGATAATTCTTCTACAAGTTTCTTATATTTTTTCAAAGATATATCATTCGTTGCATATTCCCCTTCAATTTGGTGAATAATTAATTGCAAATCACTGGTAATTCTTGCATTCTCTACCTTCATGTCTATCGCAAATCTTAGAGCATGTACTACAACCTCATATTCTGTCTCATTATTAGTAGATTCAAATTCTAGTCGGAATGCAAATGCCATTTTTGCACCTTCTGGGGAAATAAAAATGACTCCCACTCAATTTACTTCTCCGTTGGATGACCCATCTACCAATATCTCCCACCTATTTAGTTCTGTTAAAAGATCTCTAGGGTCCCCATATTCTTCTTCTATATCCATCATGTCTTCTACAGCTTCATCATCCTCCAAAGGAAATTCTGCGAGAAAATCTGCGATAATTTAAGATTTTGGCGAGGATAAAATTGCATATTGGATCTCAAAATGCCCCACTTGTGCGTTCCATCTTTCAACTCTTCCTGATATTTTTGAATTTTTCATTACTGATTCAATTGGTACTTTTGTTAGTACTTTGATTTTATGCGCTTGGAAATATATGCGAAGTTTAGATGACGCATAAACTAACGCCAGAATTAGCTTAATTTTCAATCTTTGAATAGTTTTTCTCCGCAGCATTGAATGTTTTGCTAATGTAGTAAATTGGTTTTTAAACTCCTGCGTCATTTCGCAAAAGTACTGCGCTTAAAGCATGTTGAGTTGTCGCAAGGTACATCAACAATTCTTCTCCTAGTTCAGCCTTCTGAAAAATGGATATGTTCATCAAATATTCCTTAATTCCTTGAAAAGCTTTCTCACATTCATCTGTCCATTTAAATTTTGTTCCCTTCTTTAGTATGTTGAAGAAATGTTTGCATTTATCTGGTGATCGCGAAATAAATCTTCCTAGTGAGGCTAAAAGTCTATTCAATTTTTGCACATCTTTTACTGTTGCTGGAGTTGGCATATCTCGAACTGCTTGCACCTTTTCAGGATCAACTTGTATTCCTTCTTTTGATACAATATATCCCAAGAATTTCCCAGATGATACTCTGAAAGTACATTTCTCAGGATTTACTTTGATATTAAAAAGCCGCATCTGATCAAAAATTTCCCTTAAGTCCTGCACATGATTTTTAGCTTCTTTGATTTTTACCAACATATCATCCACATATACCTCTAAAGCTTTATGTATCCATTTTGCGAACACCTTTTCCACCATTCTTTGGTAAGTTGCTCCTGCATTTCGTAACCCAAAAGGCATCTTTGTGTAGCAATATAATCCTCTGGGAGAAAAGAATGCAGTATGTTCTTGATCTTCTTCCGCAAGTGGGATTTGATTATAGCCCTTGTATCCATCTAACGAAGATATTCGATCATTTCCTGCGGCAGATTCCACCAGCTGCAGGATATCTGGCAAGGGAAAACTATCTTTGGGACATGCTTTATTTAGATCAGTAAAATTGATGCAAATTCTTATCCCCTTATTTTTCTTGGGAACTACTACCATATTAGCAATCCATTCTGGATATTTTGCTTGCCTTATAATTCCTGCGTCAAGAATCTTCTGCAATTCTTCTTCTATCTTGGCATGATAAGTGGTCGCAATCTTTCTTATTCTTTGTTTGAATGGTCTAACATTTTTGTTAATCTCCAATCTATGGCACGCAACAGATGGATCTATTCCAGTCATCTCATCCATATTCCACGCAAAAATATCTCTGTATTCTCGCAGAAGGTTTATAGTTTGTTCTTCTTCCTCCACACCCATCTTAGTTCCAATTTTCAGCATTTTTGGGTCTTCTTCACTTCTAACATTTACTTCTTTTGTTGGTTCTGCTGCAGTATAACTGGCTTCATGTTCTCCCATTGGTGTTGGTGTTTTTATTACCTCCGTTGATTCATTACTTTCTTGCGATACATCGTCAAATATTCATTTCCTTCTTCTGATCTTATCATGTAAATCTTGAATTCTTCTTCATTCATTTCTTCTCTTCTCATTTTTCTGCGCTGTTTTCGCAACTGAATTTGATTTTCACAATTCCTTTCTTCATTCTAGAAACACAACGCTGCATAATTTGCATCTCCTCTAATCTCGCCAATTCCGCTAGGCATAGGAAACTTTATGCACTGATGTAGAGTTGATGATACAGCCTTGATTGCATATATCCATGGTCTTCCCAACAGCATATTATATGGTGATTTCACATCCACCACGCACAAAGTTATCTGCGTCTCTATTTCCCCCAGCGGAATTCGCACTACAATTTCACCTTTAGGTTTTGTTAGAGATTTTCCAAATCCATGGATATGATATGTTGAACTAAGCATTTCTTCATCTTTGTATCCTATTTTCTTGAATGTGTGGTAAAAAATTATATCCACAGAACTTCCTGCGTCCACCAGAGTCCTATTCACATCCCACTCTTCTGTAGATCTTACTGATTTCTCTTTTCTTGTTGGTATAACAGACACTGTGATCACCAATGAAGATGTATGACTTAAATTCTCTTTCGGAATTTCTGCTGCCGTGAATGTGATCTTCTGTTTTTCCCAATCTTTTAGCGGTGATGCCTCATCTACCGTTATGATTTTCTTTCCTTCAAAATCTCGCTTGTGTATCCTTCCTCTAATATCTTCATGGAACTTATCTATCATCATCTTTGTTATTACATCACACTCCAATTTCTTTTGATTATCTTTGACTTCAACCATCTTTTCTTCCACCAATTTTCTTGATATTCTTCTAACTCTTGAATAATTTCTTTCTTTTACCTAACTTTTGCTATGATTTTCTACTATTCATCCATGTTTCTGGGCGCCAAATTGTAGTTGCAGGAATTCCCACACTACACCCTACTCAAGAATTTGTCAATATTTATGACACAATTTGAAGATTAAGGACCTTTTTTATTAATATGATCTTAAAAGAATTACAGTAATCAAGAATACAATTCACTTAATAAGATTTTCTCTCTCCTAAAAACTTTCTTAGCACTCAAAAATTCATCATCCTTTCTGGAACTTATTCATTTCCTTTATATAGGCATTTACATAGTGGATTACAGCTCATGACACCTCATTTACAGCTAAGATTCCCTTTAGTTTCGGATCTGGGTTCTTGCGATACATCGCAGTTTGCACCGCCTTAATATTTCGCAGGTTTTATTGATTCATCGCAGAAATATCACGCTTTTCTCATGTTTCTGTCGTTTTCATTCGACATGTCATTCCTTACGTCACTTTGAGATTTATCGCAGAATATCATTGTTGTTTATTTCGCAAGAATATTGTTGTGACAATATTTTGATCCTACACGGTTGGTGTGGTGCTTGGGAAGCGTGTGGGGAAGATACCTCATGCCATTTATTATGCTTCTAGAACGTTAAATGAGGCCCAACAAAACTATACAACTACTGAAAAAGAGTTTTTAGCTATTGTATTTGCATTGGAGAAATTTCTCTCTTATCTAATTGGTACAAAAGTTGTTGTTTATTCTGATCATGCAGCTCTTAGGTACTTGCTAATGAAGAAAGAAGCGAAACCAAGGCTCATACGCTGGATTTTACTCCTGCAAGAGTTTGATATTGAAATCAAAGACAAGAAAGGAATTGAGAACACCGTTTCCGATCACTTGAGCCGTCTTGCTGTGGACAAGGAAGCTATCCCATTGCGTGAAATTTTCCCGGATGAGCAATTATTCTCAATTGTTGTGTGAGAACCATGGTATGCAGATATTGTGAATTACTTGGTAACTAAACAAATCCCAAGGAACTTGTCTCGTGCTGAGAGGGACAAACTAAAGAGGTTAGGGAACCAATATATATGGGATGAACCATACTTATGGAAACATGGAAGCGACCAAGTAATGATAAGGTGCGTTCCCGAATCTGAGTTTAATTCTATCTTGTCATTTTTTCACTCCTATGCTTGCGGAGGACATTTTGGAAGTAAAAGAACCGCTCACAAGGTACTTGAAAGCGGATTCTATTGGCAAACCTTGTTTAAGGATGCACATATATTTTGCACAACTTGTGATAGGTGCCAAAGAACAGGCAATCTAGGTTCCCGAAATCAAATGCCACAAACCTTTATTCAATTTATTGAAGGTTTTGATGTATGGGGTATTGATTTTATGGGTCCTTTTGTCAACTCTCATGGAAGTTTTTACATCTTACTTACTGTTGATTATGTCTCTAAATGGGTGGAAGCTAAGGCCACCCCTACTAATGATTCCAAGGTTGTTTCAGATTTTGTGCAAGCTAACATTTTTGCAAGGTTTGGAATTCCAAGATCCATAATTAGCGATGGGGGTTCTCACTTCAACAACAGGACTTTGAAAAGATTGTTGAAGAAGTACAATGTGTCACATAAGGTTGCAACACCTTATCATCCCCAAACAAATGTACAAGCCGAGGTGTCTAACCGAGAGGTGAAATCCATTCTTGAGAAGACGGTGAATCCAACAAGGAAAGATTGGAGCTTGTGACTTAATGATGCTTTGTGGGCGTATAGAACCGCATACAAGACACCTATTGGGATGTCCCCTTTTAGGCTTGTGTACGGTAAACGTTGTCACTTACCCGTGGAGATTGAACATAAAGCATTTTGGGCGATTAAGCAATGCAATATGGAGATGGATGGGGCTGGAAAGAAAAGGAAGTTACAACTCCAAGATCTAGAAGAGCTTCGCAATGATACATTTGAAAGATCTCGCATTTACAAGGAGAAAACGAAGGCCTTTCATGATACTATGATTTCTAGAAAACAATTTTCTGTTGGGCAGAAAGTGCTTTTGTTTAATTCTCGCTTACATTTATTTCCGGGTAAACTAAGGTCACGTTGGATCGGACCTTTCATTGTTACTAATGTGTTTTCTCATGGTGCAGTAGAAATTCGTAGCATAGCTACAGGCAGGGAACTTAAAGTTAATGGGCATCGGTTGAAACCATATTACGAGAATTTCACTTCTGAAGTGGTGGAAGGAGATAATTTTGTGGATGCACTCCCTCTGGAGGAGTCATATAAAGCAAGGAGATAGTCGGGCTGACGACTTTAAACCAAGCGCTAAATGGGAGGCAACCCATAGGATGAGTATCTCTTGTCTTATTTTTATTTTCTTGTTTTGTTTTTAGCTTTTTCTTGTATTATATTGATTTTATTATTCTGATTTCTTGTCATTTTTCATGCATAATTTCCCACCTTGACTTACTTTGGATGACTCAATTTACATTGAGGACAATGTAAAGTTTAAGTGTGGGGGAGTGGTTAAGTATTTGCATTGTAAATTTTTTCAAAATTTTCAATTTTTGTGTAAATTAGTGCATGAAAAAGCTCCAACTTGTAGTTAGTTTAGAGTCACATAGTATCCATGTCGCTAAGATTACATCCATATTCTCATAAGAGTGACTGAATTTAGAGATGACAGAGAACATGATCGGGTTTCTTACTTGTATGAGAGTTAAAGTTGGATTTAACCATGCTAGTGGAAAATATGGTATAGACTGAATTCGGTAGTAGAGTAGTGGTCCCCTATAGTGGAGACTACCCATGTTACATCATGAGAGGCACCGACCTTCACTTCTTTGTACCTGTCTAAATTTGTGCTTTTAGAGTGCGTGTCACCGTATGTAAACTCCAGGTAGAATGGTGAGCTACCCAACCTCCCACCAATAGAAGCACTATTTTGATCTCTTGAGTGCTATTTTATCAATCATGAATGGTGACATAGAATTGCTAACTTACATACCACTTGTAATCTTGTTCGCAGTTAGCACCATCCACTTTATCTCTCTTTACACCAACAGGTCCATAGAAACACCATCATCATCAACAAGAGAAGCATCACAAGTTCGAAGGAAAGTTGAAGACGTTCTAAGTTTACAAGCAACGGTACAAAAATGAGCAGATTTCAGATTCAAGTATAGCAACAAGACAAGGAGCAAAAAATTTATAAGTTGAAGATTATTGTACAAGAGTGAAGATTATCAAGATGAGAATTCAAGAAGTTCATGATATCGAGACACACAAGTTGTGAAGAATCAAGCGGTAAAGTACTCACACCATGGCATTTGTACTTGTACTTGAATTTTTATTTTGTATTATATTCTCTTGTCTCAAAAAACAAAAAAACAAAAAAAAAAAGACAAGAGAAAAGAGAAAAGTTCTTTCCCGGATGGATTTTCTATAATCCCAAATCTCCATGACTAGGTTCCAGCAGCAGTATAGCCTTTCCTATAGCCATGCAAAGAGATACCCCCCTTATGACGTACTTTAAGGACATTGCCTCTTACGGAATAGAATCCGCGAACTAGGGTGTACCCCACAAAGGTTCGTCCCATTCTTATATTTTTTAGGCGATTTGCGCCCGTCTTATGCATTTGCATTAAAATTCTTAATTATTTCGCAAATTATTGCGGAAAATTGCTTTGTATTTAGCCAACTTTATTCTTGTGAAACATCTCTTTTATTCTCTCGCAATTTCTTGCGTATAATCCAGTCATCCTAGTCTTTCAAATCTTTATTGATAATATTTTCTTAGATATTGTCTATTCCATGGCCTGCCAAGTCTTTGACCCATGTCTCTTCCCTATGGATCCATTAACTTATATGCTCCAGTTCCAATTATTTTTTTGATGATATATGGCCCATCCCATTTTTTCGCTAATTTTCCTCCATTTTCTCGCTGATATTCTGGTGTTTCTCGCAGAACTAAATCTCCAACTTGGAACTCACGTTTCTTTACTATCTTATTATATTCGCGAGCTAATCTGCGATGGTAGTTCTCCATATGTTGTAATGCTTTTTCTCTCTTCTCTTCTACTTCATCAAGTTTGTATAGAATCATACCAGCACTAAGATTCTTTTCCCAAGCTTCTCTTTTTGTCGTAGGAATAACAACTTCTGTTGGTAATACTGCCTAAACTCCATATGTTAAAAAAAAAGGTGATACCCCAGTTGCTTCTCTTCGTGTTGTATTATAAGTCCAAACTGCATTATGGACTTGTTCACACCATGTTCTATGATGCCCTTCTAACTTCTTCTTGAGGATATCTGTGATTGTTTTGTTAGTTTCCTCAGCTTGACCATTAGCTTGTGGGTATAAAGGAGTCGATTTTCCGCACTTTATCTTGAATGCATTAAGTAACATCTCTATATTTTGTCCTTCAAATTGTTTTCCATTATCTGACACCAACTGCGCACGAATTCCGAATCTGCAAATGATGTTTTCAAATATAAATGTAAAAATGTCCTTATCACGAATATGCTGTACTGCTTTAACTTATGCCCATTTTGTGAAGTAATCTGTTGCGACAATTAAATATCTCTTTTGCCCTGTTCCTGGTACAAATGGTCCAACAATATCTAAACCCCACTTTCCAAATGGCCAAACATTTTTTGAGGATGTTAATGTTTCACCGGGTGCATGTATTCTTTTTGCAAATCGCTGACATTCCTCGCAACTTCTTGATAAATTCTTTGCATCTTCATGCATATATGGCCAATAATAACCTTGCATTTTAGTTCTGTATGCTAAAGATCTTCCGCCGCTGTGATTACCAGCATCCCCACTATGTAACATTTTTAATATTTGTTTTCCTTCTTCTTGTGTCAAACATCTGAGGGAAGGCCCATTTAAAGATTTTCGATACAATATCCCATCTCTTAACTCATAATTTGTTGCTCTACTTTTTAATTTATGTGCTTCCAATCTGTTTCTTGGTACCTCTCCCCTTGCTAGATATGCGTGAATTTCCGCACGCCAATCTGCGATAATTCTACTTGATTCTTCGCCATTATTTTCTACTATCATTGCCTCGGCCTCCTCTTCCTCTTCTTTATTAATTGAAGGTGCTATGAGTGTTTGTATTTTTATATTTCTCGTAGTCTGGTCTACCATCATACTTGATATAAACGCAAAAGCATCTGCGAGCCTATTATCTCTTCTTGAAATATGCCTCCATTTGAGTTTTGGAATTTTCGCAGATAATTCTTCTACAAGTTTCTTATATTTTTTCAAAGATATATCATTAGTTGCATATTCCCCTTCAATTTGGCGAATAATCAATTGCAAATCACTGGTAATTCTTGCATTCTCCACCTTCATCTCTATCGCAAATCTTAGAGCATGTACTACAACCTCATATTCTGTCTCATTATTAGTAGATTCAAATTCTAGTCGGAATGCAAATGCCATTTTTGCACCTTCTGGAAAAATAAAAATGACTCCCACTCAATTTCCTTCTCCGTTGGATGACCCATCTACCAATATCTCCCACCTATTTGGTTCTGTTAAAAGATCTCTAGGGTCCCCATATTCTTCTTCTATATCCATCATGTCTTCTACAGCTTCATCATCCTCCAAAGGAAATTCTGCGAGAAAATCTGCGATAATTTGAGATTTTGGCGAGGATAAAATTGCATATTGGATCTCAAAATACCCCACTTGTGCGTTCCATCTTTCAACTCTGCCTGATCTTTTTGAATTTTTCATTACTGATTCAATTGGTACTTTTTTTAGTACTTTGATTTTATGCGATTGGAAATATATGCGAAGTTTAGATGACGCAAAAACTAACGCCAGAATTAGCTTTTCAATCTTTGAATAGTTTTTCTCCGCAGCATTGAATGTTTTGCTAATGTAGTAAATTGGTTTTTCAACTCCTGAGTCATTTCGCAAAAGTACTGCGCTTAAAGCATGTTGAGTTGTCGCAAGGTACATCATCAATTATTATCCTGGTTCAGCCTTCTGTAAAATGGATATGTTCATCAAATATTCCTTAATTCCTTGAAAAGCTTTCTCACATTCATCTGTCCATTTAAATTTTGTTCCCTTCTTTAGTATGTTGAAGAAATGTTTGCATTTATCTGGTGATCGCGAAATAAATCTTCCTAGTGAGGCTAAAAGTCCATTCAATTTTTGCACATCTTTTACTGTTGCTGGAGTTGGCATATCTCGAACTGCTTGCACCTTTTCAGGATCAACTTGTATTCCTTCTTTTGATACAATATATCCCAAGAATTTCCCAGATGATACTCCGAAAGTACATTTCTCAGGATTTACTTTGATATTAAAAAGCCGCATCTGATCAAAAATTTCCCTTAAGTCCTGCACATGATTTTTAGCTTCTTTGATTTTTACCAACATATCATCCACATATACCTCTAAAGCTTTATGTATCCATTTTGCGAACACCTTTTCCACCATTCTTTGGTAAGTTTCTCCTGCATTTCGTAACCCAAAAGGCATCTTTGTGTAGCAATATAATCCTCTGGGAGAAAAGAATGCAGTATGTTCTTGATTTTCTTCCGCAAGTGGGATTTTATTATAGCCCTTGTATCCATCTAACGAAGATATTCGATCATTTCTGCGCAGATTCCACCAAATTGGGATATCTGGCAAGGGAAAACTATCTTTGGGACATGCTTTATTTAGATCAGTAAAATTGATGCAAATTCTTATCCCCTTATTTTTCTTGGGAACTACTACCATATTATCAATCCATTCTGGATATTTTGCTTGCCTTATAATTCCTGCGTCAAGCATCTTCTGCAATTCTTCTTCTATCTTGGCATGATAAGTGGTCGCAATCTTTCTTATTCTTTGTTTGAATGGTCTCACATTTTTGTTAATCTCCAATCTATGGCACGCAACAGATGGATCTATTCCAGTCATCTCATCCATATTCCACGCAAAAATATCTCTGTATTCTCGCAGAAGGTTTATAGTTTGTTCTTCTTCCTCCACACCCATATTAGTTCCAATTTTCAGAATTTTTGGGTCTTCTTCACTTCTAACATTTACTTCTTTTGTTGGTTCTGCTGCAGTATAATTGGCTACATGTTCTCCCATTGGTGTTGGTGTTTTTATTACCTCCGCTGATTCATCACTTTCTTGCGATACATCGTCAAATATTCCTTTTCCTTCTTCTGATCTTATCATGTAAAGCTTGAATTCTTCTTCTTTCATTTCTTCTCTTCTCATTATTCTGCGCTGTTTTCGCAACTGAATTTGATTTTCACAATTCCTTGCTTCATTCTGGAAACACAACGCTGCATAATTTGCATCTCCTCTAATCTCGCCAATTCCGCTAGGCATAGGAAACTTTATGCACTGATGTAGAGTTGATGATACAACCTTGATTGCATGTATCCATGGTCTTCCCAACATCATATTATATGGTGATTTCACATCCACCACGCACAAATTTATCTGCGTCTCTATTTCCCCCAGCGGAATTCGCACTACAATTTCACCTTTAGGTTTTGTTAGAGATTTTCCAAATCCATGGATATGATATGTTGAACTAAGCATTTCTTCATCTTTGTATCCTATTTTCTTGAATGTGTGGTAAAACATTATATCCACAGAACTTCCTGCGTCCACCAGAGTCCTATTCACAGCCAACTCTTCTGTAGATCTTACTGATTTCTCTTTTCTTGTTGGTATAACAGACACTGTGATCACCAATGGAGATGTATTACTTAAATTCTCTTTCGGAATTTCTGCTGCCGTGAATGTGATCTTCTGTTTTTCCCAATCTTTTAGCGGTGATGCCTCATCTACCGTTATGATTTTCTTTCCTTCAAAATCTCGCTTGTGTATCCTTCCTCTAATATCTTCATGGAACTTATCTATCATCATCTTTGTTATTACATCACACTCCAATTTCTTTTGATTATCTTTGACTTCAACCATCTTTTCTTCCACCAATTTTCTTGATATTCTTCTAACTCTTGAATAATTTCTTTCTTTTACCTAACTTTTTCTATGATTTTCTACTATTCATCCATGTTTCTGGGTGCCAAATTTTAGTTGCAGGAATTCCCACACTACACCCTACTCAAGAATTTGTCAATATTTATGACATAATTTGAAGATTAAGGACCTTTTTTATTAATATGATCTTAAAAGAATTACAGTAATCAAGAATACAATTCACTTAATAAGATTTTCTCTCTCCTAAAAACTTTCTTAGCACTCAAAAATTCATCATCCTTTCTGGAACTTATTCATTTCCTTTATATAGGCATTTACATAGTGGATTATAGCTCATGACAGCTCATTTACAGCTAAGATTCCCTTTAGTTTCGGATATGGGTTCTTACGATACATCGCAGTTTGCACCGCCTTAATATTTCGCAGGTTTTATTGATTCATCGCAGAAATATCACGCTTTTCTCATGTTTCTGTCGTTTTCATCCGACATGTCATTCCTTACGTCACTTTGAGATTTATCGCAGAATATCATTGTTGTTTATTTCGCAGGAATATTGTTGTGACAATATTTTGATCCTACACGGTTGGTGCGGTGCTTGGGAAGCGTGTGGAGAAGATACCTCATGCCATTTATTATGCTTATAGAACGTTAAATGAGGCCCAACAAAACTATACAACTACTGAAAAAGAGTTTTTAGCTATTGTATTTGCATTGGAGAAATTTCGCTCTTATCTAATTGGTACAAAATTTGTTGTTTATTCTGATCATGCAGCTCTTAGGTAGTTGCTAATGAAGAAAAAAGCGAAACCAAGGCTCATACGCTGGATTTTACTCTTGCAAGAGTTTGATATTGAAATCAAAGACAAGAAAGGAATTGAGAACACCGTTGCGGATCACTTGAGCCGTCTTGCTGTGGACAAGGAAGCTATCCCATTGCGTGAAAGTTTCCCGGATGAGCAACTATTCTCAATTGCTGTGTGAGAACCATGGTATGCAGATATTGTGAATTACTTGGTAACTAAACAAATCCCAAGGAACTTGTCTCGTGCTGAGAGGGACAAACTAAAGAGGTTAGGGAACCAATATATATGGGATGAACCATACTTATGGAAACATGGCAGCGACCAAGTAATGAGAAGGTGCGTTCCCGAATCTGAGTTTAATTCTATCTTGTCATTTTTTCACTCCTATGCTTGCGAAGGACATTTTGGAAGTAAAAGAACCGCTCACAAGGTACTTGAAAGCGGATTCTATTGGCCAACCTTGTTTAAGGATGCACATATATTTTGCATCATATTTTGGTTTGTTTAGTTCATTTTTGGTTTTGTATTCATTCAATAAAGCCAATGGAAAGAATCATATTGTCAAGATTCTACGAAGTTCAAGAGTTATCATCAAGAGTTGAAGACCGAAGACGAAGACAAGGATTGAAGACCGAAGACGTTTCTATGGATGCTGTGGGAGTGGTGCTAGCTACACGCCGAATGGATAACGAGGTAAGTAAGCATATTCCCACCTTCGTTAAGTGTTTGATTTCCTTTCTAAGAGATCGTCAGAAAAAAGGGTTTTCAAAATGAATAAAAGATGTGAGTTTTCAAAACATTTCGGAGGGTTTGCCTTCCTACTATTCAACGTGTCGCAGGATTCTCTCTTCATTCCTACCTGGACACATGTGTGACCCATAAAGAGCTGTTTATTATTGAGTGCAATTTCATAAAACCCTTTCTTGTGAGGCAGAGTCGAGACTTTTGATCACTCCGAATCCGAATTTCTTTCGATAAGGGATGGTTATTTCTCTCTCAACTTTTAAGAATGAGATTGTGTTCATTTATGTGTCTAACTTCTTATGACTAGTGTACAGAATCTTTATGTATTCTTAGCGTGTTGGATACTATCATTTCAGAGAACTTGTAAGTTGGAAATGTAGGTTGTGTGGGTATTTCTCTAGAAAACGCTCACGGGAGTTGTATGTATCCTTTAGAATAAGTTTTGTTTGATTTTCTCGAGGACTAGCAAAGTCTAAGTGTGGGGGAATCTGATAGGTGTTGTAAACATCTAATTTTATATCTAGTATTTATGCTTTCTTTGCTATTTATTTTGTGAAATATGTATCTTATGTGTGAATTTGAGTTGATTAGGTGCAACGGAGTCCTTTGGATCAAAATAAGGAGAAATTGTCCTTTTGGAGCCAAAAGGATAAAAAAGCGTCATTCACAGGCGAGCGATGTTTGAAACCAGGCTAGGACGCGCAGCAAAAGAGATGAAGAATGAATTGTCAGTGCTGCGAAACTGATAGCTGGGAAAGAAAACAGAATAGGTTGTCCGTTCCCTAGAACCGACAAGCCATATATAAGTTAGTATCCTAGCACCCCTTATCTTGTCAGATGGGGTGGATAAATCCTAAATCCGCCCCTAGGTTGTAATCCTCAATTTGAGTTTCTCTTCATTATTACCATTTTCCTACAACACCTGAAATTGAGAAACAAAAGGCTGCTACTACTGAAACCGAGAGATATAAAGATTAGATCGAAAAATAGGCTGAGAAATTGGGAGGTGAAAGAGGGACTAAAGAAAAGTATGTATGAACTGGTGAAGGTTGACGGGTGACAAATTTGGGGTTCATAAGAAGAGATTAAGACTGTTGGGTTTGAATTAGATCTGGAATTGAAGCTGTTAGGAAATGGAGATTCACAGGTGAATTTGGAGTGTGAGATAATCAAGCTTTTGTTGTTGATACGATGATGGAGTTCTGGGCCAGGGAAAGGAGGAGAAAAGGAGATGTTGTGTGCTGTTATGTTCTTGAAGGGGCTTTGAATCTGAGTTAGCTACAGACGCAGTTTTGAAGCTGTGATTGAAATTAGAAGGTGGGTTTTACTGGAATTTGAAGTTGCAACAGAATAAGAGAGTTAGGGTTTCAATTTGGTATGAGCAGGAGCTGAGATTGAGTATATAACAGATGTGGAGTGAAATTGCAGCTGCAAGTGGAGATAAATTGAGCTAATGGGGTGGTTGTTTCTGTGAGTTGATTGCCAGTTAATAAGGCTACAGTGATGAACAAGAGAAGAAGGGGATCTGAGATGATAGCAGATTGGTGGTTAGGCAAGACAATACAGGGAGAACAGTTTTGGTATGAGCTTGTAAATGAGGTCTATGAAGAAAGTGCAGCTACAGAATGGTAGATGTGGAGAATTGGCACAGTGGGTCTAAGTATAGTGAGCAGGTAGTCATGAAATGCAGTTTTCTGGCTGTTGTTGGAGCAGTGAATGGAAGAAGCATAGTAGGGGGTGAACTGAATGTTAAAAGAATGATTAGGTCCCAGTGAAAGTTGTGGTGGAATTGGTGTGGAAATTGCAGGCGATGTTAAAGAGCAATTGGATGTCACTGCAATGTATTGTTAAGTTCAGCAGTGGAGACACATGGTGATTGCATGTGTTGGATCTGCAGAGTTGCAGTTGAGGTTGTAGCTCAGATTTAGCAGGTGATGATGGATCTGGTGAATGTATGTAGCTGTGAAGCAACATGAAGATGATACTGCAGTTGGAATTGAAGCTGTGTAGTCTCAAGGTGATATAAGCTATTGATTGTATTGAAAGGCTTGAAGTAGAGAGTATGTTGCAGTTAGGCCTGCAGTGTGTTATAATGGCCTTGAATGGATTTTATTGTGATTGAATGAACTATATACAATGTAACTGAAACAGTTGGAGGTAATGGTGTTGCAGCTGTGTTGTATTTCAGGGAAGTGAATGCAGCTGCATTTGGTGGAGTATTGGTGGTTGTTGTGGCAGCAGGTGGAGTTTGTTGTGTGAAGATGGGTACTGCAGTTGTGTAAGTGCAGTGGTGGAGTTGGTATGAAAGCGAAGCAGTTGAAGCGTAAATGTGCCAGGGAGATTGCAGCTGGAGGTATTGCAGGCGCAAGTGCAGTCATGATGATGGCTAGGGTTCTGGTGGAGATTTGGTAGATTGTTACTGCTGGAATATTTGAATTGCAGGTGCTGAAATAGTGCAGGGATGGAAGACAAAAGCTACAGCATGGAAGGAAATAGTGTAGGGCCATCTTGGCCGTGACTGAAATAAGCTTGCAGCCAACATGTCTGAAGTGCAATGATTGCACTTCATAGATTGTCCAATGCAAGCAACTCAGCCCAGTTAGCCGAGTTAGCCAACTAACTCGGCTTTGACTCAGCATCTAACCCGGTCTCGATTAAGATTGACTTCTATTGACTCAGGTCACCTGAGAAATTTTCCGGCGCCGGATTCCGGCCAAAAACACAGTTTTCCGGTGACTCTTTTTGGGTCATATTTTCACATGGGTTTTTCACACACATGAGTTGAGTGGACTTCTTGGTATTGGACCGTGGGCTTTGAAGACCTAATTTGGAAAGTTGGAAAGCTATAAAAGGAAAAATTTCTATTCTTTTTGGGGACTTATCAATTAGCACGGATTTTTCTACTGGAGTTTGGAGGAGAGCGATTCTACTAGGGTTTGCTTTCGTTTATATTTCATGTTCTTCATTTTATTTTTAATAATAATTATGTTGAAACTAAAAACCATGTGTAACTAAATATCTATTATTGGTTATGGGATAATAAGTAGATTTCACAAATAGTATTGGAATCAATGAAGTAGTTTTGTCTCAATATTTTACTGTTTATGATTCATTGTTTATATTGTGTATGATTTGATTGTTTATTTGGTTGAGTCCGGAATCAATCCGATTTGCTTTCATTTCTAGAGCTATATTAGGGTTTTCAATACGAAAACGTTATTTGTCCCTGATTCTAAGTAGCATAAATGTGGGTAGTGCTTGTAGTGATATATCCTACTAGTCACATATGAATCATAACTTGGGTTAAATTGATTTAGTGCTTTTACACATTTCGATTGCCTTGATTAGTCTTATTCCATATAGCTTATTGCTTTTAGGGAGTTAAATCTAATTTGCTTTTACACTTTAGGTTGCTTTCTAGGAAGAATTCACATATGCATCTTTTAATGTGGTTGTGATGAAATCATGGAATTAGCGGGGTATTCTTGCGATCAAGGTATCCTATGACTTTTAGTAAATGAGAGATTAAATTTCAATTCTATTCATTGATGAAAATATGTGTTTGTGAATGAAACTATCCCGTGACCAATACTTTCTCCATATTGATTACTTTAATACTTTATTGCTTTCAAATTAGTTTTATAGCTTTGATAACTCAACCCCTCCCCCCCCCCCCCCCCTTGGTTACTAAGAAACTGAAAATTTGCATAACAACAAAAAGCCTCTCCGTGGATACGAACTCTTTCTTATTGCATACTACTTTATTTTAGTGAAGCAAGAAAGTGAAATTATATTTGTGTCGGCTGACAACCGACCACCCGCTCTTTCCTAAATGGGGTTTATGTTCTTGTTGCAAGCGGGAAATAGGTATTTTTGGTGATCATGTCTTGTATTGTGCCAGCGAAGTTGGGATTAAGTATCTGTAGGGTCAGAATATTGTCACAACAATATTCTTGAGAAATAAATAATTGTTCTGCGATACATCGATAATAAACGACTACTCTGCGATACATCAGTAATATTCTGCGACACATCCAAAGATGACTTAAACAATGACGTAATAACTGAAAACGACAGAAACACGAAGAAAGTGTGACATGTCTGCGATATATCAATAAAACCTGCGAAAGTTAAAGGCGGTGCTAACTGCGATTTATCGCAAGAACTTAGATCCGAAATTGAAGGGAATCTTAGCTGTAAATGAGATGTCATGAGCTGTAATCCACTATGTAAATACTTATATAAAGGAGATGAATAGTTCCAGAGAGGGTAATGAATTTTTGAGTGTTAGGAAAGTTTTAGGAGAGAGAAAATCTTTATCAAGTGTTATGTGTTCTTGATTTCTATAATTCCTTAAGATCAAATTAATAGAAAGTGTTCTTAATCTTCAAATTATGTCATAGATATTAGTAAATTCTTGAATAGGGTGTAGTGTGGGAATTCCTGCAACTACATTTTGGCGTCCAGAAACAGGGAGAATCAAACTTGAGAAATTTCAAATCACAGTTTGAATATTTGAAGAAATTATTAGAATTGAAGAGAAATGGCTAGAAGGAGAAGAAATACATCAGAACCACCAACAACAGTGAGAAGAAGTAAAAGAATTGCAGGGGAAGGAACATGTGAATTGGAAGGATCTTTAAGGAACAGATCAGGAAGAAGTAGAAGGAGAAATGAAGCGGAAAATTTAATCCAACCACCAAATCAACAAACACGAGCACAAGATAGAAATATGGATTATGATATAGTAAGTGTGCATACTTGGAGGTCGGATTCGATAGAAGAGGCGGAAAATCAAGAGGAGGAAAGAAATCAAGAAATGGATGGAGGATTAATTCATGAAGAACATGAAATGGAAGATTCTTTAAGACAAAGGATACATGAAGAAATAAGATTAGAGGCAGAAGAGTGTGCCAATCTTACAAGACAAAATCATGAATTAAGAATGGAAAATTTGAGGTTACAAAACAGAAGATCGAGAAGCAGCATGAGATCAAATTCAAGATCATATAGAGAAGAAACAAGGCAGAATCTCCCTATACAAAATGTTGGGGAGAATTTGATAAATGATCGTTATATTCCACGCGGGGAAACTTTAGACATTCGACGAAATCAGGATGAGGGAGAGAATCAAGAAGAGAGAAGGAGAATGTTACGTGATGAAGAGATTCGAAGAAATCGCAGGATTATCGAAGATGATATTGAGAGGCATTATATTGAGCAAGTACGCTTAGAAGGAGAAAGAGAGAGATTGCGAGCAGAAGTAGAAGAGAAAGAAATTCAAGCAGCGTTGCGTCAGAATAATCATGACAATCGAGAAAGACGACGTGCGCAAAATCGTAATAATGATAACCTCAATGAGGAATATGAGAGAATTCGTAGAGACATAGAAAGGCAACGAAGAGAAACAGTAAGGGATGAGGAAATTCATGGAGAAGAGAATGAAAGACAAATTAACTTGCAAGAAGAAGAAAGTCGCAGAAGAAGGCAAAATCAAGATGTTGGAGAAGAAGCGAGAAACATCGCAAGACAAGAAAGGCATGAACGCAGACGAAGAGAAGCTGCGTTGAAAAGACCAATGGAGCAGAATTCTGATAGGAATGAACAAATCTTGCGAGAATTGGCAGAAATGAGAGGAATAATAAATAACAGAAGAGAAGGAGGAAGAAGGCAACTTGATGAGGCCATCGAAGAGGCTTCGAAAACTCCATTTACTCAAGAGGTACAATTAGGAGGGATACCTCCAAAATGCAATTTACCGGTGTTGACCAGTATATTTGATGGAACTACGTGTGATGTCCAACATATCAAAGCTTATATTCGATGTATGCTACAATGGGAGAACCATGATGTCGTTTTGTGCAAATATTTTGCGTCAAGTTTAACTGGAGAAGCATTGAAGTGGTTCGAAAGTCTTCCCAAGAATACAATAACTTCGTTCATGCACTTGCAAACCACTTTCTTAGGAGCCTACATCAGCAATAATTCTGCGCGACCTGAAATTGAAGATGTGTTTGGATTGAAACATAGGGTTGGTGAGAGTTTGAAGCACTTAACCATAAGATGGAGGACAATGTTTAGTGAAATGGAAGGAAGAGTAGATGAAAGATATCTCATTTTGTCCTTCATAAATTCTATGTTTGCGACAAATCTATTATACATCCAGGTCTTCAGAGTTAAAAACACAATCACTATGACAGAGTTGCGAGAATTACAAGAGGAATACATCGTTTTGGAGGAAAAACAAAATGAGATGGAGTCTTATCCAACTCTTGCAGGCACAAGTTTAGCCGCAGCAAATGGAAGTTTGTTACCAAGGATGATTAATATAGTAGCAAGTACTTCCCAAAATCCGCGAGAGAAAATGGAGACTGATAATCAACTTAAGATAGTAGCAATGGGGAGTAGAGATCAAGAGGAATTAGAAAAGGAGAGAAATTTTTATAATCGCAATAACAATAATAAGGTCCCACGGTTTGATCAACCGCAGGAAACTTATGGTGGACAGAGGCAGAATTATTCAAGAAAGCAAAGAGGTCAGAGGAATATGTGGGAAGACATCAAATTGCCGCCTTTAAATACTGGTATAGACAAGAATTGGGAAGCGATTATTTTAATGGAGAATATACCCTCACCCTGGAACATGGGGAAGGAACCACATCCCAACAACCACAATCAAGAATTTTGTCCTTATCATCATTTTCATGGTCATTCTGTGAATAATTGTAGAAATGTGAAAAGAATCATTTTGTGAATGATCGAACAAGGAAAATTAAATCATTTTTTAGCAAGATATTTACAACCGCAACAATTGCCGCAAGCAACGGAAATTCGCAGAGTTAATGTTGCAAAAGAAGCAGAAACATTTGTCATTGAAGTAGGAGCTACAGCAAAAAATATATTCTGCAATTCAATTGTACATTCACAAAAAATGATAGTGGATTTCCATGACAATGTGCTAAGCAGAGTATTTGCAAGGGATATAGAGGGAAGAGAGGTGATGAATATTGCGAAGATTTCTCCGTTAGAAGAATGGCAGAAACAAGTTATCTATTTTACTGCAGAAGAGATACCAGAGCCTGGGAAGATACATGACAACCCATTGGTGGTGAAATTAGAGATAAATCCAAAATACAGAGAAGAAGAAGATAATGATGATGCAGCAAGTGATTCTTGGGCAATAGATAAAGTTTTAATTGACACTGGAAGCTCGGTGGATATTTTGTTTTATCATACTTATCGCACAATGGGTGGAAGAGATGATGAGCTAATCCCTTCAACTTACAAGATTTATGGTTTTAATGGCACCGCAAACAAGCCAAAAGGAGAAATTACTATGGAAATTCCATTGAACAAGATATCTTCAAAAATTAAGTTTTGCGTAGTGGATATAGAATCTCCTTATAATGCTTTAATTGGAAGGCCATGGCTCCATGGGATCTTGGGCATATCATCAACATATCATCAATGCATAAAGTTTCCATATCCTCATGGTATTAGGATAATTAAAGGTGATTGGTTTGAAGGAAAAAAGTGTTATGAAGTTGACATTAATACTTGCGAAGAAAGAAGCGCCCGAAATCGTAATTGGCAACATAACAGGAGGAAAAATCAGAGAGCTGAGAAATTGATGGTGGACAATATAGAGTTTCGGGGAAAGGGTATACTTTAAGAATAGTTTGTTCCAAAAGATTCAATAACAATTGATCATACGAAGATGAAGATAAGTATAAGATGTTGCGATGAATCGTCACTCACAAGAAAATAAATAAAGTAACAAGAGGTTGAGAATAATCATTCATCACAGAAGAAAAGAAGTGCAACAATATCATGTTGCGAACAATTGAAAAACAAGATGATTTCGAATCATATAAGAAAAACTCTGCTCAAAAATGAGAAATTTTTCTATTAAAAAGGAAAAGTTGGTGATTTCTAATCATATAAGAATTTTTAATGCAAATGCATAATAATAAGGGTTCAAATCGCCTAAAAATATATAAGAACGGGACGAACTTTTATGGCGTACACCTTAGTTCAAGGATTCTATTCCGTAAGAGGCAATGTCCTTAAAGTGCGTCATAAGGGGGGTATCTCTTTGCATGGCTATGGGAAAGTCTATACCGCTGCTGGAACCTAGTCATGGAGATTTGGGATTATTGAAAATCCATCTGGGAGAGATAACTTGGATTCCCAATTATATAAGGTTATACCCTGGTTGGGAGCCCGAGAGTTTCTCCTAAGGAATGCAACGTATGATCAAGGCGCCTAGGTACACGGTTGAGCTGTGGGTGCCCGGGATGGATGAACCTACCCTGTCCATCCATGGCAAGTCTTGGCTTACGATGTGTTTGGCCCGAAGAAAACCCCACTTAGTGTGCAGTCTTGTAACTATAAGCCATATAAGGCATAAAGGACAAGGCTGCGAAAACAACTGGTTATTTGCAGAACCGGATGGGAAAGTGCTAGTCTTGTATGGCCGATGTATAATCCTTTAAGGGGCAACCGGGGGGGAGAGATAAGGGCGATACCCTCCATTAGGGAGCTGTGTATCAAAAAAGACGGCAATGTCATGGGACTTTATATTCGCAAGAATATTTAGGCCCGTCATATTGCCGCATGACTGGCCAAAAAGCCTAATAAGAAATGTTAAGATGAGATCAATGGGTTTTTTCGATAAGATCAAATAATGAGATAAATGAAATCAATAATAAGAGGATATAAATCGCAAAGACGAAAATATCATAAGTCTTAAAAAGCAAAGAGAGATTAATCTCACAAGATGGCTTAGATTTATCATATTGTCGCAGAAATTAAAATTAAATGATAAGACAAGATCAATGGATTATTACGCATAAAGGTAAGAATGTCCTGCGATCTTGTCGCATAAAAGTGGCATAATAAGACCTTTAACTAGGAAGGCAAAATAAGACCACAAGAAAATTATGTCTGCAAAACATATAGTTCGCAGAAAAACTTACGATGATTCATTTATCATGTTGCGGATTAATAACAAGAGGCAAGTATGGGAACGATATATAAGAACAATAAATATTGTTATTAATCATTATATGATAAATTCATATAAACAACAGACGGATAGAGGCAAAAAAGGAATTTATATATATTGAAGAACATCAGGAATTACAAGTATTTTGCAGAAAGAATGATACAATTTGTCGCAGATAATTATCGCAAGAAAGAAAGGGAAAAATACAGGAGAAGATCAAAAAGAAGAAGCAGAACTATTGGGATTTATCTTCGCCATTATCTTCATCTTCATTATCTTCATCATCAATTTCCTCTTCATCTTCGCTTTCATCCTCATTTATATCAGCCTCACTGTCAGAAATAATTGGTACTTCAGAACTGGGTGGGATATTTTCCAAAAGGCAAGGATATAAACTAAGGGGAAGATCATTATCTTGGCAGACTTTCTCAATAGAATTATTGCGAACGGTGAGAAGGTTACTACGCAAATTGGAGTTGGATATCTTTATCTTCTCTCATAGTCTAGATATTTTATCATTGTGGGAAGCAAGATTATTTACAAGACTACTTTTTTCTTCTTCAAGTTCTGCTATCTTTGAAGAATGCTTTTCTTCATATTCTGCGATGATACAATAACAAATTAGAAATTTATCAAAAATTTACAAAAAATATAAAGATGTTAGAGGAGCAATAAATAACCTTCTCTTTCATGAATCATTTCTTGTATCAAGGTTGCCTGTTTGGTGTGAAGACTGACATCTATTGCTAAGTTTTTCCTAGCATTATCGAGAATTATCGCTGCCCATGCGAATTCATCATCATTTTGAATGAGAAGATGGGAACGGATTTGTTTTTCTCTTTTAAGAAGTTCAATGTTTTCATCCTTAAGTCTATCTCTCTCTCAAGTTCAGTGTCAATAAGGGCATTGCGGAACTTTGATAGAGCTTCAGCACCTTGAAGAGTAATGCTTTCTTTATCCTTCTCAAGTTTCTTCTTTTGGGCTTTCAAGGTTTTGATTCTTTTTCCAAATTCATCTCTACAAGTCTTAAAACTATTGGATATACTCAAAGTAGATCTATAATCCATTCTTATAAGGGAAATGTGATATTTAAGCTCATTGATAGACAGAGCATTAATTTTTTCATCGGAATAATTATTTAAAGCGTCATTAAGACGCTGAAGAAGAATGGATTCATCTATAGGTTCATCAAAAGAATTCAGAATAAGAGCTTCATCAGTAAGATTATAGGCATCTGCAAAATGGTTGTTCAAATAAGCTAAAATAGCAAGAAATAAGAAAGTAAAAAAAATAAAAATAAATCATATCAATAATTTGTTTGCAGAACTTCTACTTGTCAACTAGTTTTTGTTGAAGAACTTCAATATCTACTTCAAGCGATTTATTCTTGTTAAGGAGCTCAGTATTCCCAGATGCTTCCAATTGCTTACATTTTTCGCGAAGAATGGATATTTCATCTTCATATTGCTTATTCTTTTCGCGAAGTTTCGCAGATTCAGATTGCGAATCAGTAAGCCTTTTCTGCGATAATGATAATCTATTTTCTAATTCCGAAGCAACAGAAAAAGAAGCTTTAGTAGTCTGTGGCATATAAGAGAAAATAAGTAAGGGTAAGTAAAAGATCTTCGATATTCATGACAAGTGTAAAGTTTACTACCAGAAAAATAAAAGAAAAGGGGCATACCAATGAAGCTAGTGCATGAATAAAATCTGGATTGATAAATCTCGAGACTCCTTTAAGATCTTTATTATTAGTTAAGATGGAAGCATCGCAGATTTTTGAGAGATAATTGCAAGCGTGAGCAGTATCGTCATCACCAATACCTTGCGTGAGATTTCTAAAGATATTTGACAATTGATCCATGGGAGTCTCAGGTTGAGAAAGACCCATCGCATATCTAACTCTTGCAGAGGAAAAACGTATTAAAGAGGTGCCCACAGTAGCATCATTATTAATTCTTCCACTTTCTTCAACCTCATTATCTTTTTCAGCGACAGAAGAAATTTCTTTAAGTGGTTGAGTTTTTCTTCTCTTTTTTGGGGGACTCTCAGAAGTATGATTCTTATTGCGATGAGGAGAAGTACCAGAACTCTCATTTGGAGTTACTACTTTTTTTCCTTTATCCTTGGCTTCAACTACTGCGACAAATGGTATTTCCTAGAAAACAACCACACATGAAGATAAGAAATAGAGGCAACAATATATTGTTAAAAGTTATAAGAGAATGTTTCTTACTTCATCTGTGAAGGTTTTCAAAAAAATTAGGAGATTAGGATTCCCAGTACTGGCGTAGCTAGCCTTCATTTTTCCAATCTGATAAAAAATAATTCAATAACTAGTAAGAACAGTATATTTATCTAAGTTTGCGAATAATGATTAACTTCGCGAGATATACCTCAGAGTTCTTTTCGGGCCAATTAAAAACCCAAGGATGATAAGCCGCAAGATATGCATGATTCGCAGGAAGGTTAAGAGTACCAGAAATATATGGACCTTCAAGGAGGAGTGGAAATCTGCACCATTTATCATCCTTGGAGAAGCGTGGACCATTGTTTCTTGTGGAATGATAGTCTATATCTTGCATAAGAATTTTATCCTTCGCAACTTTTTTATCCCTATTCAAACGAATAGCCCAACATGTGCTTTCTTTCTTCATTGGAATCACTTGATAATTCGTAAAGAAATTCTCCACGGTATATTTCGCAGGAATAATTGGGATTTTTTCATAATCAGGATGTTTCGCAGTATCAGGATAAAGAGATCCTTTACCAGCTCTGCGGGAGGCATATTCAAGAATAATACGTATACAATCCCCACTTAATTGGCAGATTGCTAGCGAAAATTTAACATGAGAAATAATCTCATAAAAAAGAGGGAGATCTGGGTTATAAAGAGCAATAGGAAGGCCAGCTTCTAATTGACCCAGCGAAACAAGGATTTTCTCGTTAGAAGAAGGAAATTCCGAAACCAGATCAATGGAAAGTTCAGTATCTGAAGAATGACCAGGGATCTCAGAAAGTTTGAATCCTAGTGTTTGAAGTTTCTGTTGGTGTTTTTGAAAAGTGGATTGACCTAATTTTTTAGCAGGAGCTATTTCTTAATATGGGAACGATGATTAAGGCGAAGAAGAGTAAAGAAGGAAAATTGAAAGAATAATAGATCCGGAATTTGCGGAAGAAGATGAAGAACAGTGAAGTTGCAGAGAAGAAAAGAGAAAGTAAAAATAAGAAAAGAAATTAGTAGAGAAGGTATTTATAGGAGAAGAAAGTTCTCGAGAATATCAATGCATTCAATGAAGAAAAGACGTGAATGTTCAGAATTCAACGGTCGAAAGAATACGTGTCAAGGAATAAATGGAAGGAAAAACACGCGTAGAATATCTAGCGATGGATGCAGAGACGTGTCAGAATAAAGGAAATATGAAAATACAGGGAGTTGCGGAAAATCAAGAAGTTTAAATTCTCATGATCTTTATCTTCTTCGCAGAAAAGATATGAGAAGAGGCAAGATGTAGGGTCAGAATATTGTCACAACAATATTCTTGAGAAATATATAATTGTTCTGCGATACATCGATAATAAACGACTACTCTGCGATACATCAGTAATATTCTGCGACACATCCAAAGATGACTTAAACAATGACGTAATAACTGAAAACGACAGAAACACGAAGAAAGTGTGACATGTTTGCGATATATCAATAAAACCTGCGAAAGTTAAAGGCGGTGCTAACTGCGATTTATCGCAAGAACTCAGATCCGAAATTGAAGGGAATCTTATCTGTAAATGAGTCACAATGAGTCAGAATCCACTATGTAAATACCTATATAAAGGAGATGAATAGTTCCAGAGAGGGTAATGAATTTTTGAGTGTTAGGAAAGTTTTAGGAGAGAGAAAATCTTTATCAAGTGTTCTGTGTTCTTTATTTCTGTAATTCCTTAAGATCAAATTAATAAAAAGTGTTCTTAATCTTCAAATTATGTCATAGATATTAGTAAATTCTTGAATAGGGTGTAGTGTGGGAATTCCTGCAACTACAGTATCGTCATGATATTGTTCGGGATGTGGTTGATGATATGTGTTACAAGGCTGGTGTTCATGCTAGGAGGGAAGTGTCTCTGGGTCTTCTTTCAGACGGTACTGCTTTGAGACCTGCTGACATCTTTGTCTATAGCTGGGAAAATGGGAAGGATGTGTGTCTAGATGTCGCTGGTGTTTCACCTTTCACTACTGGTGCGGGTACTGTTTTTAAGCCAAGACACGCCATCGCCAATGCTGTTTTGCGTAAACGTAACAAATATCTGGAGCAATGTGCAGCTCATGGTTATGGTTTGGGGTTTTTGGCTTTCACTACCTTAGGGGAGCTTGGCATTGATTTTGTTGTTTTTCTGAAAAGGCTTAAGAATTGTTTAGCTAATCTTGATGCATGTAGTATTCATAGTAGTTTTCTATTTCATAGATTAGGAATTGTTATTCAGAGAGGTGTGGGTGCCCAACTTGTTGCTAGGTTTCCAACCCTCCAAATTGACCCTACATTACAAGAATAACCTTTAATATTTGATTAAAAAAATAAAAATAAATCATGTTTTGATGATGAATCAAGATTAGTTGATTTCTAGTTTAGTTTGAAAAAACAACAATTAATTACCCGATTAACACTAATTAATTAGGGGTAAATTAGCCATTATGTAAAATAGTTGGATAATGGATATTCTCGTTTAACTTTTAAGGGACCTTTTTTCCCTTTAGTAGTAGGCCCCAAATAATGCTAATAGGCCCAAATTAGGCAGGTTGAATAACCTTAAGATTTTTTCAAAATACCAAAATCGAACGCTGAGACAGTAAATAAATAATTTAACCTGCCTAGTAGTACTTGCGACTTTTATCTAGCGCTAAATACACATCATTTCAAATTTTCTAGCTAGGAAAGGAAAAAACCCAACTCAACAGTTCACCTATTTTGCTGAAGCACCACTTTTTTTAATTTCAAAAATAGCTTTTGACACTGTCAAAGCTTATGCTAGCTGTAATATGAACTCTAATTATGTATCGTTCTCCGAAGAAGCTAATCAAACAGATTCAGTCATCGGACGGACAACTCAAACATAGTTGTTTCCACATGAGTCTGAATCTGTAGATTAGTTCTCTTTGCTAGTAATATATCTTGGTTATTTTCAATAAATAAATAAATAAATTAGTCTTGGTTCCACTAGATTCTGGCGCATTTTGGTTGCGAATGTTGCCTATTAACTCGGTTAAATATAGAATCATATTATTGGGGATGTAGGGGTTGGGGCTTTTGGGGGCTTAAAATACTAATTGCAACCTAAATATGATAGGGAGAGACCTAATATATGTAAAATATCAAAAATACCCTTACCCTTAAATAAATCAAAAATCTAACTATTTAAATCAATTATCTTCTCGTCCTTTCCTTTTCTTAATCATATATCATGATGAACATCATGATCATCGTGATGATTATCACTATAAAAAAACTTAAATCTATTATTTTTCTTCCTATTTTTTTCTTCTCCATCGCATCACGATGTCATAAAAAGAAAAATCTAAGAAAACCCACCATTTATCTTTGCTTTTGATTGCCAAAAAGATTCGATTCGATTAAATTAGAGTTGAATTTTTCTTTTTTCTGAAACTGCTAACGGTTGGGAGTTCTTAATTTCCCAACCGTAAATCATACTTTACGTCTTAGAAAATAGGATTTCCTAGACGTAATTTGGTTTACGGTTTGGACAATTAAAACTCACGGCCGTAAAATGTTGTTTACGATTAGGAAATCCTAACCTTAATCGATTATGATAATCACGATATGAAAAAAAAACAGAGGTTGAGTTTCAGTTAGGAAATACTTACGACTAGAAATTCATCTTTTCCGAGCCGTAAGCAGTTCATTTACGGCTAGGAAGCCGATATTTTCTTCACTTACGGCTGGGAAATGACGAATTCCTAGACGTAGTAATGTTTACGGCTAGAAATTCATCATTTCCTAGTCGTAAGTTGACAAAAAAATGCAGAATGGATATTTGAAGTAAGTTTTATACCCAATCTCAAAATGAATAATGAGTATATGTATCACTTTATACTGGAATTCAAATAGAGTATAAGTTCATACTCGATTTCAAAATGGGTATGATTTTATACCGATTCCAAAATCATACGTTTATACTCAATTTAAAAATGAACATAAAGTTATACGTGATTTCAAAATGAGTACAGATATATAAACGATTTGAAAATGAGCATAAGTTAATACTCGATTTTAAAATGAGTATCACTTTATACTCGATTTCAAAAAGAGTACAAGGTTATACTCGATTTAAGATCGTGTATGAAGTGAAACTAATTTCGAGGTCTACTCATTTTATGAGTAGCAATATGTACTCAACCTTAAAATGAGTTCAACTATATACAAATTTTTCATATATAGTATATGCTCATTACGGCTGAAATAATGCTGAGTTTTTAGTCGTAAAAAAGAGGTTACGGCTGGGAAATATTGAATATGTAGCCGTAAAACAGATATACGGCTGAGAAATATTACAATCTAAGCCGCAAATATATGTTTACGGTTAGGAATTCCTAGCCGCATGCACTTCTGATTATCATAAAAAAAATGAAAAAAAAAAAAAGTGTTGCGGCAAGGTTTTCCCAGCCGTAACTTATCATACGGCTGGGAAGCCTAGCCGTAATTTGTTCTGAAAATTAAAAAAAAAATACTTTCGGCTGGGAGTTCTTTATTCCCCATCGTAAAGTGTTGATTTCAGTTGGGTCGATAATATATCTCAACCGTAACCCCTAGAGAAACCCAGAATTTTTATGATTTTTAACGGATTTGAATCAATCAAAACTGTTACGAAGACATATTTATAAGGTTCTCTTGACTATTTTTCAGGATATATTTCATCACTTTCTTCAAAAAAATTCAAAAAAATTCAAACAATTTCATCAAAATCCCCAACTCCTTCTTGCAAATCCAAAAAAAAAAAAAAAACCAATAGTTTTGATTTTCAAAAATTTAATCTAATGATTAGTATAATATTTTTTTTTTTTTTGATAAAGTGCCTGAAGCAAAAACAACTAAACAACTCTGACCATTCGCGGGTAAGACACACCCTGAATGTAAGCAACAAGATAATTCATTATTACATCAGGTGGATTACTAATCCATTGCCCCTCTAAAATTCTCTCTGAAGCCTTTTTCGACAAAGTGTCGGCGACAAAATTTGCTTCTCTGTATTGATGAATGAAAACAAGATCTTCAAATTTCTCCCTTAGATCTGTAATGTCTTGGACAAGTCCTTTGAGGTACCATGGTGGGTCAATTTATCCCTTACACAACTGAGTGGTATAGGCAGAGTCACACTCAACTTCGAGTTTCCTGATTCCCAGCTGGACAGCGAGCTGCAAACCTTCTCTTGCCGACCAGACTTCAGCAACATTGCTCCCATTCTGAAAAATATATTTTTCATTGCCTGCCACAAAATACCCAGCATCATCCCTAACCACCCCGCCAATTCCTGCATGTGGAGAGTTAGTAGAGGCTCCATCTGTATTCAACTTATGATAACCTGGTTTAGGAAAATTCCACTTGACTAAAATTTCACGCCAACGATTAGATCTCTCTTCTTTATGTATGACAGTGAAATAATACTCTCTGGCTTTCCTAATAGCCAAAGCTAAAGTTCTGAGAGCAACAAACCTTTCATTATCATGATTCAACCTGTTTTTACTATTCCAAATGCTCCATAACACAAAAGGGATAATGTATCACCAATTAATATTGCCAACATATCCATTTAAAGACAACAAGGATTTTAAATACGAAGGTGACATTATATCCAAATCAAACCTTAACCCTGTCAAATCATATAACTTCTTCCAAATAGGGTAAACTGAAGAGCAATTGAAAAACAAATGATAAACAGTTTCGAAATCACAATTACAAAGGTAACAACCAGGACTAGAAGCAATACCTTTCCTGTAAAGAGACTCATTAAGATTAAGTTTATTGTGGCCTAATTTCCACAAAAAGAATTTGAATTTCTTTGGGCAAATAATACTCCACAAAAACTTCCAGTCAGCATTGGTATTCTCAGTACCAACCTTCCCATAAAGAAGATATATGTAAGCCTCTTTAACACTCACCTTTCCATCTTTCCCATAAGCCCACACCCTTTTATCACACCTATCACCACTGGAGGGAATTGGAACAGAATATATTCTCTTTTTAACCTCCTCAGAGACAAGATTTTCCACAGCTGACAGATCCCATTGTCTTGTATTTGGGTTGATAACATCTTTAACATTAAGAGAAGGAATATTATCACCCTCTATATTAGTGATAGCAGACAATGGAAGTTCACTGATCCAAGGATCATTCCATAAATCCACATGACTGCCATCACCTATAAACCATCTTAAGATATTTTTAATAACTTATTTTCCTTGAACTAAACTTCTCCAACTGGAAGAACAGCCACTCTTAGTCCTACTTGACCAAAAGTCACCATATCTGAAGTACTTAGCCTTCAAAAGATTAGCCACATCAGAGATAGGATCTTCACTAATCCTCCAAGCCATTTTAGCGAGTAAAGACAAATTATTAAGACCCATATCTCTCATACCTAAACCACCTTGAGAAATGGGACTACAAACAGTAACCCAGTTAACATTATGCATTTTCCTAGAGTCTTTATCTCCACCCCACAGAAAATTCCTCCTAAATTTGTTAATATTATTAACAAGACCTTTAGGAATTTTAAGCATAGACATAAAATGGTTCGAAACAGGATCAAGCATAGACTTTATGAGAACTGACCTACCAGCTATGTTCAGAGACCTAGATTTCCATCCAACCATTTTATTGCTAAGTTTTTCCAACAAATCATGAAAGGTCTTTTCAGAAACCCTACCCCATTGTAATGGGATCCCCAAGTACTTACCTGGCGTAGAGGCAACCTGAACTTTAAGCGCTCTAGCCATTCCCATAGTGAAGATCCTTCCCAAGTTGCTTGAAGTCAATAAGGTTGACTTAGCATCACTTATAACCTGACCAGACCATCGGCTAAACTTGTCTAAGATCAACCTGAGATTGCAAGCATTCTTGTAATTGGCTTTCAAGAAAATAATACTGTCATCAGCATACAAAGAATGAGTTATCATAGGGGCTCCTTTAGAAACCGTAAAACCCTGCAGATGTTTCGAGTCGATACCAGATTTTAAAAGTCTAGATAAAGATTCAAGACAAGAATGAAAATAAAAGGGGACATTGGGTCTCCTTGGCGAATCCCATTCTTTGGAGTGAAAATTTTACTAGGATCACCGTTAATAAGGACTTGAAAAGCAATAGAACTTATACAAGTCATAACCCAATTCACTACCTTATCAGCAAAACCAACACATTTTAGGATTTTAGCAATAAAAGGCTAACTAACCCTATCATAAGCTTTATCAAAATCAAGTTTGAGAGCCATCCAACCTTTAACACCTTTCTTAGCTTTAAAGGAATGAATAATTTCATTACAAATAATGGTCGAGTCAAAAATGGACCTCCCTTCTATGAAAGCATGTTGGTTCTTAGAAATAATTTTGCTCATAACTGGTCTAATCCTATTTGTGAGGATTTTGGTTATAATTTTCATAGCATAATTATATAGACTAATGGGCCTATAATCTTTCACACTTGAAGAAATACTTCTCTTAGGTATCAAGGCAATAAAGGTTCTATTCAGCCTATGATAAAGCATGCCATGAGAGAAAAAATACGTAACCAACTTGATTATACTTGGACCAACAACGTCCCAATATTTATGAAAGAAAATCCCTTGAAGACCATCAGGCCCCGGGGCTTTCATAGAACCAAGCTGGCGCATAGCCTTTTTAATTTCCATAACAGGCACATCCCTAGTGATACAATTGTTTTCATTTTCATAAATAACGCTAGGAAATAATCTTTCAATGTCAGCATGGTCTAAACTAGTAGTAATAGAATTAAAAAGAGAGCTAAAATGTTCAGTGATTTACATTTCAATCTCATTATCAGAAGTTATCCACCTACCAGTTTTATCCTTAAGCATGCAAATAGAATTTCTTCTCCTTCTAACCAAAGTGGAAGTGTGAAAAAAATTTAGTGTTAAGGTCCCCATCTTCAAGCCACTCCACCCTAGACTTTTGTTTCCAAAAAACTTCTTCTAGTTTAAGAAAATTCAGATAATCATACAAACAACCAAACATGTGTTGCCTTGCCTCTTCAATAAGAGATGTATCAAAAGTATTTTGGGCTTCAGTAAGATGAACAAGAGAATTTTCGATCCTGTTATAAAGATTACCAAAAACATTCTTGTTCCAAAGCCTAGCTTATTTTTGTAATCTCTCAACATTTTCGAAGTAATTTTGATTACTACTCCTAAAAGGATTATGCCAATTTTCTTTGACCACATCATGAAATCTATTATCATGAACCCACATGGCCTCTAACCTAAAAGGTCTCTGTTTAAACTTCTTCTTAGGTTCCAGATCAATCAAAACCACTCTATGATCAGAGTTAAAGTAAGAGAGGTGAAATACATGTGTGTTTGGAAAGCTCTTGCACCATTCCTCATTAGCCAAAACACGGTCCAACCTCTCCTTGATGTTTGCAAGGCTGATTCTTTTGTTATTCCATGTATATATAGGACCATTGGCTCCCAAATCGATCAAACCACATTGGTCCATAACATCTTTGAGCTCCTGAAGTTGACTCGCAGACGGCTCTCTTCCACCATCTTTTTCATTCCTTGACCCAATCGTATTCAGATATCCCATAACCATATGACTAGCCTTCCCTACTTCAGTTATGGCTCCAAGCTCCTCCCAGATCCTCTTTCTGTTAACCTTGTTTGTGCTCCCATAAATAGAAGACAATATCCAAGGGATTTTAAACTTAGCCGTAACCACAACATGAACATCCCACCTTGACTCTCTGGTAGCCTGGATATCTACCACATCCGGATCCCAAAAAATGCACATACCACCTGAAAATCCCTCATGGTCAACAACAATCGATTTCATAAATCCCAACTATCTAACAATACTTGGAGCATGAGTTGAAAGTACTCTGGTTTCCAACTAAGCCACAATAGTTGGCTGATGTCTCTTGATCAATTTATTCATAACATAGACAAAAGAGGGCCTAGATACACCCCTACAATTCCATACTAAAATCTTCATTGGAAAATTATCAATACACTTAGCGAATGAGAAAGGCCTTGCTGGACCACTATGGACTGGTGCTTCCATTCTCCTTGCTATTGATGCCTTGTTCAACTCCAGAATTGGGGTAAACTTTGTCTTGAACTGCTATTGGTAAAACGAATCCACATCCAAACGGGTATTGAAGAGCATCTCGAACTTCCAGAGATCGTTTGGGCTTCTTATTAGTGCTAGGGTTTCCACCATCGGAGCCATGTCCACCACTATGGTTGTTGCTTCTTGCCACATCCTTGACATGCACTCTAGATCTTCCCTTCCTTGATTTAGGAACTCCTCCAGATATATGTGAGTTCAATTTGAAGGGGAGAAACTTAGCGGAATCAATAACTGGTTGACTCTGTCCAAAAATGTACTCCAGTCCAACTGTTCCTGAGCATGCACCACTTCTGGCAGCACTTGGTTCATAAATATTCTTATATGTGCAATGTCCTCTATTATTTGGAGCTTCAAGTCCACACGTGATATCTGTTCTGTCACTATTTCTGTCAGGTGATTTTGCATGGCTTGTAGTACCTCTTGAGCCCTCCGAACAAGCAGGTCTTCCACCTTCCAGATATCCTCCAATGGTCTTGGAAAGACTAGAGAGAGTATTTGTTGCAGCTGGCTGTTGAGCTCCATCTGTTCTTCCATTTCTTAAAGTCTCAGTGGAATCCATTTTTCCTTTCCCATTACTTATAAACCCATTGTTGGTAACCTGACAAACATTAATGTTCCCCCAACTAGCAGAATTAATATTGTTTCTGCCCTTTCTATTCATATTCTTTCCATGAACTGCATGTAATAAAACCCCATCAGCAAGAGAGCCACTTCCATTATTCACATCATTTATTTGTAACTGTCTATGCAAATTTTTAACATTCCCATCATTAATCTGTGGCTGACTGTTACAATTTATTTATTAAATTCCCCTGCACCAATCACTTCAGCTCTATCATAATCATCACCTTGGTTAGGTTCATTCATCTCAACAAGAGTGGAAAATCTGTTTGATCCCCCTTTATTCTTATCCTATACCATTCGGTTATTTGCATGAGTACCATTTCCTCTAACCTTATTCTTCTTTCTGTCAACCAGCATCCATGGGCCAAAGCTCTCCTCTACATTTACAGGACTGTCTTTACCACCAAGTATATTCTTCTCTGTGCCCTTTGTACCTGCAGCATTAGTAAAATTAGAACCACCACTTGAATCATGAAAAAACTGTGGATAATTCTCCCTTTTATGAGACATTTTTACGCAATGAAAACATATCAAACTTACGCCTTCGTATTCAATTTTCTGTTTTACAGGGCCAATTTTAACTAGAGGAACTAATGGTTTATCAGTACAAACTTCTACACAGACTCCAGCAAATCTACCTCTTAAAACTAATTCAGTAGTTTTGTCCACTTTTATGAGTCTACCGAGTTTTGCACCAACTTTCTCTAACACATCCTTATCAAAATACTCTAGAGGAAGTTCTGGTAGCCTATCCCAAACAACAGTAGTAAGAATTGAAGCTTCAGAAGGTTTGAAATTAGGGGTCCGTCTTCTCATCGATATATAACGTCCACCAATGAACCAAGGACCTTCACACAAAGCAAACCTATAATCTTCCGGATTCTAAAACTTAAACAGAAAAAAAATCAAAGCCAAGATCAAGAATTTGTTACTTACCAGATGGCTTCCATAATTTATTAACCTTTAAAGACATGAATTTAAATCCTACCGTCTTTCCTACCACTTTTCTGATCAAACAGTGCTTCCATTGTTGAATGATGCATTTTCGGGTATCAACATCCAAAGAAATAGATGGAATACCATCGTCAGTATCATCATCCCTTGTGTTCGCAGTAGACTCTTCGAATTCCTTCTCCCAATTTTGCAAACCCCGGACAGGAACAGTTATCCCATCTTGAATCGGAATTCACAAAAGCATCTCGATAAGAGATGGGTTTTGATTGCATAGACTGAGAGGGATGGATTTCATGATGGGATTCTCTATGGGTATCACCCCTACCTTCCAATTGATCAATACACATACTCTCGCCATGAATCCCAGTCTTCAAAACCTTGCCTGACTGTTTCTCCGACTGCCCTAATTCCACCTGAACGTCCATCATATGTGAATCAACTTCAGAAGTACCTATGTGATTGCCTTTGTTATTACTTATTTGAATCCCTCCAGGTTCGATCGTACCATCCATGATTGGTTGCTGCTTATTAATCATCAGAATATTGAAGAAATTTGAACGAGTTGTTCACCGAGTTAGCACCTGAGTTATCGCCCGATTTACACTCACTCTCTTTCCAATAGTTCACAAATTTAATTTTATTAGTATAATCCTTTCACTAATCTTAATTAATTTAGTTAATCATCCTAATTAACACTAATTTAATTAAGGGTACATTAGGTATTATTGAAATAGGTGGATAAAGGGCTCTATGGGTTGTTATTTCATGACACCATTAATCCCAAAAAAAACCACCCTTTTTAAGCCCCAATAATAGGGTTCTAAATTTAGGTCCCGCAAACCCATGGATGAGCTCAAAAATATTTTGTACTATATTTTTTCTAGGAATTACTAGTTAGTCCAGTTTAGGGAAACCCGGTTAATGGTTAATCCAGTCCTAGAAACAATTTAACCGCTGGTCCAAAAACATGATTTTGGACCAGACTTTTTATCCGCTCGTCCAAAAAAGAAAAGCACACGTGCGAGCAAGATGAAATATTTCCACATTTAACCTTCTACGATTGATAGTCAGAAATCAATCCGAGCTCCGTCTTCTTTTTTCTCTTCATCTCAAATCTGGGATCTCTTGCTACTGGTGGTTTTTCTCGTTCTCTGCTGCTTCCGCTCTCAATGGTTAGGTTTATTTCAGAGAAGAACAAGGTACTTTTACTATATTTTCATCTTCTCTGTTTGCTGCTTTTCTGGTGATTTCGTTTCTTTTTAAAATCATGATGATCAGATACTTTATCTACGATGTATTTATGTTCAATTTTCTTTATTGATTAGTAATTAATCGTTGTACTACGATGTAAATTGTTCAATTCCGTTTTTTGTTTGTTTTAGTACGATTTGAGATCCAAAACTCTTGATTCCATGGACACAAATTGTGAATTTTTATGAAACAAATTGTTCATTGGGTCATCGTATTCTTTTTTTACTATATTGTTTCGATAATATGTTTGATTTATGTTCTTTCTGGATTGACATGAACTCACGATTTTTATTATTTCTGTGTATTATTTGTGTGATATACATATTGATATGTATTGTACATGGTATGTTTTTTTGTGATATCTACTGCGTATAGTATATCATGAATCTGTACATATATTTGTTAGGGTAGATGTAACAAAACCTGTACATATATTTGTATTGCATTTTTGCATATAATATGTTTTTGTTTTTTTTTGTAGGGTTATTTGGTTAATTGGAAGGGTATATATTTTATGTTTGGACTGTTTGAAGAAACCAGTAAATGAGTTTTTTTTTTTTTTTTTTGTGAAATTTGGAATCTAGGAGCCTGTTTGGAATAACATATAAATGAGTATATTTGCATGTTGAATCCCTTTAGTATCCGCTGTTAGAATAACATATAAATGAGTATATATCAATATCGATTGTTGGAATCATACACAACAATTAGTACGTATCAGTATGTACCTTGTAAAAAAATACTGCAAATTCAATCTGAATATAGTTCTACTTTATACACTGATGTCGGACATTTTCTGGTTTTAGTTTTTTTTGTTCTTCTTATGGTACATTTATTTATGTATTGATGTCAAAGTATTTAAATATTCACTCTTGATTGCATCTTTGGAAGAAGATGACAGAATTTGGATGGAAATAAACCAAGCTATGGCGGAAGACTTGCAGTTGAGGTTAACATACTTACAGGCATCAAGCTTGAGAGACAGTGGAGAAATTAACTCATCAAATTTAAAGGGTATGTACTCAATACATATTGATATGTATACTATGGTTTAACTTAGTACATATCGATATGTACTGGGTTTTCTCTCAGTACATACAATATGTACTAAATCTGACTAAGTTATATCGTTTTTTGGCATAAATTTTTTTCTGCGCGCTAGATTTACACTACAGGGATATATGTATTGAAAGTATTTTAGGCTTCATTCTCTTTTCTTAGTTTCCTTGGATTTGTAATTTTGGGTTTTCTCCTAACCTACATTAGATCACGGTTCGTTCTCGTCTTAAACGTTATTCTATAATGATAGGTACATATTCTGATTGTACCCATTGGTTTATGGGGGTCGAGGTGGCAGCGACCCCTCGTAATCATTCATTTCTCCATAAATTTGAGCTTATTATTCTTTGATAATTTAACCTCTGTATATTTGCATGTTTAATCCCTTTAGTATCCGTTGTTAGAATAATATATAAATGAGTATATATTAATATATATTGTTGGAATCATACACAACAATGAGTACGTATCAGTATGTACCTTGTAAAAAAATACTGCAAATTCAATCGGAATATATTTCTTCTATATGGAAGCTTATTTATATATTTTTTTGGATTGCATCTTTTCCTGTATTTTGAGCCTGGTCGGCAAGTTTTATGGCATGTAGGTTGTATACATGTAAGAGTTAAAAATGTTCATACTTTTTCTTAGTGACATAAGTCAGATTAATTTTCTTAATGTTTTTTTTACGCCATGAATGTCATTATTCGGGGGAGTTTATACATCCAGCTGATTGTTTTCTTAATTGCAGCACCAACACTAACACCAGACGCAAATTGTGGGGAAATAAGGTTCTTCTTGGCTAAATGGCTTGGTTTAGGTCCGCATTTACGAGAGTTCAACAAATTTTGGACAATAATTACTTGGTATGCTTATAATGGTTCTCAGGTTATCTTTTAATTCGTTTCCTAGTAGTCAAATTCGATGTTGATGGATTCCAGTAGTCAGGTTTTCACTCGGTACATATCCATATGTACTGTGCTTTCAGTCGATACATATAAATATGTACTGGGTTTTCCGTTATTGTTTTCTTCAATACATATATATATATATATATACACTATTTTTTTCGTCAATACATGTGTATATGTACTGTATTTATACATTTCATCCTTATAAACTTACATAAGGATGCAAAGAGAATGCAAGCTTATTTATATATTTCATCCTTATAAACTTAGTTGGTTTGGCTCCCCTTGTAGATGTTGTCTCTTATCGTTCTTTGCCGAAATTGTACTTAATTCTACACATGAGAATCAAAATATACTAGATTTTCTTTCAGTACATATTGATATCCACAAGGTTTTCACTCAGTATATATAGGTATCTACTAGGTTTTCATTCAGTACATATTGATATCTACTACTTCTCCCTCATTACATATTATTATCTACTAAGTTTATTTAGTAAATTATAGTATCATTCTTCAGCACATGTGTATACATATTGCAATTTTCTGCTTTGGTTTTAAAGTTTTATGGGGTTTAAATTGATTGCAGACACCATTAAATAATCACCCAAGGGAAAGTAACAATTAAGCAGGCATCTGTATTCTTTAGGTTACATAGTTAATTTAGTTAGATATTGTTTTGTCTTTGCACCTGAATGTTTTGAGTATATCTAAGTGGGGGTGGCAGGAATGGTGGTGGTAGTAAGAACAAAGAATTTTGCAACCTGTGGCCATAAAATGTGAAATGGTTGTGGACGCCGTTTCGTTGTCAGATTCCCGTGGAACTCCTGCTATGTTTCAGAGAAATACACAATCTATTTGTAACAGTGAAAGACTCGCAGAGTCTGTGGCCATGAAGATCAACTACAAAAGTTAGAAAATTTGCAGGCATCAAGAACGAAAGACAGGGGGATCATTTTATCAATTTGAAGCGTCTGATACCCAATACATATTGAATATGTACATAAATTTCGCCGAGTAAATATCGATATGTAATGGGTTATCACCATCACATATCAATACGTACTAAAGACTGCTAAGTTATATTTTTGGCAGAGT
Source organism: Papaver bracteatum (assembly GCA_023529315.1). Taxonomy (NCBI): domain Eukaryota; kingdom Viridiplantae; phylum Streptophyta; class Magnoliopsida; order Ranunculales; family Papaveraceae; genus Papaver; species Papaver bracteatum. The sequence goes on along the minus strand of JAJJWX010003192.1, from coordinate 26,644 downwards.
TTTCTTTTGCGTGCCAGGATTTACACTACAGAAAGATATGTACTTTTGGGTTTATCCATTTTGATTTATGTCTGTATTATACTTTTTGTATGGCGGGCATTGAAAGAATTGGTAGTTGTTTGTCTACCCTTTTGTTTTGGTTTAATACTTGGTATATTTGTGTTATTTCACTTGCATCGGTACTAATGGTTCTTTTTTTAGAATAAAAGCTCAGTTCATTTGTATTTATAGATACAGGTAAAGAAAATAAACACACCCAATTTTTCACAGTACATACAAATATGTATTGGGAGGTGATACTGTCAAAAACCACCAAGCTTCGGCCAGTACAACCAAATATGTACTGCAGTTTTTACCAGTATAGATAAATATGTACTGGCAGTTGACAATGTCGAAACCAACTAGTTTATGCCAGTATATCCAAATATGTAATGTAGTTTCTGTCAATACATACATCCAAATATGTACCACAATACAGTTAGATATGTACTGACAATCGACGCTGCCAAATCCCACCTAGTTTATGCTTGAATGAATATACATATAAATTGAAAATTTGAAAATTTTCTTTCGGTACATACTAATATACATATCAACATTTACATAAACCGGAAGTTATTTGTGATAGAATCACAAAACCAAACCATACAAACCAAGAGACAGCATTTATAGAATAACTTTTTTCTTTACAGTCAATACATAATGATATGTACTACTTGCAAATTCAAGATTTAACCATAATTGCTTCACTGCTTAGAAATCAAGTAGGTATATGCTCTACTACTTGAAAATTCGAGTATATATATGTTGCACTGGTTCGAAATCGAGTCCATATCAGCTGCAATTACTTAAATCTCTGTAAATGTGGATCTCTTTGCATCTTCATCATCACTCCTCTTGCGAGCAATGCGAACCCTAACTCTTCTTGACGAATCTTGTTATGGAAAATGACTGCAAAGCATACTGAAAATGATGAGAATATTTACCTAAAGCAATCATTAAATAAAGACCCCGAGTACATCTATAAATGTACCAAAAGCATATCCGTAAATAAAACCCTGAGTACATCTTAATATGTACCTACAACAATCATTAAATAAAGAGCCTGAGTACATCTTAATATGTACATCATGGGTTTCATCAGTACATCTTAATATGTACCTAAATCAATCATTAAATAAAGACCACGAGTACATCTATAGATGTACCAAAAGCATATCCGTAAATAAAACCCTGAGTACATCTTAATATGTACCTACAACAATAAGTAAATAAAAAGCCTGAGTACATCTTAATGTGTACATCAAGGGTTTCATCAGTACATATTGGTATTTTTCTGTAATTACTTCTGTAATCAGCAGTTTCTCCCCTATGGATTTGTATGCAATACATATTGATATGTCCTCAAAACAGAAAAATAGAAACGAAAAATGAATGACTAAAAACTGAAGAAGTAGAGAAGGATTTGTTTTGAACCATTTACTTGTAATTCTTCCGAAGAAAAGAAACATCCAATTGAATCTGGTAGAGACTTCAACTGCATCGTCAAATAATCCTCATTAACTACAACCAGTATTAAATATATATGAGCCAAAACACAATAATCCAGTATTAAACAATTATGTGTAACAGGAATACGAATCATAAAATCAGATCCAAAATGAATCTCCATCAAAACAACTGTGTCAATCTTGTACGATTTTTCGTTTAGATCTGATTTTTTTCAATTGATTTTGTGATGGTTTCAGCGGATTTTTGTAATGATTTCATCTAATCTAGGGTTTTGTCGTTGATTCTTCTTTTGTTTGTTGATGACCGATTAGGAAGATCACTTGAATACGATGAGGTAGAAGAAAATGAGAGGAAGTAACAGGGAGTAGTTGTTTAATGGAAGAATTCAGAGAGAGGTTGGTTCTTTAGTATTCACACGTATAATAAAAAGGGTACTCGGGTCTTTTTGCAAAGGCCATAACTTTTTTGGACCTCATATTAAATGTTTTTTCTGGATGGACTACAGACTAACCCGGGTCGGGTTTTATGGACTAAACAAGAAATTTCTCTTCTTTTTTTTTATTAATATAATTCTTTTTTATATCAAAAAAAAAAAAAAAAACCACTGATGAAATTGGTTGGATGTCGGTTAATTTGGATTATTCGGCCTTCCGTAAAACTAAAAAAATCATCCACAATGAATGACAAACCTATACTGAAACTAAAACTAAAGAGTTACTAAGTTGGCTGTTAGGATATGATTTTGCTTTCATTAGTCTTAAATCTGTTCTATCTACTCAGAAGAAATTTAAATAGGAAGAACAAAGAGAATGATGCGGATAAAGAAGCAATAAAACAGGTGCAAGCACAAGAATGTGACCTAAATTATACCATAATAAGTACATGAGAGTTTCAGAAAATTTATACTTAAACCCATTCAATGAAAACCTGATCAAAACTACATCTTAGAAACTTACAAATCCTCACTCACATAAGGAAACCAAAAATGGAGAGAGTTCGAATCCGTTCAGCAATGGCGATTGTCGTGTTTGCAACAGTTCTATTTTCGATACCTAAGAAGATTGCATCGTTACCAATACAGAAGCCTTTATGTATCTCTCAATTTGCATTAGCTAATCAAGCTTGTGGCTCCATACCAATCCAACAGGATCTTGTTGAATATGTTGAGGATCCGGAGGACCCTGAAAATGGCGGCCATCGAAGCTCTAGGGCTAGGAACAGAGAAAGGAATAATAGCAGGTCAAGGGATGGTGAAAGTCATAATGGTTCTCATAGCCGCCAACACCGACGTAGGCGTGCAAGGAGACATCGCCATCATCATCATTTGTCACAAAATGAAATGGACTGTTGTAGGTGGATGAAGGAAATGGATGACGCTTGTGTTTGCCAATTGTTGTATCGAATGCCAGCGTTCATGAGGAAACCTAAACATGATTATGTAGTTAGAGTCCACGATTCGTGTACTGTTACGTTTAATTGCCCTGGGCGATTGTTTTGATCACTGAAAAATGCGGTGCGGCTCGTTTATTGATCGATTCTAGGGGTTGGTGATGTTGTTTCTTGGAGGAAAAAAGAATCGATGGACTCTAGGGTCGGTAAGGTTGTTTCTTAGAACAAAAAGAAGAAAAGTTAATTATAGGTATTGGTTGTGTTATTATTTCATGATAATTAAGTTTATGTAATGTTAGCATTTGAAATATAATTAAAAGGACTTCATTACAAGGGTTTACTAGGCTTGCTGAAGAATGTATTTATGATTAACCCTGTCTGAAAGGCTGAATAAAGTCCAGCAGACACAACAGAAAAAGGTGAACAATAGATGAAAATAAGTTAACGTAGACTTTGTGGTAGTTTGTTCTTTCTCCTGCAACTTCACCTAGTTTGCTCGTCTAGCCTGTTCGATTCTTTTAGGCAATGATTGTCAGTGATTATATCGAATATATTAATAGGTACAATGTATTAGTGAAATAATGTCTTCGGGACATAATGAAATTCTAAGCAATATAATTAAAATCAAAGATTGTACTTTCTTAATTCGACAATGAACACACTAATGCGAGTTTTTGATCATGCCAAGAGAAAAGATAAATTATAGAAAATTTATTGTAATTTTATTGTGAATCATACTTGAATATTTATAGATGATTTGAATTTATTGGAGATGCATGTTGATCTCCAACAAGCATCCACTGTGTGTCCGATGGGAAGTGCATCTGTTTGGATCTATAATTACATATTGAATTAGAATTTCAACATCCGGTGGAGTTACCCCGTGATCCTTCTTCCGGGGAACTAGATGTATATAAGCATTTAATATTCCCTAAGCAATGGCAAATATCCTACACACACGATTTATCAAGTCAAGCTTGGGTCATCCAAGCACGAGGCATGCAAAGATCTTGCTTTTTGATCTTAACTTTATACCGTGTTTGTTTACTCTCATCTGAGTCGTCTAGATTTGGATGACATTAGCTGATTTATCTGGATCTGACTCAATATGTTTATTTTTGAGTCAGATCTGACTCATCTAACTCAAAATTATGTGAATAAGTGGTTTCATCTCATAAGTCATGGGTATTTTTGTATCTGACTCAAACGAGTCTGAGTCAGGGGTTAGGTCTGAGTTAGAGGTCGAGTCAGATCTGACTCAAAATAGAAAACAAACGCTCTGATATCTGATAGGCGACGAGTCATGGGTTGTCTCAAATCCAGATCGTCAATCACATGCAAACAAACATGGTGTTAGCTGGCGCAGGCAAGTCTGAGGCATTTTGATCCCAGAATCAACCATCCATGTAGCTATTATACAAAGAAAAAAAATATCATGCATCAGCGAGCGCTCGAATTGAAATTTTAGCAAGCATGTTTAATTTCAGATGTTGCACATATGCTTAAGGGGTTGAGACTTACAGACGTCTCCTTTAAAGGAAAAGACAACATGTGAAAGTTCGCATATTTTACGTGGACGAGTTCTTTTATTGTTATTATTTGTATATTATTATAATTATTGAATAAAGAGTATTATTACAAGAAACTAGTTGGAAGCCTAACAAGCTAAACTCGAACATCGTATTACTACATTAGTTGAACAGGTTGTCATGCTAGCCTACCAGCGAGCCTCATGAGGAACCATCCAAGGGAGCCTCAGCGGATAGGAGGGTTTTTTATGTTGCAAGGGGGGCAAGCTAACTCTACCTTCCATGTCAAATTTTCCAATATTGCGTCATCGAGGATTCGAACCTAGGACCTCCTGGACCGCATCAAACCTTTAAGGAACGGGGATGACCAACTGAGGTAGCTACCCGTATTTTTATTTTTATTATGAAAAACTGCATTTAATTATAAAAGAGATGTATATTATTGTTTACGAAAAATCGGTGGGAAGCCTAGCAACAAGCTGTGCTCCAACACCTTTTATTATTATTATTATGAAAGGAGCATCATTGAGGGCATTTTATTGGAAAACAAGAAGGAAAAAATTACAACGTGATGGAAGGTAACCTAACAACAAGCTGGGCGCCAACACCTTTTTGAATAACAATTCCTAGCCTATGAAAAAGAGAGTCGTCTATCTTGTAGTTGGCATCATGTCTCGTCAGGAAGTTTCTCAATCTCTTCAGAAAGGAAATTGTATCTCCAAGTTTACCTAAAGTAGAAAAGGCTAATACACCAAACCCATAACCATGTGTGGAACATTTGTCTAGATATTTTTTACATTTACGAATGACGACAGCAGAGATAGCATGCCCCGGTGCGAATTAAGTTACGATTCCTAGCACTTGTGAAAGGCAAGACACCCGTGACATCCATACATACATCCTTACCATCTTCCCAGTTGTATAATAAAGTGTCAGCGGGCCTTAAAGCACTTTCGTTGTTTGAAAGAATTCCCAAGGAAACTTCCTTCCTAGCCGCAACACCATCCTTATAACACGTGTCAGCTAAGAAATCTTTGACCAAATATTGCATAAATTTGAGCCCCACTTCACTAGCGCAGTGGATAGCATGGTCATAACACTCCCTTTTCTTTCCGTAGACTGAAGGGACATAATCTAGCTAAGTACTTTGCTTTTGAAAATGCTTATCAACAAGCAGAAGTTCAATGCTGGGTAGATTGATGCCTTTTTAGTTGCTGGTCAACAACATAATTCAATTATCAGTCAATATAGAGCAACATGCAAGTTTGTCTTCTTGCAATGGTTCAACCAGAGTTGGAGTTTCTGGAGAAGAGATCCCTCATTTCTTCATTAGATACTATTTTTATAAACCCCAGTTGATCATAATAACAATGAAGATAATGCTTGCTAAACCTCCAGCAACATGAAGTACCGTTATATCCCCTAAATTAGCAGTAAATCAGCTTCTTTATTTTTTAAGAACTTATTGTATAAAGATGCTATCATAGATTATCATCTCTATTATTATGTTTGTTTCCTTTATCTTGTTTAAGTTTCAGTAGCCTTAGCTGAAACTGTATTTTGCATCAAAGATTTTTTCATCAGTGTAACTTTATAGTTACTAGTAGTCAGTATAAATATTAGCCTAAGTTGTGATTATAATTTCAGTTCATGTCTTGAAATTTGTCTATATTTATTTATAAATCAATTCCACACTATTTTTTTTGAATTCTCATCCTTTTAGTGTTGTCTGAAAAAATCTCCCGTTGCATATTTTTCTGTGATTTGTTCTTCAATACTCTTTTGTCTGTGAATTGTTGAATGGCTTATATTCCTTTGTATTCTAGTTTCTCTTTGTACTCTAGTCCTGATTTACTTATATATTATCATGTCTTCCTGCTCAGTATTGCTTAAATAAGTCTCATCTTTTTTTTAATCGTAGTTCAGTATTACATGTACATCATTATCTCTTTTGGTTTTAATTTTTCAGAAATTTCTCATCTGGTTTTAGTCTCAGCTCTTTTTAATTTTGATAATCTCTAAGTCTCTTAACATGAAATTATTTTTCTGGGCTAACTATTACTAGAGACCATTTAAATTAACTTTATCAATATTATAATCATGATATCATTTTTTTATAGGAGACAAAGGCCTTTTTCTCTGGAATGGAGTTTATTTTAAAAAAAATATCATTTTCATGACTGGTTTATAGTTCATTCGGCGTGAATCGATAAGGGGTTAGAAATAGCTTGGCATAATAATGTAGAACTAAAACTACTATCCTCACTGTTAAACGTGTGCCATTTTGAGGCGATAATAGGTGAAAAGGAAATGACAATTACGTGTAATTATGGCACAACAGAAGCTGAGGAAAACATAGCTCAATGGTCTCATATCTCTAAATAGCGCAACAAGTTCAAAAACCATGGGTTATAATAGGAGATTTAGATATCATCCTGGTCCCTGGGGAAAAGCAAAGAGAAACAAGTAAAGATCAAGCAGTAAATCCTTTGTTACATAAATTATAGACTCGATTAGTCTTCAAGATGCGGGATATCAAGGAGCGTCTTTAACTTGGTCGAACAACAGAAAAGGAGAAGCCAATATTTGTAAAATAATTCACAGAGATTTTATCTCATATAAATGAATTCAGAATTTTCTGAATACAAAGGTATATCACTTATCCAGAGTTGGATCAGATCATTCCCCTTAATTTTTGACTCTAACCCGGAAACTAGAAAGCTACAAAAACCTTTTAAATGCGTTGGATTTTGGCTTGCTCATCCTACTTTAACCACTATTGTTGCGGCATCCTGGAAACTCAACTCAATAAAATCCTCCTCTAGAAATCTTTCATCTAATCTTAAACTTATTCCCTATGATCTCGCTCATTGGAACTCTGATGTCTTTGGTAACATACATAAGAATATAAAAAAAATCTGAATAATAAAATATAAAGTGATCTTGAATTTTTTCTGATAAATTTGATACTCTAAAAAATCTCCAATCGTAGCTAGGAAAATGGTATGTAATTAAAAATGACTAGTGACAAATTCCTTAAATGATATGACCTGAATACAAAATATTTTCATGTTACAGCCTCCAATATAAACAGAATAAATGTAATCCACTCTCTCAGGGAACTGTCGGGCCTTTGGCTATCCAATAAATATCAAATAAATTCGTTCATCATCAATCATTTCTCTCAGATTGGTACATCGCAAATCAGTCACTACAATATTGACATATCTGAAATCATTACACCTTGCATATCGTATTTGGAAAGCCTTTCTCTTGTTAAAATCCCATCCAAGGAAGACATATGGTCTACCCTCTCAAACATGAACCCATGGTGTGCTCCCGGACCAGATGGTTTTCAAACGGGGTTCTTCAAAGCTAATTTGGAAACTTTGGGACCATATATCAACTTAAAAATTCAAGATTTTTGAAAACGGTGGAATTTTGAACCCGTAATTCAACTATACCGTTATTACCTTCATCCCATAAATTTCAACTTCCCCTGCTGACTTCATACCAATTAGTCTCAGCAACACAATTCACAAGCTCATTTCAAAAATCCTCTTCAATAGGTTAAAACCTACTCTAAATAAGATCATTTCCCTTAATCAATCAACATTTCTCCCTGTAAGGAAAATTACTGAAAATATTACCATTTCTCATGAACTCCTCCATTCTATTAAAACTTCGAAACATAAAATAGGATACTTAGCTTTCAAGCTTGATCTCTCCAAATCCTTTGATAGGGTTGAATGGCCTTTTATTAAAGAAGCCCTCATCTCCTTTGGTTTCAGTAATTCCTGGGTTAATATTATTTTTCAGTGTATAAAAGATAAATTCTTAGGGACTCCACTATTCTTTGACAGAAAATATTGCAACCATTATCTGTTTAATATGGAAACATAGATATTCAATAGTATTTGAAAAAAAAAGTCAGAGCCAGCATGCCTAATTGGAAATTGACCGAGCAATAATATTCATTATATACGGCGATTGGGAAAGTTCCAAATTGATTAAAGAGAGTGTCAGATCTACTGAAATTCTGGACACATGGAAGGTAAACATATCTAATACGCGTACCATAGTGATCTGAGTTTCGAAATAGGGTAGATAAGCATACCCATACCCTAAGGTTCTGGGTTCGTAAATGATAGAGATGTATGCATACCTAGTATGCGTACCCTTAGGCCCTGAATTCGTTAATATCTAAGGTTACACATGCCCGGTACGTGTACCCCAACAACCTGAGTCCACGGACTGGTCTTTAGGTATGCGTACTGTTGATACATGAAAAATAATACCACTTAACGGGTTCGGGGTGCCCCTGAGAAGAGAGACAAGCCTAGTATGCGACATGGGGACTTGGGGACTAGGCCCAAGTCCAATGAGAAAGTACCCATAAGGTAAGAAGGACAAGGAATGGATTAACAAATAAGGAGAGCGTTATATCAAGGATCGGCATTAGAAGTAATTAAGGAGGTTTAGGACATGTGTCATGATGTGATAAAAGGAGGGACTTTTGGGAAGATCTATATAAGAAAGGACAAGGTACAATGGAAAGATAACTATCTCTCTTACTATTCCTAGAAAAGTGGGGTCATTTGGTTTAGCTAGGATGGGTAGGACCAGAACTGAATTCACCCTTCAACATTTGGCGAAACCACACCCGGAGGCTCGTACCTAGATCACCATGACACACTTAGGAGGCGCTAGCTCAGGCGCGATAGATAACCAACCGAACATCCCGTCACTCAACCCAGAAGGAGAGATAGTAGGAATAGTCTCAGATCCGATCACGCAAGTGAGGAAACCAGACGCTCTACAAGAGAGAAACAAACAGCAAGAAGTCGAAGACTCGCCGACCACACAACCTTCTCTGAGAGAAATGCGGAAGGAGCTAGAGGAACGTGTCCGCATGGTGCAAGAATTAAGGAAACTTATGAAATTTTCCAGCGCCGAACAAAACACCTAAGGAACGATGGAAGATATAGTTGATGAAGGAGAAGAATCCATAGTTATGACGCAATAGGCGATGGCCAAGTATTTGGAGACGAATTACAGAGTCGTAAAGCAATACAACTACGACTTCATGGCTAGCCCATACTCTTTTCAAGTCATGGAGTATTAGTATCCTAAAGACTATACCTCACCAAAGTTCAAGGTATACAATGGCCAAGGAAACGCACGGGAACACCTCAGTCGATTTCTATCAACTATGAATGATCATGTCGCCAATAGGAAGTTGTGCATGAGGGAATTCCCAAAGTTGTTGACCGATACAGTTTTTGATTGGTATGACTACCTAAACCCAGGAAGTATTAACTCGTGGTAAACTATGTCCACTCTCTTCCTCAGAAAGTTCTATTAGAGCATTGCTCGGTCGAACTCGCATACATTGCTATCTCAAGCATGTTTGTCAATATTAGTGATCAAAACTATACATCTTGATTTCTAGTTTATTTATGACTAAGTCTCGGTCTAGGATAGTTAAGTATAACTGAGATCCCGACTCTATGGCGATTATCTTATAAAGACGAAGAACTACTCAAGGAACCGGTGGAACATTATCCGACCAAAAAGGTATGTGGAGACTTGAACTTATCTAGCACACAAAAGTATATCTATCTCCTAATTTTGAGACAACAGTCGTATAAGTATGATAGTTTTCAAACATACACATTTGCTATTTCGAGCCGAGTTTACTCGTCTATATTTTTCTCGAAATATATGTCGGTAATCTTTCGCTTTAACCACGTTTCATCTTTACCATGACGAATGTCATGATGACGTTTCAATCTTGAAAATAGCTTTGATTACGATAGTCGATTCTTTATGTCTAACGACTATTATAACATTATAGAAGAATGTTTCAATGATTGAAATGTAGAGTTGAGATTACGTAACCACCTATGGATATAAGAATATATAGTGTATTTGCACATTAGTGTATAAATCCATGTACCGGAAACCAAGTGCGTGCATATGTGTGCATGCGGTATTAGTGAAGGAGACAGGTTGGGTACGCGTACTAGTGGGAGTTCACGTCCGTGAAATTCTGCTGAGTTTGGAGTTTACGAACTTACAAACCAGTCCTTAGGTACGCATACCCACGGAATTTTTCCATTCGAAAATTTTTACTGGGCTTTCAAACCCAATTCCGGTAAAGCTAGAGTACACGTACCCGTACGCGTATCTAAGCTAGTTATTTCTCAAATCGGTTGTTCATGAACTTAAAATAATAAATCAATAAGGAATCCAATCTTTGCAAACCGTGGCTATATTGTTCATGAATTTATTCAAGTGAATCAAACCAATTTTGCTTCAATTGTGTCTTGTGTAGTTACATAAGATTTCCTTACAATTGAACAACTCTTAAACTAGTTCTTATGAGTCATTTGAACTAGTTATAAGAATGATGAATATGGTTGATATAAAAGTGCTCATATGGCTAATCCTTGGTTAACTATTCATGAACCAACCAAATGTACACGGTATGGTTACCCAAACCTAAATGAAATACATTTCATTTGTGTGTGTGGAAAGTTAACTTTCGATCTAACGGTTGAAAGATATTATCTTGGATAAATCAGGTTTTTCATCTAACAGTGAATATTGAATGTTTTGTTACCAATGTAACTTAGATTGCAAACCCTGATTTGAAAACTATATAAAGGAGACGTCTAGCAACTGGAAAAATTAATCCCCACACCTCCTATGTGATACTAGTTGGTTTGGTAGAGTCGATTCTACTTTAATAGTAGGTTTCTTCTCGAGACCCTATCGATTAATGACTTGAAGACTTCAGTGGGATTGTGAAGTCAGACGAAACTACTTCTTTTGTAGTTGAGCGTTATGATCTTGCCATTTTCTATCGTACGAGTTCAATTGAATAATTGGCTTGAGATTATATCTCTGATAGGGCAAGATAAACAGAAATCACAAATATCTTCGTCTCATCGTTTGTGATTCCGTAATATCTAGTTTTACTACCATACGATTTAGATTATTGTGAGGTGATCAATAATTCTAGGATTTTCATCGGGAATATAAGTCCGGGTTATTGATTGGTTCCTATTCACCTTGATTTTATCAAAAGATGGAACAAAACTCGTAGGTTTATCTGTATGAGATAGATTTATCTATTATGTAGACTTTTCTGTGTGATACAGATTTGTTTATTCAATTCTTCGACTTTGGGTTGTAGAAACTCTTGGTTGTGGGTGAGATTAGCTAAGGGAATCAAGTGCGTAGTATCCTGCTGGTATCAGAGACGTAAGGAGCTCAACTGTACCTTGAATCAGTGTGATATTGATTAGGGTTCAACTGCAGTCCAGATCGAAGTTAGTTTGTATTAGGCTAGTGTATGTAGCGGCTTAATACAATGTGGTGTTCAATCTGGACTAGGTCCCGGGGTTTTTCTGCATTTGCGGTTTCCTCGTTAACTAAATCTTTGGTGTCTGTGTTATTTCTATTCCGCATTATATTTTGTTATATAATTGAAATATCACAGTTTGTGCGTTGTATCGATCAATTGTGAAATCCAACCTTTGGTTGTTGATTGGAAATTGACTGATCCTTGGATATTGGTTTTTGATACCATCCAAGTTTATATCTCGTGTATTTGATAAAGACTCGCAGATTTCTATTTCCTCGAGTATAGATCAAATCGAGAGATAAAGGTATTAACTCCTTGATATACTTTTTACTAAGATTGAGTCTGATTGTCTAGTTGGTTCTCTTAAAAGTATATTAGAGTTAGTCCATATAAATTGCTAACCGAAATATTGGGTGAGGTTGTTAGACCCCTGCTTTTTCAATTGATATCAGAGCAGGAAAACACTCTAAACCTTGGAAGTTTGTGTTTTTTAGATCCTCAAAAGTCTCTCCTTATGGGTAACTTTGTTGGGAGGCTTGATCATGGAATATGTAAAGCACACCAGAGTTCCTTAAAGACTGTTCAAAGATTATTATACTTTAGACCTAAGGTCTCACATGATAATCTTATGCCTTCTAGAATATCAGAAAATATAGATGTGAAGAAATAATCTAACGGAAAAATTAAAAAGTTCTCTAAAGAGAATTGTTAAGGAAAACATGATCAACGCTCAAAGGTATGGACCCTCACAAGAAATAATCTTAATCACTTTGAGGAATACTATCATAAAGGATCAGTTGACATGGATCTATTTAGAGTGTTTGAAAATGTTTTTAAGTTCTTAGAAAAGCTTAATTCTATAGAGAAATTAAATGGTTCTGATAAAAAAATTATACCTGTCAAATCATGGTCTCATGATGTACAAACTTTTCCAACTACTTACTCATGTGAAGTTAATAAAAAAAATTCTCATGAGAATGGTAAATGAACCATCTATCAGAAAAAGTCATTTCTGTGTCAAAATAAAAAGATTTTAAATAACTCTGAGTATCATCATTATGATTATGCTCCTGATTCTATTTACAAATGTCAACCGAAAATATTACATGAGAAATCCTATGCACCTTTCACCACCTGAATTCAGGATTGTCTTCACCCCATTTGTATATAACTTTAAATAGGGCAAGTAACGGTTTGACTTTGTGTATGTAATCTTTTCTTTAAGTTTTCAGACAAAAGATTTTCAAAAGATGGTATAAGTATTTTGTTTACAGGTATTAGTTCATGTATATGTACCTTTAAAAATCCTACTTCCTTTTGTGGGTCGCGGTTCGTGCACGGGTCCAAACCCATCTGTGGGTATAAAAGAAATACGGGTACGCATACCCTTCTTCCTTCCTCATCGTCCGCGTACGTGAACTTTTAGGGTTCAATTTTTTCTTCTCCATTAAAACTTGTTGGAGAACAATTTGAGAAGGGATTTATCAAGATAAAATTCAAGTAAGTAACCTCTTTCCCACTCCCTTATTTCCTTCTAGAATCATGAAGAATGTTAAAGGTTGAAAAGGTTTTTCAAATAACCTAGGTTCTACATCCTCTTTTATGGATCTTCCTATTGAACAAAATCTATTAGTATTAGATTTATGAATGAATCTTGTGGCAAGGTTTTTGAAAAGATTTCTACTACTGTATTTATTCTTGAAAAGAAATTGGATGATGTTAGTGGGTATAAGGAGGATTTATCTTTCTTTGGAAAATTCAATCTTGGAAACATCTTTGATGGTCTTGGTGAAGGTTTTGATACTCTTACTATAATTTTCTATGCTAACATTCATGATGTTGTTCTTAAAGACATGGAATCCAAGACCATGGTCAATAGAGAAAGGATTCTAGTTAATAGAAAATTGAATTCGAAGATTACTAAAATCCCTTTGGGTAATTTTCGCCTTCCTAGACCAATCGATGAAATATCTTCTTATGAAACTATTTCAAAAGGTCTTTGTGATAAAAGTGTTGTGTGGAATGGAGGAAAATTTCCTACAAATCAACTAGATTTTACTCTTAAGTCTTTTGTAAAATTGGGAATTTCTAACCTTTGTCCTTCCACTATTGAAAATTCTCGTTGGAGTCGTGAGTTTGCGGAATTGGTCTATTACCTGGTGATGGAAACCAAAGGTATTGATATTTGTGGATTCATTATTTTGCAAATGTTAGACATGACGTCCGTTGACAAGAAGCTAGGCTTCCCATGCTTAATTGAGCGCATTTGTCGCAACTTCTCCATTGAGACAATTGATAACTCCATTGGAACCCCCAATCTTGTTCGACCGTGTACCTTCCGTCGAATGAGGGAATATGAATGCAAGAGGCAAAGGTGTGACACAATTGATGGCTCGAGTGATTCTTTTATGAAGCTTCTTCACCAAATTAACAAAGGTGTTTGTAAGTTGAATACCAAAGTAAATATTGTTCAAGAACAATTACTTGTGATTGCTACCAAGTATCCCGATATTAAAGAAGACATGGACAAGGTTCGTTCCACCTTCATAGCCTCCGAAGATGAATATGATGAGTAATTTCTCTTGCTTCTTTATTTTGGTGTTAAAATTACTTTTGATTATGTCTAGACTAGAAAGTCTTCTTATGAGAATTTTATTGTTGTGTTTTAGGAAGAATAATTAGAGTTTGGAATAGCCATTATTGTGATTACACATAGCTATGTCCAACGTTTTCATCTTTTTTGTTTTTAGATTTATTTATTTTAAACTCTAAAATTATTCGGAAGATGATTTTTGCAGTATTAATCTTTATGGTTTTATATATTGCAATATGTTATAGGATATGTGTGTTTGCGTCCGTGAACTATTATTGTCCCTTACGATGTCAAAAGTTATCTCTTTTATATGTCGATATGCAAGTATTGATATAAGATCGATGAACTTTTCACAAACAAAAGTTAAGCCTATTATGTCAATTTATTGATGGAAGATAGGTTAAAATCTTTTGTTTGCAAGGATTATGTCTATTGTATGTCATTCTGCAAATAGTGATGAAAAATATAATGAATCCTTGTTTATGTCGCAGTATTAATCTTTCCCTGATCCGTATTTTATGTGTACTGCAATGCTCCTTAAGTTTTCTTGTGTTGAGCATAAAACGATTGAGTTAATCATTCCTTTATGGTTAACATTGTCGTATCTCCGTAAGTTCTCTTAAGTCGAGCATGTACAATTAAATTGATCACTTTTGTGTTTAGCTTGATTGAGTATTCCGATTAAATTAATCATGGGTTTTCTTGTGGTTAGTTTAATTGAGAATTTTGGATATAGAAAATCTTTTCTTATGGTTTTTGGTGTCCAATAAAATCCTTATTTTCTTGTAAAAGTTAGGTCGCTCTTGTTGTTCTCTCGGGAATGACATCAAATGGGGGAGAGTTTTTTTGAATTTGCGCTTAATTTCCATATCTTTGTGGGGTGTGCGGCTGTGAATTTTTTAGGGGTTATCTTGTATCTTTATAAACTCCTTGATGAATGCATTTAGCTTCGTCTTTATGATTGAATCTAAACAAGTTGATATGTCCTTTTCTTTGGTCTTGAAGTGTCTCCAAGAAAATTTCATTAGGATCCCGTTTTCGTACCTTTGCCAATTTTATTGACAAAAAGGGGGAGAATTAATATGTAGTTCACACTACAAATACATATGGTTTTCGGATCATTATGTAAGGGGGAGTGGTTTTCGTGTTGAGACGAAAGTATTGACTAAGGGGGAGTGAAACATATCACCATAATATTGTTGTCGAAGTTGTGATATACGAACTTTGATGATGTGTAATAATACTATGACACTGTATAACAATGATCGAGAGCTTTTGTTTTCTCATTGTTATGGCTACGGGACTTCAACAACTATCATGCTGAACTGAACATCTATGGAATCATGGGAGTACTTGGAAAATATGAAGTTTTCGAGTAATGTTGAAGCACCAAGGAGATCAAGCATGTGGACGAGAACCTACAAAGTTGTATCTATTTTGTAATCTGTAGGATCAGAATATCGCCACAACAATACTCTTACGAAATTTATAAATGACATTTCTGCGAGCTCTTCAACAACACACTGCGAGCGTCGCAGAATAACTCAAAGAATTACGTAACGAATGATGGTAGCGGAAACACAGGAAGAACATGACGATTCTGCGAAAGAAGATATTATAATTACTGCGAGCATATCGCGAGTCAGATCCGAAATTAAAGGATAACTTAGCTGTCATCCACTATGTAATTTCCTATATAAAAGAGTTGAACAAGTGTAAGGAAGGGGAGATCAATTTTGAGAGTGTGGATAAAGTTTTGAGGAGAGAGAAATTTTAAGAGAGCGGTTGTATTCTTGATTTCTTCCATTTCTTGTAATATTTCTGAGAATTAATCAATAAAAGTGTTGTTCTTAATCTTCAAATATGTGTTGATTCTTATGAATTCTTGTGAGGGGTGTAGTGTAGGATTTCCTGCAACTACATAATGGCGCTATAAACATGGATGTTTCTAAGCAAAGATTTAAATTGTGATTTGTAAGACTTTTAAGAAATTGGAGAAGATTTTTACGTGATTTACAGTAGTAAATCAAAATTGAAGAAATGGCTAGAAGAATAAATACATCAGAATAACCAACAACCGTAAGGAGGAGTAGAAGACTTGCCGGAGAAGAGACAAATGAAGTAGGAGAATCTTCAAGATTAAGAAAAAGGAGCAACATAACAAGGAATAATGGAGAAAATCAAATCAACAACCAAATCAGCAAACACCGATACAAGATAGAACTGTGGATTATGACAGAATAAGCGTGCATACTTGGCGATCAGCTTCAATAGAAGAAATAGAAAATCAACAATTAAGAAATGGAAGGCAAGAAGGAAGATATCAAGAAGCAGTTAGGGGATTAATTCATGGAGATGACGAAAATGAAGCAGTAGAGACTTTAAGACAAAGAATACACGAGGAAAGGAGATTAGAGGCGGAAGAACGCGCAAATTTGACAAGGCAAAACCATGAATTGAGAATGGAAAACATGTGGTTACAAAATATGAGATCAAGAAGTACAACGAGATCAAGTTCGAGATCAATAAGAAGTGAAGTAAGAAGAAGATCACCTATGACAAATATTGAAGAAGAAAATCATGATCCAAATGAAGGACGTCGAGAAAGGAGAAAAATAAGGGAAGATCGTTACATACCACAAGGTGAAATTCAACAAAACTAAAAAAACAATAGAAGTCAGGAGAATGAACAGCGTCAGATACGAAATAACCAAGATGGCGAAGAAAATCAAGAGGAAGGAAGGAGGATATTACATGGAAGAGAAACTCAAAGAAATCAGCAGATAATTGAAAGAGAAATCGAGAGACATTATGCTGAACAAGCACGCTTAGCTTGCAAAAGGGAAAGATTGAGAGAAGAGGTGGAAGAAAAAGAATTCCAAGAGGAAATTCGCCAGAATAATCATGACAATCGAGAAAAAAGACGTGAACAAAACCGCAACAATAGTAATATCAACGAAGAATACGATAGGGTGCAAAGAAGAGCTGAAGACAATCGCAGAAGAGAAAATGAGAGATATAATGGTGTGCGCATTCGTGAAAGAAATGTAAGAGAAGATCGCGGAGAAAGACAAGAAGAAAATAATGGATACGGAAATCAAAATTTCGCAACACAAGACAAGCAAGAACGGAGGAGAAGGGAAGCTGCACTGAAAAGACCAATGGAGCAAAATTCAGCTGGGAATGAACAGATCTTGAGAGAGTTAGAAGAAATGAGGGGAATGCTAAAACTCCATTCACCCAAGAAGTACAATTAGGAGGAATTCCCCCAAAATGCATTTTGCCAACATTAACCAGCATCTTTGATGGAACTACTTGTGCTATTCAACATGTCAAAGCTTATGTTAGGTGTATGCTACAGTGGGAAAACCATGATGCTGTACTGTGAAAATATTTCTCATCCAGCTTAACAGGCGAGGCACTAAAATGGTTCGAAGGATTACCTAAGAACACTATAACTTCTTTCAATCATTTATAGACCATATTTTTGGGAGCGTATATAAGTAACAATTCTTCGCGACCTGGTATTGAAGATGTATTTGGATTAAAGAAAAGAGTTGGAGAAAGCTTAAAACATCTAACCATAAGATGGAAAACAATGTGCAGCGAAATGGCAGGCCACGTGGATGAGAGATATCTCATTTTGTCATTTATTAATGCAATGTTCGCAACAAATCTGTTATACGTACAAATCTTCAGAATTAAGAATACCATCATAATGACAGAACTGCAAGAATTGCAAGAAGAATACATTTCTTTAGATGAGAGACAAAATGAGATGGAATCATACCCTACTGCGAATACCAGCTCAATTGCAGCAAACACAAGTTTACTTCCTAGGTTAATAAATATAGTAGCGAGCACTTCGCAGGTGAAGCAAGAAAAGAGTATGGATGGTGGTCAATAGAAATTAGTAGTTATGGGAAGTAGATATCAAGAAGAATTCGAAAGGGAAAGAAATTATTTCAGTAGAAGTGGAAATAATAAAATTCATAGGCTTGATCAACCGCAAGAGACTTATGGTGGACAGAGGCAAAATTATTATAGAGGGAAAGGAAGTCAGAAGACAATATGGGAAGAAATTAAGATTCCACCTCTAAATACTAGCATAGAAAAAATTTGGGATGCTATATAATTTTGATGGAGGACATACACGTACCCTGGAATATGGGAAAAGACCCACACCCAAATAATCGAAGTTTAGAATTTTGTTCTTATCATCATTTTCATGGTCACTTAACAAATGAATGCAGGAATGTAAAAAGAATCATCTTGAAGATGATAGATCAGGGAAAATTAAACCATTTTCTAATAAGACATCCACATTCTCAGCAATTACCTCCAGCCCTAGAAATTCGCAGAGTGAATACAACAAAGGGAGGAGAAACATTTTTGATATAAGTTGGAGCAAAATCGAAGAATCTATCTTTTGTAACTCCATCATACATTCACACAAAACTATAGAAGATTTCCACGACAATGTTTTAAGCAGAGTTTTCGTGAGAGATACAAATGGAAGAGAGATAATGAATATTGCAAAAGCGTCGCCATTAGAAGAGTGACAAAAGCAGACTATTTATTTCACTGCACAAGAAGTACCTGAGCTTGGCGATATGCATGACATCCCACTGGTGGTAAGATTAGAAATAAACCCAAAACAAATAGAAGAAGAAGATGAAGAAAATGAGGATGATGAAGCTGAAGATTCTTGGGCCATTAACAGAGTTCTAATTGAAACTGCAAGCTCAGTGGATATCTTATTTTATCATACTTATAAAACTATGGGAGGAATAGATAAGGATCTAATACCATCGACTTATAAGATCTATGGTTTCAATGGTACTGCCAACAAGCCCAAAGGGGAAATTTCAATGCGAAATCCATTGAATGGAATATCTTCTAAGATTCAATTATGTGTTGTCGAAGTTGAATCTCCTTACAACGCTTTGATCGTCCGACCTTGGATGCATGGGATTCTAGGTATAGCATTGACTTACCACCAGTGCATTAAATTTCCACATCCCAGCTATGTTGGAGTCATAAAGGGAGATTGGGTTGAAGGAAAAAAGTGCTATGAAATTGATATGGAATCTTGCGAGGAAAGGGCTGCGAAGAACAGAAACTGGAAACATAACATCAAACAAAAGAAAAGAAGTGAAAGGTTAATGGTGGATATAGTAGAACAGCGAGAACAAGGAATGCTGCGAAGTTAACAAATGCTGAAACCAATAGATGGTGAGCGTCTCGCAGATGGAGAAAAAGTAGCAAAGCGCAACAAAAAAGCAGAAGCTGAAAATAGTAAGTAAAAAAGGTACAATTTCTGGATTGTAAAATATAAGAGGTGTATGAATGATTTGTTGAAGAAAATTTTACAAAAGGATGTTTTGACTCAATGAAAAAGATGAAATTGAAAAAACATACAAGAGTTGGAATACAAAAAGAGAAAATCAAAGAATAAAGAAACGCGAATAAAATTTCGCAGAGACATTAGAATGGGACAAACCTTTATGGCGTACACCCTAGTTCGCGGATAAAATTTCGCAAGAGGAAAATGTAAGACCTAAAGTGCATCATATAAGGGGGTATCTCTTTGAATGGCTCAGGGATAAGGTTATACCGCTGCTGGAACCTGAGTCATGGAGATTTGGGGTCAATGAAAGCCCATCTAGGAGAGGTACCTTGGATTTCCAACTATATATATATATATATATTAACAGTTGGACGATCGAGGATCTCTTCTAAGGAGTGCAGAGTATGACCAAGGCGCCGAGGTACATGTTTGAGCCAAGAGTGTCTGGGGCATTTGAAGCATCTCGGCCATTCTTGGCAAGTCTTGGCTATGATGCACCCGGCCTGAAGAAAACCCCACTTAGGGTGCAGTCTCGTAACTATAAGCCATATAGGAAAAAAGGATAAGAGGCTGCGAAAACAACTGGTTGTCGGTAAAACCAGATGGGAGGAGCTAGTCTTGTATGGCCGATGTACTTCTCCTTGAAGGGGCAACCAGGGGGAAGATAAGGGTGGCACCCTCCATTAGGGAGCTGATAAGTGTCTTAAGACGCAAATGTCATGAGCCTTTATATTCACAAGAATATTTAGGCTTGTAATATTTGTGCAATAATTATAAAGAGGAAAAAAACCATGAGAAAAAGATAAGATGAGATCAATGGGTTTTTACATGAAAGGGTAAAGACGTCCTGCGATTTCATCGCAAGACGGCAATGTCATGGGGCTTTGTCTTCATGAGAATATCAAGGCCTGTCATATTATCGCAGAGAAATTGATAAAGCACTGATAAGGCAAAATCAATGGGTCTTTACATGCGAATGTAAGGACGTCCTGCGATTTTGTCTCCAAAACAAAACGTGGCTAAATAAGACCTTTAATTAGGAAGGCAAAATAAGACCACAAGAGATCAAGATTGAATGACTGCAAGATTTACGCAGAGATCATGAGATTATGCAGATATGACTTGCGATATTCTCGCAGAGATTGAGATAAAAATTTACAAACAAATTTAATTCAAAATTAATCTGTCCAATCCTTTCATATTACAGATGCATAACAGAGGCAAGTATGGGAATGAACAGAATAATAAAATTGTTATTCATCTTTATATGACAGATTTACGCAGATAGTTAAAAATTAATAATCATATTAATTAACCATATTGCAAAAAGAATTGTTTTCTAATGTATGCAGCTAGAAACAAAAGAAATCTATACACCAAAGGACATTGGAAGCTGGGGAAATTCGGAGCAATATATTACAAGGAGAAAGGGATAGATATACAAATATTACAGAAAGATTAAAAAGGAAGACAAAATTATTTAGATCCATCATTGTCTTCGCCAGATTTTTCTTCTTCTTTAATTTCATCTTCATCTTCTTCAGACTCTTCAGCTTCGCTATCAGAGATGATAAGATTAGGGACATTCTCAGGAATTTCATTTGCAAGATAAGGATATGCAGAGTGGGGAATTTTATGATCATCACAGAACATTTTAATAGAATCATTGCGAACACCAACAAGAGTATTGCTAAAATTCGCCAGAGTAATTTTAAGTTGCTTTTTTAACTTGGAGCATTTATCGTTGCTAGAAGACAGAAGTTTTGCGAGTTGTACTTTCTCTTCTTCCAATTCTCCAATTCTTTGGCGAAAATTTTCTTCAGATGCTGCAAACAAATGACAAAATATTAATAAAATAGTGGAGAATCGGTTAAAAGATGGATTATAGGAAAAACAAGAATAACCACCTTCTCTTTCAAAGATCATATCCTTAATCAAGGCAGAATGATCATCTTGAAGACTAACATCTACAACTAAATTATTTCTGGCGTTATCAAGAATCTGTACATCCCAGGCAAACTCATCATCATTACTAATGAGAAGATGGGAGCGAACTTGATTTTCCTTCTTTACAAGAGCATTATTCTCGCAGATAAGTCTGTCCCTTTCAATTTGAATATCGAGAAGAGTTTTAAGGAAATCTGCTAAAGCTTGAGAACCGTTTTTAGAAATGAGGTCTTTTTCGTCAATAAGGTCACTGTACTTGGTTCTTAATATATTAGTTTCCTCTTTTGAAACAATATAAAGGCGCTAAAACTTATTGGTTAAACTCAAGTTGAATCTATGTTCAATTTTTAAGAGAAGAAATTTGGATCTAAGTTCATCTATAGAAAGAGATCTGATTTGATCATCTGAAAGGATACTTAAAGAATCATTAAGGCGATTGAGGAGGTTATCATCATCTATTGGATTTGGAAAAGAACGAAGGAATACAGCTTCATCAGAGAGGCCATAAATATCTGCGAAGAGGACTAACTAAATAAGAAAACACAAAGGAATACAGGGATAAGGAAAAAGAGAAAAAAAATTTACCATAAAGTTGATTGTTCGCAGCTTGGAGACTAGCAACCTTATCCTGCGAAGAAGAGAGTTCAATTTTCAATCGTTTAATCTTCTCATGAAGGCCAACAGATCCAAATTCTAATTGTTCACGAAGATTAACAGAATCAGATTTCAATTCTTCATTTTCTTTGCGAAGATTAGCGTTTTTCTTTGCGAGAACTGCACGCCTTTTCTCCAAATCTGAGACGACTGCAAAGGAAGCTTTTCCTCCTGCGAAAGAATGCAGCTAATTTCATAGGAATTATTTTCGAATTTAAGATGAAAATAAAGAGAAGAAAGGTATTAGTATGAAAACTTACCAAGCTATTGAGTGAATGCAAGAAATTTGGAGATATAGATCTTGAGACCCCGCGAAGAGATTCGTTGTCCTTTAAGATGGGGGCATCACAAATAGAAGCAATAGACTTGCAAGCATTGATCAGAGGAGTATCACCAATTGTATGCATAGTATTGATAAAAATGCCAGATAAATGAGCCATAAAAGATTCAGGTTGTGCAGATTCTTTCACGGAAGAAATATCATTATTATCACTAGCATTGTCATCATCATCATTATCATTGTCACTGGAACTCTCGTAATCTTTAGGGATAAAGGGAGAAGGAGATTGAACGTTTTGCATTTTTGAAAGAGGAGCAGCAGTATTCTCCTTGCGAGTAGCGCCTTTACCTTTACCCTTGTTCTTCGCAGTTTTGGAGGAGTCTTCTATCTCATCAATTTCCTTCAAACACAGATAAAGATAAGAAATAGAAGCAACAATATATTGTTAATAATTCTAAAGAATATTTCATACTTCATCTGTGATTGATTGAAAGGCTGATAAAGTGCTGGGTTTCTTAAAACTTCTAGTAGTTTGCTTTCTGTCTCTTAATCTGGAAATTTCGCAAACATTAAAAAAAAAAAAAAAAAAAAAAAAAAAGAGTGATTAACGGGAATATATGTAATAAAATAGTAGTAAAGATTCAAGAAAAAGGTGGAAATATACCTCATCATTCCTTTCAGGACATTTGAATACCCAAGGATGGTACTCTGCGACATTCGCGGGTAAGACATGAGAATCAGAAATGTATGGACCCTCTAGAATTAAAGGGAAAACACACTACTTGTTATCATTAGAATGACGCGGAGAAGAATTATCGCCAGGATGTCAGTCAATGTCTTGCGTGAATAATTGATCAGCAGCAACATTCTATTTTTTATGTAAGCGAACACCCCAACGAGTGTTGTCTTTCTTCATAGGAATTATTTCATAATTCGCAAAGAAGTTGTCAACAGTATAGTTCGCAGAAAAAATCGCGACATCTTTGAACTTTGGATTTTTAGCCTCATCAGTATAGATAGATCCCTTGCCAGCACCACGGTTGGCGAACTCAAGTAAAATACGGATGCAATCTCCACTTAGTTGATATACGGCTCGCGAAAATTTCGCATGAGAAAGAATTTCATAAAAAAATGGGAGTTCAGGTTTATAGAGGGGAAGAAAAAGACCATCTTCAAGTTGGCCTAGCGAGACTATGATTTTCTCTTGATTGCAGGGATGTTCAGCAAATAACTTGGCAGAAAGCTCGGACTTAGGGCTTTGACCAGGAATACGAGATAGAATAAAACCTTTATCTTTAAGCTTCTTTTGCATCTTTTCAAAGGCAATTTCGTTCTTACGACCGGCTGGAGGCATTCTTTAGTATGGGAATGAAGAAGAAAGTAGGTGTTTAAAAAAATGAAAATTGAGAAAATTTACAGTAGCAGGAGCGGAATTTACAGAAGAACAGTGAAGAAAGTTGCAGAGAAAAGTTGTAGAGAGAAAGATAAAGAAGGTAAAAAGAAGAAAAGAGAAGAATGAAGAAGATATATATAGAGGGGAAAAAAATCTCGAAGGGATATATAGAGGGGAAAAAAATCTCGAAGGGATAAAGAAGGTAAAAAGAAGAAAAGAGAAGAATGCAAAGAAAAGACGTGAACGGTTGAAGCGCAGCGGTTGAAAAAGACGTGTCAGAAATTGAATGGATGAAAAGATACGTGTAATAAAATTGGTAAGAATGCAGAAACGTGTCAGAACAAAAGATAAACAGCTGCGGTATTTTTTTTTTTTTAAAAAAAAAAGGTTTCAATTCTCATGATCTTTTCCCCTTCGCAGAAAAGGCATGAGAAGAGGCAAGATGTAGAATCAGAATATCGCCACAACAATACTCTTACAAAATTTATAAACGACATTTTTGCGAGCTCTTCAACAACACACTGCGAGCGTCGCAGAATAACTCAAAGAATGACGTAACGAATGACGGTAGCGGAAACACGGGAAGAACATGACGATGCTGCGAAGATTGGAGTATCTGCGAAAGAAGATATTACAATTACTGCGAGCATATCACGAGTCAGATCCGAAATTAAAGGATAACTTAGCTGTCATCCACTATGTAATTTCCTATATAAAGAGTTGAACAAGTGTAAGGAAGGGGAGATCAATTTTGAGAGTGTGGAGAAAGTTTTGAGGCGAGAGAAAGTTTAAGAGAGCGATTGTATTCTTGATTTCTTCCATTTCTTGTAATATTTCTGAGAATTAATCAATAAAAGTGTTGTTCTTAATCTTCAAATATATGTTGATTCTTATGAATTCTTATGAGGGGTGTAGTGTAGGATTTCCTGCAACTACATAATCCATATGTATAGATAGTTTTGTCACTAAAATTGACAAAGGGGGAGATTGTTAGAGCATTGCTCGGTCGAACTCGCATGCGTTGCATCTCAAGCATGTTTGTAAATATTAGTAATCAAAACTATACGTCTATATTTCTAGTTTACTTATGACTAAGTATTGGTCTAGGATAGTTAAGTATAGATGATCTCCAGACTTCATGGCGATTATCTTATGAAGACGAAGAACTACTCAAGGAACCGGTGGAACTTCATCAGACCAAAAAGGTATGTGGAGACTTGAACTTATCTAGAACTCAAAAGTCTATCTATCTCCTACTCTTGAGACAACAATCGTATAAGTATGATAGTTTTAATACATACACATTTTCTATTTCGAGCCGAGTTTACTCGCCCATCTTTTTCTCGAAATATGTGTTGGTAAGATTTTGCTTTAACCATGTTTCATCTTTACCCATGACGAAAGTCATGATGACGTTTTAATCTTGAAAATAGCTTTGATGACGATAGTCCATTCTTTATGTCCAATGACTATTATAACATTATAGAAGAATGTTTCAATGATTGAAATGTAGAGTTGAGATTACATAACCACCTATGGATATAAGCATATATAGTGTGTTCACACATTAGTGTATAAATCCATGTACAGGAAACCAAGTGCGTGCATATGTGTGCATGCGGTATTGGTGAAGGAGAGAGGTTGGGTACGCGTACCCGTACGCATACTGGCGGGAGTTCACGTCCGTGAAATTCT
This sequence comes from Papaver bracteatum, assembly GCA_023529315.1. Lineage (NCBI taxonomy): Eukaryota > Viridiplantae > Streptophyta > Magnoliopsida > Ranunculales > Papaveraceae > Papaver > Papaver bracteatum. The sequence goes on along the minus strand of JAJJWX010003192.1, from coordinate 930 downwards.
GTTGAGTTTGGAGTTTGCGAACTTAAAAACCAGTCACCTTAGGTACGCGTTGTTAGAGCATTGCTCGGTCGAACTCGCATGCGTTGCTATCTCAAGCATGTTTGTCAATTTTAGTGATCAAAACTATAAGTCTTGATTTCTAGTCTACTATAGCTAAGGTCTCGGACTAGGATAGAAATTGTAGTTGAGCTCAAGAACTCCATGGAAATCATCATACAAGACGAATGACTACTCAAGGAACTGGTGGATCTTTATCGACAAAGAGGTATGTGAAGACTTGAACTTATCTATCACTCAAAAGTCTATTTACTCTATCTCCTATCTTGAGACAAAAGTCGTATTACTATATAGACTAAGATTATACACATTTGATGTTTCGAGCCGAGTATATATCTCCTATCTATTTCCCTAAATATGTGTTGGTAAATCTTTTAATTTAGCCAAGTTCATCTTTACCTAGTGACGAAAGTCATGTTAAGTTTCAATCACTTTGAAAATTGCTCTAACGAAAAACAGTTTGTGAATAACAACTATATAACGTCCTCTGTGAATGTTTCAATGATTGAAATGAGATTTTAGACAATATAACCAATGGAGGATATAAGCATTGTCGTGGAAACACATATGTGTATAAGTCCTTATTCCTTGAACCAAAGTTTGCGAACTTTATTGATCAAGAGAACCAGAGAAGTGCGTGAGCTTCAGTCGACGAACCCAATCCACGAACTAGCGAAGTGCTTAAACCCGAGAATTTCTGTTGGAGTTTGTGAACTCGATCCTGGAACTTTAGTCCGCGAACCCAGTCCACGAACTTGAGTAGGTTATGTCTAAAAACGATTTTTGTGAACTCATCTCTATAAACTAAGGAATGATATTGCAAACCGTGGCAATATAGTTCATGAATCGATTCGAGTGAATCAAATCGTTTTT
>JAJJWX010003191.1:0-18101 GCA_023529315.1 Papaver bracteatum | reverse complement strand
GCAACTACATAATTGATAATTTGAGAATTGTGGAAAATTTTTCTTATCTTCATGAAAATTATAAAAATTATAAAAAAAATTATCAAATTTTTTTATCCCAAGAACTTTCTAGACGCAACCCCAATTATACATTTCTCAGGATTTAATTTGATGTTGAACTTTCTCATTTGCTCAAATATTTCCTTCAAATCGCGCACATGATCTTTAGCTTCCTTGATTTTTATCAACATATCACAAATGGCATCTTCACATAACAATACAAACCCTTGGAGCAAAAAGGCGTTATGTTCGATCTTCTTCGCGAGTGATATTTGATTATACCTTTATATCCATCAAGTAAAGTGACTCTATCACCTGGTGCAAATTCGATTCCACCATTTGTGGTATATCTCGGTAATGGAAAACTCTTTGGGACATGCCTTGTTTAGATCAGTGAAATCTATGCAAATTCTTATTCCTTTATTCTTTTTTGGAACAATGACCATATTCGCAATCCATTCGATATTTTGCTTCCCTTATGATCCCCAGATCCAACATCTTTTGTAATTCTTCTTCTATCTGTACATGATAATTTTGTGATATCTTCCTTATTCTTTGTTTGAATGGTCTTACATTTTTATCTATGTTCAATCTATGATACGCCACTGATGGATCAATTCCTGGTATCTCATCTACACTTCCTGCGAAGATATCTTTATATTCTCGCAAAAGATCAATAGTTCTTTTTTCCTCTTCTTCATCCATCTTAGTTCCAATTCGCAAGAATAAAGGCTCCTCTTTACTTCCAATATTTATTTCTTTAGTTGGTTCAGCTGCGACATAGCTTGGACTTTGCTCCCCCATAGGTGTTGGTTCTTTGATTATCTTTGCTGGTTCCCCTTCTTTTTCTGAAATCTCATTTGGTATGCCTCTCCCTTCCTTTGCTCTTATTGTATACACTCGGAATTCTTCTTCGTTTTTTGTTTCCTTCGCAAGTTTCCTACGAAGCTGTTTCTTTCTTGCTCTTCCTCCACATTGCGTTACTTCAATTTGATAACAAAATTTTGCACTATCAAGATCTCCTTTTATTTCTTGTATTCCATTTGGTGTAGGAAATTTGATTTTCTGATGTAATGTTGAAGCAACAGCTTTGATCGCGTGAATCCACGGCCTTCCTATCAGCATGTTATATGGAGATTCCATATCTATCACACACAAGATTACATGTGTCTTGATTTCTCCTAGTAATATTCGCAACGCGATTTCCCCTTTAGATTTTGTTGTAGATTTTCCTAATCCATGAATAAGACATTTTGAATTTGTGATTTCTTCATCTTTAATTCCCATCCCCTTAAGTGCATGATAGAATATGATATTAATAGAACTCCCTGTATCAACCAAAATTCGGTTTAATTTCCATTTTTCTACAGCTTTCTTATCTTCTAGCATGATCGGACATGTGATCACCAATGGTGAAGTATGGTTCAAGTCTTCATTTGGAATTTCTGCTACTGAAAATGTGATTTTCTGCTTTTCCCATTCTTCTAAAGTTGTTATCTTTTCTTCCTCCATGATCTTTCTTCCTCTACAATCTCGCTTGTATATTTTTCCCTTCATATTACTATGAAATTCATCAATCATTGTCTTTGTGATCATATTACATTCTTCTTTTTTGTAATCTCCATCTACTGACTTCATTTGATCTTCAAATTTTCCACAATTCCCTCAAATTTAGGCTACCACAATTCTCAAGTCCTAAATAGAATTACTATAATTGATAGTTTTTTCTTATCTTCATTTCTCAATTCATTCACAATTCTTCTTTTTTTACTCTTGACTCAACCGTGTACCTCGGCGCCTTGATCATTTTCTGCACTTCTTGGGAAAGACAGTATGCCTTAGTCGCCCAACCTAAATCATGTTACATCGCATAATATTGCGTAATGTCGCAAGATTAGATGAGAATCCAAGGTGTCTAACCCGGATAGGTACCCCGTAAAGTTCCATGTACTCAGGTTCCTTGGTGGTGTTCCGGTGTCCCTGAGCCATGCTTATAGGTACCCCCTTATATGACGCACTTTAGGACTTTGCCTCTTACGAAATGTTTCTTCGCGAACTAGGGTGTACGTCACAAAGGTTTGCCTGTGTAATATTTCTGTGGCTTTCTTTCTTTTTTGAAAGCTGATCACAGATTGCGGTTTTTTATTCGCAAATTGATGTGTGCGTCTTTCTTTAATGAAAGTTAATCGCAATAAATTTTTTGAAATTCGTAACTTTTGCAAATTTCCTGCGAGCAAACAATATTCGTAAAATTTATCATGAGTTTTATGGATAATACCTTTTCAAATACAGTCTATTCCAAGGTCTTCCAAGTCTCAAACCCATGTCCCTCCCTTCTGGATCCATCAGTCGATAAGCTCCACTTCCCACAATCTCTTTGATAACATATGGTCCATCCCATTTTGGTGCTAATTTTCCTCCATTTTCTTTCTGATATGGAGGTGTTTCTCGCATGACCAAATCACCTGGTTGATATTCACGTTCAATGACTCTCTTGTTATACTCTCGAGCTAATCGTTCCTGATAAATTTTCATATGGTGCAACACCTTTTCTCTTTTTTTCTTCCAAATCATCCAGTTCACTTAATATCACCCCTGCACTTAAATTTCTTTCCCAAGCTTCTTTCTTTGTTGTCGGGATTACAACCTCTGTTGGTAATACTGCTTCTACTCCATATGTTAAGCAATAAGGAGACATTCCAGTTGCCTCTCTTCTAGTTGTATTGTATGCCCAAACTGCACTAGGTACTTGCTCGCACCACCTTTTGAGATGTCCTTCTAATTTCTTTTTGATTGTATCTGCGATTGTTTTATTTGTTGCCTCTGCCTATCCATTAGCTTGTGGATATAATGGAGTTGACTTTCCACATTTTATCCTAAAAGCACTGAGTAGCATCTCTATATTCTGCCCTTCAAATTGTTTTCCATTATCAGATACTAACTGTGCTGGAACTCCGTACCTGCAAATGATGTTCTCAAATATGAACGTAAAAACATCTTTATCACGAATATGCTGTACTGCTTTTACTTCTGCGAGCTTCGTGAAATAATCTGTTGCGACTATCAAGTATCGTCTTTGTCCGGATCCAGGTAAAAATGGTCCAACAATATCCAACCCCCATTTCCCAAAAGGCCAGCAGCTTGTTGAAGAAGTTAATGTTGCCCCTGGTGCATGAATTCTTTTACCATGTCGTTGACATTCCTTGCATCTTCGTACGAACAATTTTGCGTCTGTATGCATATAAGTCCAGTAATATCCTTGTATCTTTGCTCTATACGCGAGAGATCTTCCCCCACTATGATTACCAGCTTCTCCTCCATGTAACATCTTTAATATTTTTTCTCCTTCTTCACGAGTTAAACACCTGAGAGGTGGTCCACTGAAAGATTTTCTGTATAAAATTCCTTCTCATAACTCATAGTTTGTTGCACGACTCTTTAAATTATGTGCTTCTAGTCTGTTCCTAGATATTTCTCCCGTTGAGATATGCATGAATTTCTTTTCTCCAATCTGCGATGTTGTTTGGTAATTCTCTTTCTACTTCCATCGCAATCGCTCCCTCAATTTCTTTTTCTTTGTCCACTGATGGGTGTTGAATTGTCTAGATTTTGATATTTCTTGTATTAGGATTTGTCATCATACTTGGAATGAATGCAAAAGCATCTGCGAGTCGATTGTATTTCCTTGTTATATGTCTCCATTTTAATTTTGGTATCTTCGCAGATAATTCATCAACGAGTTTCTTGTATTTCTTCAAAGAAGACTCATTTGTGGTATAATCTCCTTTAATTTGACAAATTACCAGCTGCGAATCACTTGTTATCCTTATACTTTTAAGCTTCTTTTCTATTGCGATCTTCAATGCATGCACTACAGCTTTGTACTCTGTTTCATTGTTCGTGGATGCAAATTCTAGTCTGAATGAGAATATTGTTCTTTCTCCTTCTGGTGAAATCAACACAACTCCTATTCCATTCCCCTCGTTGTTGGATGATCCATCTACTAAAATCTCCCATCTATTTGGTTCTGTTAACAAATCTTTTGGATTCCCAAATTCTTCTTCAACATCCATCATTTCTTCTACTGCTTCATCTTCTTCCAAAGGAAATTCCGCCAAGAAATCTGCGACGACTTGTGATTTTTGTGATGATAATACTTCGTATTTTATCTTGTAATGGTTTACTTGGGCATTCCACCTTTCTATTCTTCCTGACCTTTTTGCGTTCTTCATGATTGATTCAATTGGGACTTTGGTTACCACTTTTATCACATGTGCTTGGAAGTATATTCATAACTTTAATGATGCATAAACCAGGGCTAAGATTAACTTCTCCATTTTAAAATAATTCTTCTCTGCTGCGTTAAAAGTTTTACTAATGTAGTAAATGGGCCTTTCTATTCCTGCGTCTGCTCGCAACAGAACTGCGCTTAGAGCGTATGGAGTTGTTGCGAGGTATACCAATAATTCTTCGTCTTTCTCTAGTTTCTGTAATATGGATGTATTTGTGAGATATTCTTTGATTCCTTGAAAAGCTTTTTCACATTCATCAGTCCACTTGAATTTTGCTCCCTTCTTAAGTATGTTGAAAAAATGTTTGCACTTATCTGACATTCGCGAAATAAATCTTCCAAGTGAATCTAAGAGCCCGTTTAGCTTTTGTACTTCCTTTACCGTTGCAGGTGTTGGCATGTCACGAACTGCTTGTATTTTTTCTGGATCAACTTGTATTCCCTCCTTTGATACTATATATCCCAAGAATTTCCCAGACGCAACTCCAATTATACATTTTTCAGGATTTAATTTGATGTTGAACTTTCTCATTTGTTCAAATATTTCCTTCAAATCTTGCACATGATCTTTGGCTTCTTTGGTTTTTATCAACATATCATCTACATATACTTCCAAAGTTTTATGTATCCACTTTGCGAACACCTTTTCAACCATTCGTTGATATGTAGCACCCGCATTTCTCAAACCAAACGGCATCTTCACATAATAATATAAACCTCTTGGAGCAAAAAAGGCAGTATGTTCCTGATCTTCTTCTGCGAGTGATATTTGATTATACCCTTTATATCCATCAAGTAAAGTGACTCTATCATGTCCTGCAGCTGATTCCACCATTTGTGGTATGTCTGGTAATGAGAAACTATCTTTGGGACAAGCTTTGTTTAGATCTGTGAAATCTATACAAATTATTATCCCTTTATTCTTTTTCGGAACAATGACCATATTCGCAATCCATTCTGGGTATTTCGCTTCCCTTATGATTCATGCATCCAGCATCTTTTGTAATTCTTCTTCTATCTGTGCATGATAACTTTGTGAGATCTTCCTTATTCTTTGTTTGAATGGTCTTATATTTTTAACTATGTTCAATCTATGACACGCCACCGATGGATCAATTCCTGGTATCTCATCTACACTTCCTGCGAATATATCTTTATATTCTCGCAAGAGACCAATAGTTCTCTTTTCTTTTTCTTCATCCATCTTGGTTCCAATTCGCAAGAATAAAGGCTCCTCTTTACTTCCAATATTTACTTCTTTGGTTGGTTCAGCTGCAACATAGCTAGAACTTTGCTCCCCCATAGGTGTTGGTTCTTTGATTATTTTCACTGGTTCCCCTTCTTTTTCTGGAACCTCACTTGGTATTCCTCTCCCTTCCTTTGCCTTTATTGTATACACTCTGAATTCTTCTTCCTTTTTTGCCTCCTTCGCAAGTTTTCTACGAAACGGTTTCTTTCTTGCTCTCCCTCCACACTGTTTTACTTCAATCTGATAACAAAATTTTGCACTATCAAGATCTCCTTTTAATTCCTGTATTCCATTTGGCGTGGGAAATTTGATTTTCTGATGTAATGTTGAAGTAACAGCTTTGATCGCATGAATCCACGGCCTTCCTATCAGCATATTGTATGGAGATTCCATATCTATCACACATAAGACTATATGTGTTTCGATTTCTCCTAGCAATATTCGCAGCGCTATTTCCCCTTTAGATTTTGTTGTAGATTTTCCTAATCCATGAATAAGACATTTTGAATTTGTGATTTCTTCATCTTTAATTCCCATCCCCTTAAGTGCATGATAGAATATGATATTAACATAACTCCCTGTATCGATCAAAATTTAGTTTAATTTCCATTTTTCTATAGCTTTCTTCTCTTCTCGCATGATCGGAATTGTGACCACCAATGGTGAAGTGTGGTTCAAGTCTTCATTTGGAATCTCTGCTACTGAAAATGTGATTTTTTGTTTTTCCCATTCTTCCAAAGTTGTTATTTTCTCCACCTCCATGATCTTTCTTCCTCTACAATCTCGCTTGTATATCTTTCCCTTCATGTTATTATGAAATTCATCAATCATTGCCTTTGTGATCATATTACATTCTTGTCTTTTGCAATCTTCATCTACTGACTCCATTTGATCTTCAAATTTTCCACAATTCCTTTCTTATCTTTCCCTGTTTCTAGCGCCAATTATGTAGTTGCAGAATAACCTACAACTACACCCTCAGTAGAATTTGTAAAACTTAAGAAGTTCTTGATGATGAATGACAATTTTCTTATTAATTCTCTCAATTGATTACATAAAGATATCTAAATGGAACTAGAATAGTTACAACTTTCTCTATTCTCTTTCCTAAGATATATTCTGACACTTACTAAAAGAACCTCCCGAATTTTACATTTGAACTCCTATTTATAGTGAAATTTGTACAGCTATATATGTATTGCGAAGTATCGCAATACATCTTCGTAACATTATTCTATCTTCACAAATCTTCATACTTCCCCGTGCTTCCTCTACTATCGCATCATTTTGCAACTCTTTCCTCTTATATTTATTACGATGTTCGTAAGCTAATATCTTGCGATATTCGGTACCTACATCTTTCTTGTGAAGTATTTGATAAATGGCCCTTCTAAGAAATCCCATACTTGTCTCCTATCATTAATCTGTAATATGATAAATAAATTATAGCAAATAATGCTGCGAAAAATCTGTTATATGCTTCGCAGATATAACCTCTCTTGTGGTCTTATTTCGCCTTCCTAGTTAAAGGTCTTATTATGCCACTTTTATGCGACAAGATCGCAGGACATTCTTACTTTCATATGTAATAATCCATTGATCTTGTCTTATGATTTATTTTGATCTATGCGACAATATGACAAGTCTAATCCATCTTGTGAGATTAATCTCTCTTTGCTTTTTAAGACTCATGACATTGGCGTCTTTGCGATGAAATCGCAGGACGTTTTTGCGATTTATTTCCTCTTATCATTGATTTCATTTATCTCATCTGTTGATCTTATCGCAAAAACCCATTGATCTCATCTTATCATTTCTCTTAAGGCTTTTTGGCCTGTCATGCGGCAATATGACGGGCCTAAATATTCTTGCAAATATAAAGTCCCATGACATTGTTGTCTGTGTCACGCGACAATATGACGGGCCTAAATATTCTTGCGAATATAAAGCCCCATGACATTGCCGTCTTTTTTGATACACAGCTCCCTAATGGAGGGTATCTCCCTTATCTTCCCCCTAGTTGCCCCTTCAAGGATTATGCATCAGCCGTACAATACTAGCACTTTCCCATCCGGTTATGCCAACAACTAGTTGTTTTCACAGCCTTGTTCTTTATGCCTATATGACTTATAGTTACAAGACTGCACCCTAGTGGGGTTTTCTTCGGGCCGAACACATCGTAAGCCAAGACTTGCCATGGATGGCCAGGGTAGGTTCATCCATCCCGGGCACCCACAGCTCAACCGTGTACCTCGGCGCCTTAATCATACTTTGCATTCCTTAGGAGAAACTCTCGAGCGCCCAACCAGGGTATAACCTTATATAGTTGGGAATCCAAGTTATCCCTCCTGGATGGAGTTTCTATAATCCCAAAATCTCCATAACTAGGTTCCAGCAGCAGTATAGCCTTTCCCATAGTCATGCAAACAGATACCCCCCTTATGACGCACTTTAAGGACATTGCCTCTTACGGAATAGAATCCGCAAACTAGGGTGTACGCCATAAAGGTTAGTCCCATTCTTATATGTTTTTAGGCGATTTGCGCCCGTCTTATGCATTTGCATTAAAATTCTTAATTATCTCGCAATTTTTTGCGAAAATTCATTTTGTATTTCACCAACTTTGTTCTTATTCTTGCGAAATATCTCTTTTCTTCTCTCGCAATTGCTTGCGTTTAATCAAATCATTCTGCTCTTTCAAACTTTTATTGATAATATTTTCTTAGATATTGTCTATTCCATGGTTTACCAAGTCTTTGACCCATGTCTCTTCCTTCTGGATCCATTAATTTGTATGCTTCAGTTCCAATGATTTGTTTGATGATATATGGCCCGTCCCATTTTTTCGCTAATTTTCCTCCATTTTCTCGCTGATATTCTGGTGTTTCCCGCAGAACTAGATCTCCAACTTGAATTCACGTTTCTTTACTCGCTTATTATATTCGCGAGCTAATCTGCGATGGTAGTTCTCCATATGTTGTAATGCTTTTTCTCTCTTCTCTTCTACTTCATAAAGTTTGTCTAGAATCATACTGGCACTAAGATTCTTTTCCCAAGCTTCTCTTTTTGTTGTTGGAATAGCAACTTCTGTTGGTAATACTTCCTCAACTCCATATGTTAAACAAAAAGGTGATACCCCAGTTGCTTCTCTTCGTGTTGTATTATAAGCCCAAACTGCATTATGGACTTGTTCACACCACGTTCTATGATGTCCTTCTAACTTTTTCTTGAGAATATCTGCGATTGTTTTGTTAGTTGCCTCAGCTTAACCATTAGCTTGTGGGTATAAAGGAGTCGATTTTGCGCACTTTATCTTGAATGCATTAAGCAACATCTCTATATTTTGTCCTTCAAATTGCTTCCCATTATCTGATACCAACTGCGCAAGAATTCCGAATCTGCAAATGATGTTTTCAAATATAAATGCAAAAATGTCCTTATCACGAATATGCTGCACTGCTTTGACTTATGCCCATTTTGTGAAATAATCTGTTGCGACAATTAAATATCTCTTTTTCCCTGTTCCTGGTACAAATGGTCCCACAATATCTAAACCCCACTTTCCAAATGGCCAAACATTTGTTGAAGATGTTAATGTTTCACCAGGTGCATGTATTCTTTTTGCAAATCGCTGACATTCGTCGCAACATCTTGATAAATTCCTTGCATCTTCATGCATATATGGCCAATAATAACCTTGCATTTTAGTTCTGTATGCTAAAGATCTTCCACCGCTGTGATTACTAGCATCCCCATTATGTAACATTTTTAATATTTGTTTTCCTTCTTCTTGCGTCAAACATCTAAGGGAAGGCCCATTTAAAGATTTTCGATACAATATCCCATCTCTTAATTCATAATTTGTTGCTCTACTTTTTAATTTATGTGCTTCTAATCTGTTCCTTGGTACTTCTCCCCTTGTTAAATATGCGTGAATTTCCGCACGCCAATCTGCGATAGTTCTTCTTGATTCTTTGCCATTATTTCTACTACCATTGCCTCAACTTCCTCCTCTTCTTCTTTATTAATTGAAGGTGCTATAAGTGTTTGTATTTTTATATTTCTCGCAGTCGGATCTACCATCATACTTGATATAAACGCAAAAGCATCTGCAAGCCTATTATCTCTTCTTGAAATATGCCTCCATTTGAGTTTAATGATTTTTTCAGATAATTCTTCAACAAGTTTCTTATATTTTTTTAAAGATATATCATTAGTTGCATATTCCCCTTCAATTTGGCGAATAATCAATTGCGAATCACTGGTAATTCTTGCATTCTCCACCTTCATCTCTATTGCAAATCTTAGAGCATGTACTACATCTTCATATTCTGTTTCATTATTAGTAGATTCAAATTCTAGTCGGAATGCAAATGCCATTTTTGCACCTTCTGGTGAAATAAAAACAACTCCCACTCCATTTCCTTCTCCGTTGGATGATCCATCCACTAATATTTCCCACCTATTTGGTTTTGTTAAAAGATCTCTAGGATCCCCATATTCTTCCTCTATATCCATCATGTCTTCTACAGCTTCATCATCTTCCAAAGGAAATTTTGCGAGAGAATCTGCGACAATTTGAGATTTTGGCGAGGATAAAATTGCGTATTGGATCTCAAAATGCCCCACTTGTGCGTTCCATCTTTCAACCCTTCCTGATCTTTTTGAATTTTTCATTACTGACTCAATTGGTACTTTTGTTAGTACTTTTATTTTATGCGCTTGGAAATATATGCGAAGCTTAGACGCTGCATAAACTAATGCCAAAATTAGCTTTTCAATTTTTGAATAGTTTTTCTCCGCAACATTAAACGTTTTACTAATGTAGTAGATTGGTTTTTCAATTCCTGCGTCATTTCGCAAAAGTACTACGCTTAAAGCATGTGGTGTTGTCGCAAGGTACATCAACAATTCTTCTCCTGGTTCAGCCTTCTGTAAAATGGATATATTCATCAAATATTCTTTAATTCCTTGAAAAGCTTTCTCACATTCATCTGTCCATTTAAACTTTGTTCCTTTCCTTAATATGTTGAAGAAATGCTTGCATTTATCTGAAGACCGCGAAATAAATCTTCCTAGTGATGCTAAAAGCCCATTTAGTTTTTGCACATCTTTTATTGTCGCTGGAGTTGGCATATCTCGAATTGCTTGCACCTTATCGGGATCAACTTGTATTCCTTCTTTTGATACAATATATCCCAAGAATTTCCCAGATGATACTCCTAAACTACATTTCTCAGATTTACTTTGATATTAAAAAGCCGCATCTGATCAAAAATTTCTCTTAAGTCCTGCACATGATTTTTAGCCTCTTTGCTTTTTACCAACATATCATCCACATATACCTCTAAAGTTTTATGTATCCATTTTGCGAACACCTTTTCCACCATTCTTTGGTATGTTGCTCCTGCATTCTGCATCCCAAAAGGCATCTTTGTGTAGCAATATAACCCTTTAGGATCAAAGAACGCAGTATGTTCTTGATCTTCTTCCGCAAGTGGGATTTGATTATAGCCCTTGTATCCATCTAACGAAGATATTCGATCATTTCCCGCGCATTCCACCAACTGCGGATATCCGCAAGGGAAAACTATCTTTGGGACATGCTTTATTTAGATCAGTAAAATCAATGCAAATTCTTATCCCCTTATTTTTCTTGGGAACTACCACCATATTGGCGATCCATTCTGGATATTTTGCTTGCCTTATAATCCTCGTCAAGCATCTTCTGCAATTCTTCTTCTATCTTGGCATGATAAGTGGTTGCAATCTTTCTTATTCTTTGTTTGAATGGTCTCACATTTTTGTTAATCTCCAATATATGGCATGCGACAGATGGATCTATTCCAGGCATTTCATCCATATTCCACGCAAAACGCTCGATGTATTCTCATGTAAGGTTTGCGTTTGTTATTCTTCCTCCATACCCATCTTAGTTCCAATTTTCAGCATTTTCGGATCTTCTTTACTTCCAACATTTACTTCTTTTGTTGGTTCTGCTGCGGTATAACTAGCTTCATGTTCTCCCATTGGTGTTGGCGTTTTTACTACTTCCGCTGGCGCATCATTTTCTTGCGAAACATCGCCAAATATTCCTTTTCCTTCTTCTGATCTTATCATGTAAATCTTGAATTCTTCTTCCTTTCTTTCTTTTTTCCTCATTTTTCTGCGCTGTTTTCGCAATTGAATTTGATTTTCGCAATTCCTTACTTCATTCTGGAAACATAACGCTGCATAATCTACATCTCCTCTAATCTCACCAATTCCGCTAGGCATAGCACTAGTACAAATATGGGCTTTGGTGACAGTTCAATTTTCAAAACCGTGACAGTTCACGATTTGACTGTTGCAAAGAACTGCTTACCAATCATAGGTAATAGTTTCTTACCAAAACTCACACCAATAGTTCTGAGAAATAGTGTCAGTTTTTAAACTGTTACTGAACACTTGTGTAAAGACAAACTTGTGTAGAAAAATGTTATCGTACAATGATGTATAATAACAGTTATTAACTCATACTATTCTTAAGCTATTGTAACCGTTTAATTTGAAAACTCGTTATCGAAGTGTAAGTTAATAGCTAACAGTTTTTTTAATGACCGCCACTTCCATTTATGGTGACAGTTCTGATACAAAATAGCTGCTATTCATGTAATTTACCATAAAGCATTCTTAGATGCACGATGTTGTCAGTTTGACTAGTAGTGCCGTGGTAGGTCGGTTTTGTAACTTCTGCTAGTGGGTCTCTCGACGCCTTCGCCTTTCAGTTTTGTTGGAAACCCAAATCGAAGAATCTTAAACACAATTTCTCAATACCATCAACCATATTTCTCTATTTCCATCGAACGATAAACCATATCTCTTTAGGAATTTCTTATTTATGTACAAGCAGATCTCATATCTCTTTTACATGGTTTTTTATCTTGAAAAATCTGATCTCATCTTTTACTTCAATCCAGGGTTTCAACCTTTTCTTCAATCCTTATCCTCGATCACTCAATATTTATCTCGCTTGCTCTAAAATTTTCAATTTCGTTTTTGTGTGCAAATCGAGCTTCAATGCTCTCTCTTTCCATCAAATTATGGTCTTCAGTTACTTGATTTGGTTCTCGATGGTGCTCGCGAAGATTCTAAAATATGTAATTTCCTACAAGGAACAATTTTTCGTTTTTTTAGTGAAATCCTTAGTTTTTGATTTGGGTTTATCTTATTTTCTCTATTTAGGTTTGTTTTTCTGATTTATATTTATTTGTATGAATCCCTATCTTTTAATAGAAACATTATTGTTTAGTTCTTTTCTTGGTTGATTTCGTAGGATTTCAAGTTTGTCATTTGTATGAATCCCTGGATTTATATTTATTTCTTGGTTGTCATTCACCAGGGAGAAAGAAAAAGACGAAGGAAACATGGAGGGAGGAGGAGCAGGAGCAGGATTGGTGGAGATCACACATACTAACAATTATACTATATCGCTAATAGCTCATCTTCAAAATGGTGCTGAAAATGTTGTCGTCACTACCACCTGTGCTTTGAGAGGAGCTGCTTAAGGTGTTTTGGTTGGAAGCATTTTGAAGATTATTCCTCCTTGTCAGGTGATCAATGAATGTATTAAGCTGAATTCATCAAACCTAGATTTTAATTTTTTTCGAAACATTAGTTGCATCCACATGATTGAGTGACTGACTCCTTGTATTTTACTGGGTATAGTTTGTTTGCAAGGAAACTTAGCTCGTGATTTTTCTGTTTGCAAGGAAGGTAAGATTTGTGCATTGAAAACAATTGGAGGGAAAGATGATACCAAGGCTAGGTAATTACCTTATTTCAAACCGTATCTCTCATCCAATCATTTACTGCTTCTAATTCTTTGCTAATTTTCAAGAAAATGTATCCCAAATATGGTAGATAAACATAGACATAGATATCATTGAGCTTGTTGCTTCATCATTAAAATCATGGATGCTTTATGGCATCACCACGAGAAAACATGACCAAAGGTGGTGAAAGGTGACCCATCAGCAAGAAAATCTGCAAAACCCAAAAGGCTCAAATTTAGTCTAGACCCTGAAGTTGATATACACATTTCTCATTGAAGAGTAGTTTTTTAGCAAGTCAGACAATGCATGGTAAGCGAATGCTAGCTTAAAGTAGATATGTCACGATGATAGTGTACCACCGGTTAAGGCTCAAACAATTGATCAATTGCATTCTCTTCTTCAAGAAATAACCATCAGCTCCAACTACACCTAAAAATAAATAGGAGCCGATGGAGCGAGCTTATTTACATCTCCATTTCTCCGATCAAGAACGTCAACAAGAACAGCCAATCAATCGTATTACCATTGACAAAATCTAGATGCAAATTTGTCCATCGAAAAAGTCATAAATTCGTGCTTATCACCAAGGTTGACTAATTTAGGCCAAAAAAATCTTTACAAATTAAAGCGCTTTGTTTTACACGTGATGTTTAAGACCTCGTCACGTTAATCCATATAAAATGGTTATCACGAATTACTATATTGCAAAATTTGTATTTTTTTGTTTTATTGTAGTGCCTCATTGGCATCACTCACGAGAGAAACAGACCAAAGGTGGTGAAAGGTGACCCATCACAAGAAAATCTGCAAAACCCCAAAGGCTCAAATTTCTCACCATCATCACCATCTCACCGCTAGTCGATAGTTCCCATCAAAATGATGTTTGCTCAAGTTCACCCATATCCTTTACAATCTCTCCCCATAGTAATTTAACTATCCCCTTTGATAACCGATATGTCCCAAAAATTAGCCATCAGAAATTGGCAATGGTGCATGGATAAACAATTTGTTGTTCAACTTGGTTCACTACCTTTTTTTCTTAAAATATGAATGAGCCGGGTCATCATTTTTGGACCTAATTGAGGGAAACGCTTCGTTTACAGCAAAGCGCTGGCAATTTTTACTGGGAAATGTTAACTTCCCTAATAGGACCTTAGAGGAAAACATAACAGTCTCATCTTTGTGCTTTGTTTTAGTGTTCTAAAACATAAGGTAACTTTCATCTTTTTTAAAGTGTATACTTTGGTTAATGATAAGTGAGATTGGAACTTGAGTTTGTTGGTAAACAAATTATTTGTTTAACTACGGTTTTAGTTGTAGCTGGTATGTGATGTGACTTCTTTATAGTTGTAGTCTTCTATTCAAGGAAGTTGATGAGGAAGAAGAGATCAGTTATGGGTCCTAACCATTGACAGAGGAGGAAAGATCACAGATCGTTTTCCATGTTCTTGGCTTTTGGTACATACGCTAGATTTGCTCTCTACCAACCTTGTGTGGTGATCATCTCTTTCTTGTTATTCTGATTCATACTTGGTAATTTAATTTTCATAGTTGAATTTCAAGTTAAGGTCTGGATATTTATTTTGATTCCTGTGAGAGGTTATTTTTGCTGAAAAGAACACTGGTTCTCACTTTGATGTAGAAGACTTCACCCCTCTTCCTAAGAAAGAGATTTCATTTGAATAGTTCAGTTAAATTAATTATGTTCTCAAATACATTCTTTGCTTCAGGATTTAAACATTGATCCAAATACTTAGAGGAAAAAAATGTCACAGAGAATCCTGTTTCCCGCTCGTATAACAACTATATCTAATCGTCAAGAAGTCCCAAAACTAAAAGGTAATATCACTACGTAATCACATTATTATGTTGCGACTCTTTCCTTTCTTTCTTTTGCTACTCAAATTTTAAATCTTGTTGTGATCAAACCAAATTTCTTTTCCAAAAATTTGTTACTGCTTCTAATACAAGGAGTTCTAAAGTTAAGAAGGCAAGTCTTGAACATTTTTTCTCCATATGTGAAATGAATCGTGTGTATACATTTGAGTTGTTTTTGGTTATCTATCGCCTTGATGAAAACTGCTTAAATTATCTCACTAGTGATTTATTTCTTGTCTTTTAAGATAAAAATTCATGTTTTCGCATAACCACTACTACATTAAAAGCAAATGCCCCTGAGAGGAAGAGATCCGGGAATGATATGTTGCTGAAGTCGTACCATAAGAAGGTAATAGAATATCCATTACCTAATATAGTTGTGTTCACTAGCATACCATAATAGTTGATTCATGAATCTATTGATGCAATCTCATAATCAATATTCCGAATCGGCTGTAAATACCTTGCTCAAATATCTGAAATTGGTATGGTAATTTTTACATATCCCATGTTTGAGTTGTAGTATTATATGTTTGTATTTTTTTTAATTATTTCGCATTAAAGCTAATTGGTTAACAACATAGGAAAACCACAAGTTACTGATGAGCTATTAAACTCGGGAGGTGGCAACTCAAATGTTGAGAACACCAACGACAAATTGGTACATGATGTTCCTCGGGGTGAAGATAATTTCCATGTTCGTGTATGCTAAAGATCCCGAAGCATTAGTCCCAATAATGTTGAAGATGAGATATTCACATCAGAGAGACTATATGTCCATATTTGACGTACACAAAAAACTCATTATTATTCTTTTTTGTATGAAGTCCAAGTATGATGGACATATCATTGAAGTAGAATGGATAAGCTGGAATTGGTAAACATGAACATAAATGTATGATCAACTTTACCAGAAATGGATATGATTTCCAATTCCGTAGTTAACTTTTTTTTTCTGTACAGTATCAAGGAATATTTTTATATGAAATCTGTTGAACTTTTTATGTCGTGTGCCAACTTGTAGTATAACTTTGGCTCTAATTTAGAAGTTGTGTACTATATTTACTAAATCAATTGAATTCTATAAATTATATTTATTTTGATGTTAATTATCTCACTGTGCATATTACCAAACCGTGAGGTGAACTCACTGCAAACTAGGTGGTAAGACTGACGCTTTTTTATCTTAGAAATGTTACCTACTATGACGGGTTCATGAAAAACGCCACCGTAGTACAAAATGATCAAGTCTTGATGACGTTTATTTAGAAGATGTTACCGAACTTGTCAATGGTAATGTGTTAATGAAGAAACTGTTACATTAGTATAAGAAGTTGAATTTCTTATGATAAATGTTTTATAGAAAATGTTGCAGTAAGTTAATACAATGACAAAGTTTCTGAGAAATTTTTGCCATATATTCATGATTCTACGACAGTTTCTTATAGACCTTTCGTAACAGGAGCTTTGGTGACAGTGCAAAAAAAATTGAAAACTGTCAGATAAATATTTTAGTGACAGTTTTTGACTGTCACCTAAGCCCATTTTTCTACTAGTGTAGGAAATTTTATGCACTGATGTAGAGTTGATGATACAGCCTTGATCGCATGTATCCATGGTCTTCCCAACAACATATTATATGGTGATTCCACATCCACCACGCACAAAGTTATATGCGTCTCTATTTCTCGGTTTATCCACTCAATTTCACCTTTAGGTTTTGTTAACGATTTTCCAAATCCATGGATATGATATGTTGGACTATGCATTTCTTCATCTCTGTATCCTATTTTCTTGAATGCGTGGTAAAATATTATGTCCACAGAACTTCCTGCGTCCACCAAAGTCTTGTTCACAACCCACTCTTTCAGATCTTCGATTTCTCTTTTCTTATTGTTACCACAACACGTGATCACCAACGAATGTATGACTTAAATTTTTTTGGAATTTCTGCGTAAATGTGATCTTCTGTTTTTCCCAATCTTTTAGCGGTAATGTTTCATCTTCCATTATGATTTTCTTTCCTTCAAAATCTCGCTTGTGTATCCTTCCTCTAATGTCTTCATGGAACTTATCTATCATCATCTTTGTTATTACACTACATTCCAACTTCTTTTGATTATCTCTAATTTCAACCATGTTTTCTTCTACCAATTTTCTTGATATTCTTTAATTCAGACAATTTCTTTCTTTACCTAACTTTTGCTATGATTCTCAACTATTCTTCCCTGTTTCTGGGCGCCAAAATGTAGTTGCAGGAATTCCCACACTACACCCTACTCAAGAATTTATCAATACTTATGACATAATTTGAAGATTAAAGACACTTTTTATTAATATGATCTTAAGGAATTACAGAAATCAAGAACACATAATACTTAATAAGATTTTCTCTCTCTAAAATCCAAGACTCAAAAATCGTTACCTCTTCCTAAAACTATCTGATTCCCTTTATATAGGTATTTACATAGTGGATTACAATTTCATGACACTATTTACGCCTAAGATCCCCTTATTTCCTTTGGATTCGTGTTCTTTGAGATAAATCGCAGTTAGCACCGCCTTTATCTTTCGCAGGTTTTATTGATATATCGCAGACTTGTCACACTTTCTTCGTGTTTCCGTCGTTTTCATCCATTACGTCCTTGTTGAAGTCATCCTTGGATACTTCGCAAACTGTCATTAGTAAACCTTCAGCATTATATCGCAGAACTGTCATTAATATATCGCAGAACTGTTGTTTATTTCGTAGGAATATTGTTGTGACAATATTCTGATCCTACAGGTTTATCTTGGCGGTGACCTTCAGACAGATATGGGAAACACCAAT
>JAJJWX010003190.1:0-16444 GCA_023529315.1 Papaver bracteatum | reverse complement strand
GTTGACTAACACTAGTACAAACCTTTACATATATAGGCCACACGTTTTGGTTTACAGCCTAACCACATTTCAGGTTATTTGCGTGGCTAATTGTCTTTGGTATAACTATAGCCACATTTTGAGTTAGCATGTAGCCATAGTGCACCATTTGGTCATGGGTTCAAACCAAAACCTATCAACTGTAGCCATAGGGAAACATTTGGTCATGGGTTTCAGTTTAAACCCATTACATATAGCCATAAATGCGTATATGGCCACATTAAGCAATTAATGTATATGTCAAATGTGTAGGGTGGTAATAGACACACCTAATAACCCGTGGCGGAAAGAAAATCTATTTAGCCACTTTAAAAAAAAAAGTGTCCAAAATGTAGAGTTCGTTAGACAAACCAACTCTACATGTCTATATCAAAAATCTATTTAGCCACTTTAAAAAAAAAAGTGTCCAAAATCTATTTAGCCACTTTAAAAAAAAAAAGTGTCCAACATGTCTATATCAAACGACAACATCTTGGCAGAACAAATTAAACGACAAAATATTGATAAAATTCTTTATACATTCATTCACTGATCGCATGCTTAAAAAAAAAATCCAGTAAAAGAATCAAGGAAATCCACTATACTAGTAAACTGAATATAGCGAGCATCTCACTATCCTAGTCACTACAAGACAACATTTACTTCTCCGCATTCCAAAATAAATCCACTATCTAATAAACTGACGATAGTGAGCATCTCGTTATGCTAGTTACTGCGAGACAATATTTACTTCTCCGCATTCCAAAAAAAATGGGATAAGGTGACAGTAGCGGTGTAAACTGAATATACCAGTGACAAAATCTTGCTCCATACAGTGCCAACCAATGAAAACAAAAAACAATAGCAATGGAGAAATACTTCAAAATAAGAAAAGAGAGCAGTCCAAAGTAATTCTTCAATAAACTATCTGAAACCTATCAGAATTTTATCATCATATAAATAAAACTTAAGCAGTAGAAAACTCAAGCAGTAGCGGATCCTTGTGCTGCAAGACGCTCCCTTGCCTCTTTGATGATGATTAACTTGATACCCTTTCCCTTGGGGAGGGTCACCCATGGCTTTGACCCCTTACCATTGTTGAAGACATTTGCCAAACAGGTGGTAAATTCATGACCGATGTTATCCTGGATGTGAAGGGTATCAAAACTTCCCTTATGCTTTTCTCTGTTCTTAATGACACCAACACGGTCTCTGTTTCTTCGTCCAGTGACCATGACAACGATGCCAATGTCAAATTTGATGAAATTAATTATGTTGCTCTCAAGATCAAGCCTGATGGTATTGTTGGCCTTGACAAGGGGATCTGGGTAGCGGATAGTGCGACCATCAAATGTGTTGATGTATGGGATACCCTTTGTTCTAAAATTCACATTAGGGACCTTGCAAGCTTGAACTGCAACAGTAAAATGTTTTGTGAATCACATTTTCTTAGTAAACTTTAAGTCTATTAACTCCCAGAAGACAATTTTGTTTTAAAATTAAGCACATCTAGAAAGTGTTGATTAGGCTACAAAAAGAAAAGGTTTAATTATACCCAGTACGGCTGTGAAAAAAACAAAACAGAAAGACTGACCTTGGCCTCTTCATCCTTGATTGAGTGGAGTCTGAAACGACCCTTGGTGTCGTAAAGGAAATGAAAGTTCTCATTCTTGGGAATTGACATGACATCTGAAAAATAAACCAATAAAATCACAAAGGTAAGTACCATAATAAATGGTTTACTGAGAATAAAAAAATTGAGAATAGGAATCACGTTTTGTTAACTGAGAATAAAAAATTGGTTATGCAATGTCTTGGGAAATCATTACATAAGCGTACAACAAAACATGAACTAGTTATTGATTCCATAAATAATGATCGTGGGTTCTTAATCTTTTTGTAGCTAAGTTATCGTGGGTTCTTTATCATTCCACCAAAAGGGTATGTCTTGTCTGTTCTGACCTTGCCATCAACAAGAATATGCCTTTGCATCCAGATAGCAACAACTTCAGGGTATGTGAGAGCATAATTCAATCTATTTCGTAGAATAAGATTCAAAATAGTGAGCATCTCACTATATTCATGTTGTAGGAAAGAAGTTTTTCCATGAAGCTTCCTTTAATTTCTTAGATATTGGTGGATAACTGGAAGATCGCATAGCTGGACGATTCAATATCCCCAGTTACTGCAGCATTGGCATCTAACTGCTGCATATAGGGTATCACTATGATTATATTATCCCGTGGAAGAGAGCGAGTCTCTCTTCCTACCAGCATAAATCTTGCAGTCCATGCATTTTCAGAACAGAGAATGTTGGCTAGGAAGCACAGTTTTCATCAACTCTGAACCAGCCATTAACATCTGACAAAAATAAAAGATAATAACCCATGGACAAGTTTTAAAAAACTCGATGAGTTAGACCACATACCTTAGTGTCAAGAACTACAAGCAATCTTTGGTCTGAATGGATTCGGATTAAGCTCTAAATTAGCTTCCACAGTCTCTTGCCTAATAGTCTTGTTCTCAACATTATTAGAACAACTTGTGCAGTTGCATCCATCACAGTAAACTCCTGAACCAAAGAACTAACTAAATCAAATTAGATAACTAAACCTCCATATAATTATTTTTTTTTAAAATCAAATTAATAAAGATCCAAAATCAATGTGTGATTACAGGGAACAAGGTAAATTGATATACCTTATTTTCTTTATCTTCAAAATCAATGTCCTCCTTCTTCACCTGTTTTCTCGTCAAGCTATGGCATCCCGAAATTTGAAATCTAAAATTCTGAAAATGGATACATATAATGATATCAGCAAATGATCCTGAAATCACATTGATATTATCAAAATGAGTTGAAACTCTATAGTAAATGGAATAAATCTACATATTCTGCATTCACAAAAAACAAACAGATACATTTGAAGGCTAATTCCAATGCTCGTCTTAGTAAACTAATGAATTAGGTTATAACTAAAGTTATAAATGTATACTTTTCAAGTAGTCAAAGAACTTATGAACTGGGATTCTTACTGTTCACCACAATCACGTAAATTCACCCTAACATAAGAAAATAAACAACGTGTGAAGACTGAGAACTTAGTCAACGGCTACTGCGAGTTATTTTAACAACTGATGTTAGGGGAATCTTAAGCAAATTGTTCTTCGAGTCCTCTTCTTCCGCATAAGGTGATACCTTTCCTGTTTCCTACAAGAAATCATATCTTAACTCAAAGCCACAGATCTCAAAATAACAAATAACAATAAGAAAACTTCAGAATCCATCTAGTCTTAATTATGAACCATTGAAAGTTTGATGTACCTTCATTCTGGAATCAATCTGTTTAGGAATTTCATTAAACCCCGGCAAACTCGAATTGGGAGGGTTATCATTCTAATTGTCTGCTTCTTGTTTCCCTCTCCTCATGTTTTTACACCTATCCTGCCAATCCTGCTTTCTCCCTAACTGCACAACATATCCAAAAATGCAAGGATTCACTAATTGCACCCAACAATTTTACAAGAGTTCAACCAACTTATACTTTTAATTACAAGAACTTAGAATTGCAACACTGCATAATGTTGTTATAATCAAGTTTTTGAATAAGAAAAAATGACTCATCTCTTAAAACATGGATTACAATGAAATTTTTGAACAACCCAACAAATTTTAAATCAAATCATACCCATAATCTGAAAACTCCAATCATCAAATCTATATACAGTGATGAACAATATAAGAATAATAAAGAGACCTAGCTTTTATCTATTTTGAACCGATTCATATGAATCCAATCAAATAATAATTCACATAATTTATAAAGAAATACAGATCCTCATACCCCCAAAATCGTACGATTATAGGAAAAAGAAAAATCTAATCGAGCAAAAAAAAAGGATAAATCCATATATCATCTTTTTCTCCAAAATCTCTGAAAAATCAATATCAATAACTTAATAAGAGAAGATCTAAAATTACCGGATGTTTTGATTTACGGTTGATTAACCACTCAGAGAGGTATTGATTTCTGATTTTGTTCAGAATAAATACTTCAATTCTTGTTTATTGATATCATGGTAGTGAACATGGAAGTGGTGAAGTTCTATTCATGGGTTTTGTCGGAGGGTTCGAGGTTGGAAAGAGAAGAGAGTAAACAAAGAGCAAGGAAAATGATAAGATGAGGTTAATTAGGGTTTTGAGGGAAAAGAAAAATTACTAAAATTTTAGGGGGGAAATAGTGCGCCAAAACTTCGTTGTTCCCTCCCATGAAGATTCGCAATTCTCCCTCCTTTGTATGAGTTGGTAATCCATATGAGTTTTTGTGTTTGCATTTATATTCGTTCGATCAAAGATTCTGATCTTCTATCGGTCAAATAACGAAAATGATAGTTATATACCAGTGTAAAAAATACACCACTATGTGTCGATATTTTAGTGGCTTAATTTTAAAGCGGATCCCCTGTTTTCCCTGGTGGGGTAGGGTGAGGATGAAATTTGTGGTTGATATAAATGACACATAGGAGTGTAAAAGGGTGGGGGGAAAAGCGGTAGATGAGAAGCAGCTTCGGTCAAATAAACACAATGCAGATTGTCTTTGTGTGACTTAAATACCACATGTCAAATCATGATTGGTCAAATAAATACCATACATATTGTCTTTATGTGATTTAAATAACGATCGCAAGAAGTTATTCCTCCAATAATCTAAATTTGCTAATAATGTAGGGTGGATCAGTAGTTGAATCCTTAAATTTGTGGATAATTAGGCAAAATAAGCGTTACCCAGTGATTGTGAGATGAAAATGGGTACAATTTGACTGAATCATATGGGATTGGATGGATAATCGGTCATACTGAGTATAATCTAGTAATTTTGAGTATGATTTGATAGAATATGGTAAAATTGAGTAAATTTGGATCAAATCTGTGGATAAACAGTCAAAGTAAGCGTTGTCCGGTGATTGTGAAAGAAAGTTGAATATAATTGGTTTGAATTAAATGGAATTAGGTGGATAATCTATCATATTTAGTAAGATCAAGTGATTTTGAGTATGTTTCGATCGGATTGGGCAAATTTGAGTAAACCAGGGTTAATTTTGTTGTGGATATCAGTCAAAGTAAGCGTTATCCATTGATTGTCGATTAAAGTTGAGTATAATAAGATTCAATTAGATGAAAACAAGGGGATAATCAGTTACATCGTGTATAATTAGTGATTTCGAGTATAATTTGATGGAAATGATTAAAGTTGAGCAAAATTTGATTAACTATGTGGGTAATAGGTAAAAGTAAGCGTTATCCAGTAATTGTGGAAGAAAGTCGAGTATAATTAGATTGAATTAGGTGGATAATCGGTTATACAGAGTGTGATACAGTGATTCTGAATATGATTTGATAAAATGAAGTGAATTAGACTAAATTTGTGGAAAATCAGTGAAGGAAAACGTTATCTAAAGATAGTGAGAGAAAATTGTGCATATTGGATTGAATTTCATGGAATTGGGTAGATGATGGAATTACGTGGGTGATGAAATTACGTGGAATATGATATGGTGATGCTGAATATGATCTAACGGAATAAAGTATAATTGAGTAGGATACAACAATAAGCCTTAAAAGCAGTATCTAAATGTAAATCGGAAAATTTATTGCGAAACTTGAACAAAAATTTGTACATCGAGTAAAATTGTCAAATTTTAACAAAAATTATTCGTAAAGTTATAAAGCCCTACCACATAAGGCCTCACGTTGGTAAAATATCAATAAAAATGTAACCATGGGATAAATAATCACTAGGAAGATTAAATCAAAGCTTGTGATCCTGGTTAATTTACACTGAGATATCTAGAAGTCCATTACGATCATGTGGGATCGAGCGAAGTCCCAAATCGTATCAATAACCTTTGGGTTTTCTTTGAAACATAAAATAACTTTACGTAGGCTATAAAAAAATTATACGCAAGTATGTTTTTCCCAAGGAGTCAGCTATATAATACATTTTGGTTCAACAAAAATGGGACAATATATGGTTTCATATTGTAGTTGAGAAGAATCTAGGCTGGCTTCCGTCTGGTGCTTGGTTTGATAATATTGTTGTAGAGAATAATCCTCGATGGCTTTCATCTGCTGCTTGGTTAGATAATTTATACGACGTTTAGTTCCCCTCCCACTGGTTGTGGTTTAGTATTTGATGTGAAATTAATCATATCTGATACTTAATTTCTGGCATCACACCTCATTGGGCTGACCGACCGGAGGGTCCGAAGGGATGGAGTCCCTTTTATGGCCACTTTTTTGTAAAATGAAGAGTAACACAAATGTTCAATTTGATAAAAAGATTGAAAATTTCATGTCCATTGTTACTTTTTCACTAGAAAAAATTGTCCCTTCCTTTTAGTCAATTACTGTAACTCCTTGTGTATCCTATTTTTAGGGGTATAATTGGAATGTAAACTTTAATATAACATATCTAAAAATCCGTTCCTTGGAATTTTACAAATTTTATCTCGTTGGAAAGATTATAAAAAAATCTACGTAACGAGTACAAACAACAATATCAAATTTAGAGTTTTTACGAAAAAAATCGGAGATATTTATCATTTTAGGCACAATTTTAGAAAATTAAATCTAAATCCATTATGCAAACCACCACAAAGGATACAAAATACTTTATGTAGCCATATTTTGGTTTATGCATCAACTAATTTTCCATTGCAATTAATAAAACTACTCCCTCCGTTTCAAGAAAAGTGATACTTTCATTTTAAATGCAATTCACGAAAATTGAATGCATGCCATTACGCAAACCACCACACAGGCTGCAACCATATTTTGGTTTATGGATCGATTAATTTTCCGTTTCAAAAAAAATAATACTTTCACATTTCGTTTCAGGAAAAGTTATCCTTTCTCCCCATTTCGGGAAAAAGTGATACTTTCGTCCTGTTTCGGGAAAAGTGATACTTTCGCCCCGTTTAGGGAAAGTGATATTTTCGCCCCGTTTTGGGAAAAGTGATACTTTCGCTCATTTTTTTTGAAACGAGGTGAAAATATCACTTTTTCCGAAACGGAGAGAAAATATCATTTTTAATGGAACGGAATGTGTAAGTAGTCGCGAAAAAACCCCATCTTCAGATTCTTCTTCGATCGGCCCTTCCACCGTGGCAACGGTAGTACTAGTATATATATCAAGGCACACTTTGGTGTATTGTGTTTTTATCGGCGTCTCTATCCTTGTATGTTCATTTTAATTTTTTTTTATTTATTTTACAGTGGGCCTAGAATTACACCTTGGTAATGGTCTAGGTTAATTAAAATTAAAGAGAACCAACTTAAAAAGAAAAATCCCATATGCTTAACAAAAAAAGAAGAACAAAACAAAACTTAATAGCCCCGCGTGGCAATCTTTATAATAAATTAAAAAAAAAATCCCTTATGTTAAAATGTATTTGCACTTACTTTAATACCCTTTTTGTGTATGTAATTTTGTTTTTGCAATCCAACATTTTAGTAATTTTCCTTTCTCACTCTTATATTAGGTTTATATTTGCTCGTTGTTTTGATTGCTCTTCCTCCGGCAACCCTAGAGAAAAGGAAACGTATGCAGCGGCACAAGACCTAACTTTCCCCTCCTTCAAATCAAATCCAAAAACACTGTTAACTACTGAGATCGAAAAGGAATTTCATCGACAAAGCTATTTTAGGATCAAAAATGAAAACTTTAAGGGCTGATCGAAATAGAATAAGATGGTGTTATTTGTCTACTGCAACTCAAATAACAAAATGGTATTCATGGTTAGTTACTCGATCTCGCTCTATGAATCCCAATAGATTTACATTTTATTAATTGTTACTCGATCTCGCTTTATGAATCCCGATAGATTTACATTTTATTAATTGTTGTTTTCTCTGTGTAGATTCATAATTTTTTTTTATTTCTTATTTTGATAAGCTGTAGATTCATAGGTTTGTTTGAAGTTTCATCAACTAACACTACGGGAAAAATCATCATTAGCGACTCTTCCTTAATGTTATCGCATACCCACTCGACAACGCTTTTTTATGCATTGTATAGGTGGGGTATTGTAGAAAGTCCAGATTTTCTGCAATGCTTGAATAAGAGTTGTAAATTTGATGATTCATGGTTAAACAATATTTTTTCCCAAGTTGCTTGATTGTCTTCCGATTTTTTCTCTGAAGCCCTAACACAACTCTTGTTTGTGTTGTAGGACTATTTTAATATAAAGGAGTATTATTAATCGTAGAAATATGTAACACAACACTTGTATAAGTTGAAGGACTATCTTAGACAACCTAGGATGTGTATTGTAGAAAATGTGTAACATTAACACTTGTATGAGTTGAAGGAGTATCTTAGACAACCTAGATGTGTATTGTAAAAATATGTAACACAACACTTATTACTATTATGAATAAGACTTGCAGCACTTGTTTGAGTTGCAAAAATATGTTGGACAACACCTGTTATGTAAGTAAAGATATTCTTTCACAACCTTTGGTTTGTGAAGTTGAAATATGGAACACAACTCTTGTTAGAAGTTGTGTGCATACCTTTATTTTGAAAAGAAAAATTATAGATAAAACCCTGAATTATCAAAGTATTCACATTCATAATTTTATATTAACCTGTTGGTGTAACACATTTACATTCATTGAAGACCTACCACTCCAATTGCATTACTACTTCTTGAAATCACCTTAATAGTGTGTTTAAATAACAAAGAAAAGAAAATGATAGATTTTTAACATATGAATTTTATGACCAAAAATATCATGTCGTAAAACACGGATATTGGCACTCCCCATAAATATACAGGTAGCATACATTGAGTATAGTGATTCGTTACATTTCTAAATAAATGATCCACTTACTAAAGATCTCTTCTTAAAGAAAAATGCTATATTTTAAAGTTAGCCTTGTACCACTCTTTTGACTTTTAACATCCGAACTACAGATTAAATACCTCTGGTTTGGAAAGCAGGAGTTTATAAAGACCTGAGTTTCAAAGGTGTTTATAATAAAGAGATCATAAGCTATCGCAAATCAATCAAATCAATCAAATATGGATAATTGTCAAACATTTCAAAACAAATATACTGAGCTCTAGGTTGAATTACATGTCCCACAAAATATAAACTTTAACGATGTGAGGTAACATAATTTCAAAAGTCAATCATGCACTAACAGAGATCAAAATAATTATGTTCTTAAAGTTCATATTGAAGTGAATGCTAACATGTAGTTAACACCTAATCCCTACAATCAACACTAGTTAAGGAGTTTGGTTGACAATGCAAGAAACATCATTCTATTTCAAATGCAATTCCCGGCATAAGAGTCGTGAGTTAGTGCTGTTTGTCAATATTCTTATTTCTTGTACTTCGGTTCTGAATTCCCTACCAAAATATAAAAACAAGGCAGAAAACCTTACGACGCTGCTATCGCTGCTTTGGCACCATTTCAGACACTATAAAATATGTTGAACTGCCGTATGATTGTTACGTCAAGAAATTAATATTAGGTGCTACGTTGGTACTTTAATACTAGGACGAAGTTTTTACCACTTTCATCAGGAGACACTTCAAGTAACGTTTTTCGTCCACTAAACTGCTCAAGTGTGATGGTCAGGTACGGCTCAACCCAATGATCTACTTGACCCTTGCAGTTTTGAAAAACCACTTCAATGAGCTTAGGAGATGGTTCAATATCACTGTCCTCCATATGCCAAAGACTTTTCTGGTAATCTGGATCCTTGCATGTTAGGAAATGTGCAGTGCTTCTTGATATAAAGTTGTCCAAAGGGACCAGAATATCTACATAAAGAAACAAAAAATATGTACTTAGTCATTCCAGAAACAAGAGAACTTATGTCGCCCAAAACTATGTAACTGACCATAAGCTATAATGAATAAAAATGTAAGCTTGAATTGACATTTTGGAGGAAATGCAAAGAAATCCAGGAATGAAGAACTCATGAGGTTCAGCGTTTATGGCAACTAAACAGGAACTTAATTGGAATAATGAGAACAACATAGGTGATACACACACTTTTCCATCTGAGGAATGTATCCCGGGATCCATACAACAATAATCAAGAAATAATAATACGCAACATAACAAGAAGCATACTTACTTGGAAAGAAATCTATAGACCACTCCGACAATGATTCCATCACCAAAGGCCACAGACTCCACATTTCCAATGAAATTGTTGGAGCAAAAAATGTCTGATATGAAACTATTTCCATAACTTCTTCATAAACCTCTGTGGAAGAAATTCAAAGGGTTAATAAAAACAACAAATGCATAAAAAATACGAGGATATAGCACAATGTATTCGTTACTAAACTGATTCAAAAAAATAAAAATAAAAATGAAATTCAACTTGAGACCAAGATGACAATCATGATTCAATTAGCTTAAACATACAAATACCCAATTATAAAAATCCAGGGTATCGTTCAATTGAAAACCCGCAAATATACAAAACAACTAAATCGAATGATTCTTCAATTAACCCCAAAATAATGGTGCAACTGCAACTTCAAAGATCCAAACTTTAAGATTTATTTTTAGAGGAGAAAATAGAGGTAACCAGTTGAAGAAAAAGAATGATTTAAGAAAAATCGAGAAGATATTGAGTTAAAATGTTTTACCCATTTTGATGTAGAGATGGAGAAACACCTTAATACCGAACCTCGAAATCGAATTGAAAAAACAAAATCAAAATTGGTAGCAACTCTAATTTCAATCACAGAACACCACCAATATTATCACAAACCCATTTCAGTAGATGCTCAACCACCTCCGTTCATGCCTGCAGATCCACATATAACCACCAAGATTATCTTTCAATTAGTTTTTGTTGATGATTCTCTTCAATTACTCTTCATCGCAGATTCGCAGATTGAAGATTCAAATAGAAATTGCTTTTGGAACCCACTTCCATCGGATTAGGTTAATGCTTATCGAGATTTAGGCTTTGAAGGTCGAATCGGTCGATTTCTGATATCCGATTTAGGTTTTTCAAATTGATGTGAATTGAATCAAGTGTTTCCAATGTAGACTTGGGTTTCTGAAACGCAGATGAGAAGAAGAAAAAATCCCTGAGTCTATGTTCTTCCCGACCAAGACATAACCTAACCTAGGATAACCGTAGAAAGTAAATGGTTTGATTTTATGTAAAAGAATTAGGGTTTTTGGAAATATTTGGTGAAGCAGGTGAAGAGAGGGAGATGAGATGGCGATGATGAGTAAAGATGGGTTGAGTAGTAATGCCGTCGGTCATATGTGGAGTGTGGAGGAGACGAAGAGTAGAGGAGACGAAGATGGAGCAAAACAGATTGAGCTCGACTGGTTGAGGGAGGGTTTGGTGGGGGAATGAAAAAGATGGACGGACCAGATTTCATTTGATCAACCCATACGGATTGATAAATTAATCTAACGGTTGATATTGTATTTTCTATGGTCATACGGATTGAAAACCATTTGTGTTTCTATTTGTGTTAATACGATCTCATGTATCCAATTTATTATCAACCTTAGACATGAAAAAAAAATCAAAAAAAATATCAGTAAATTTAGGACATTGTTATCGACATTCTGATATAAAAAATCCAAAAAATGTATAAGAATGAAGCTTAAAAATATGAAATGAATTCGATAATTGGTTTGTTTCTTTGTGCTTCCGGTTTGAATTTTCGACTAGTCACATAGGTCACAAAGTAATTTCGACTAGTTATACAGGTCATGAAGTATCTTTAGTTCACACTCGTAGACTAAACAAGCATAAAACTATGAACCAAGAAGCTCCGGGAGGGTTCAGACTTCAAACTTAGCATGAAAATAATCGAAATCGATAGATATGAATCTCAGTGTCGATTTGAACTTCAAATATGGTATAATGGCATACAAACTATGAACCAAGAAGCTTCGAGTTCAAACTTAGCATGAACATCATTGAAATCGATATATATGAAACTTAGGTGTTGATTCAACTTCAAATATGGTATAACGACATACAAACTATGAACCGAGAAGCTCCGGGAGGGTTCATACTTCAAACCATATTCTGGTATATTATATGCATACCCGGGCTCTGAAATCGAAACTTGGCGGTTAGTGGACTACTAGAAGTCGAAACTTGGTAAGAACGATGAATCCATCCATTTACAGTAAGATTCCTTTAGAATATTCTTCAAACCTTAAACAAACCTAATTCTAGCATATTGTATGCATACTCAGCACCGAGGTCGAACACATGGCCATTAGTGGACTACTATAAGCCTAAAACTGGTAAGAACAATGAATCCATCCATTTACGGTAAGATTCCTCTGGAATATTCCCTAAACTTTAAACAAACCCTGTTTTGGCATATTGTATGCATAACCTGGCTCTGAGATCGAATCCTGGCTGGGAGTGGACTATTATAAGTCGGAAACTTGGTAAGAACGATGAATCCATCCTTTTACAAGTAAGATTCCTTCGGAATTTTCTCCGAAACCTTAAACAAACCATATTCTGGCATATTATATGCGTACCCTGGCTCCGAGATCGAATCCTGACTATGAATGGACTATTAGAAGTCAAAAACTTGGTAAGAACGATGAATCCATCCATTTACATATAAGATTCCTTCGGAATATTCCCCGAAACTTTAAACAAAACCTATTTTGGTATACTGTATGCATAACCTTACTATAAGATTGAAACCTGGCCTTGAGTGGACCATTATAAGCCTGAAAGTTGGTAAGAACGATGAATCCATCCATTTACTGGTAAGATTCCTCTGGAATATTCCCCGAAACTTTAAACAAACCCTGTTTTGGCATATTGTATGCATAACCCGGCTCGAGATCAATCCGGCCTAAGTGGACTACTATAAGTCTGAAACTTGGTAAGTGCAATAAGTATTACAGAATGTGAAAATGATCATATTACCCTTAATGGAAATAAGTGCAATAAATATTATGGAGACTGTGAAAATGACCAGATTACCCTTATCGAAATAGGTAAAGTAAATATTACAAAATGTGAAAATGACGATATTACCCTTAAATAAAATAAGTGCAATAAATATTATGGAGACTGTGAAAATGGCAGACTACCTTTATCGGAAATAAGTAAAGAAAATATTACAGACTATGAAAATGACCATATTACCCTTAGTGAAAATAAGTGCAATAAATATTATCGAAACTTTAATAATGACCAGACTACCCTTATCGAAAATAAGTAATGTAAATATTACACTTTGAAAATGACCATATTACCCTTGATGGAAATAAGTGCAATAAATATTATGGAGATCATGAAAATGACTATACTACCCTTATTGGAAATAGGTAAGGTAAATATTATAAAATATGAAAATGACCATATTACCCTTAATGGAAATAAGTGCAATAAATATTATGGAGACTGTGAAAAATGACAAGACTACCCTTATCGGAAATAGTTAAAGTAAATATTTCGAATATGAAAATGACCATATTACCCTTGATGGAAAAAAGTGCAATAAACATTATGGAGACTGTGAAAATAACCAGACTACCCTTATCAAAAATAAGTAATTTTCAGAGAAGACTTCGCGCTGTTTGCGGCTCAATCACCTGAGCATTATTTTTTGAGCATTACATTTTATTTTACAACACTTATGAAGGGTTGTCATAAAGTTAGTGTATTAAAGAACCACAAACTTGACAGAACCTGTGATAGTGTAGGATGGTTAGTGGTGTAGATTTCCATGCCCAAGGCTCGGGATCGAATCCCCCCAACATCATTTTTTCCAACATTATATATTTTTACTTCAACAACACTTATAATTGTTGTTATAGGTTTCTATTTAAAAAAATCAAAAAAACCAAAACTGGTGAACTGAAAGGATGGTTGATGAGCTAGACTTCCATGCAGTAGGTTCATGTTCGAATCTCCCTCTCAACATATTCTTTTCATTATCATATTTTTGTGTTCTTCAACAACACTTGTGAGAGTTGTGATAGGCTAAGTCACTACACTTATAAAACAGAAGCTGTTATAGCTAAATGTCGTCACAACACTTTTTCTTAAAGAGTTGTAGTTTGTTTTCTTAGCGCAACCCCTTTGGTCCTAAGTGTTGGTAGTGATGATATACGACAACTCTTCCTTTGAAACCAGTTGTAAAACATAGGACTTTCTACAATGTTTAGAAAAGCGTTGTAAAACCCCAGTTGTAGATGTATATTTTTCCCATAGTGTAAAGAAGAAGAATCCCTAACCTGGGTTCTGTTGATACTTGATATTGGGTTAGTATTTATTAAAACCCCTTTTTTTTTTCAAGCCCCAGTTATAATATCGCATCAATTATTTCAGAGCCTTATTCTTCTCAGTGTTTGAGAAAGAGAATTTTTGTCATTGAATTCCCACTTAATTTTCTTTTCTTGGAATTTCACCGGAAAAAAATGGAATGATATTTTGTTTTATTATAGACGAGGAGAAAAGTTCTTGATAAATACTCTGATTTCTCCGTCACTTCCAAGACAAATCTAGAGATTTTGGTACAATAATTTCTTTCATTTTCATTTTCTGTTTAATTCATATGTTTTACAGAAATTTTGTTTTTTTTGTTTTGCTGATTTGGGTTTTGGTGGTGTTAAAGTTGCAGAGCTTCACCAAGTATTGGGAGGATCAATTGATTATGATCAAATTACTCATGAACTGTATCAAAGGATATCTCCAATAATCCATGTGGAAGGCAAAGATGTCATTACCGTCTCTTGTTCACCAATGAATTCTGGTTTTCAACTTGTCGTCTTTTGAGGTTACTGGCAAAGCAGTTCTAAATTGGTTCAGCCCTTGGGTAGGATCTTAATTCTCGTTAATCTTATGCTACATTTTTGTCAGGCATCAGTGGTATCACAATTTGCTTTATAATTTGGCTTGATTTGTTACCATTTAGTAGTTGCAAAAAGAACTAAGCAGATCCATCAATGATACAAATGCATCAGTGGAATTAACTTTGATTTGTGTTTATGGTGTATTCATTTACATTTTCTTGAATATATCCAAGTTTATATTTGTTGATTCATGATATTTTAAGGAATACCTCTCACTTTGACAGGTTGCCATTGTTGTGGCTTGTATAAAGGTTAATTATGCTTCCAGAACTCATGATAAATATAATCGTATTTTCTGGTTCGGGCCCCATTTATCTTTCAAGTGTCTGCTTCTCAATGTTTTAGCTCAATGTGTCAGATATCTTGATGTCCATATCATGTATTTTGATGTTTTTTTGTATTGATTAAAATCTTACTATTTTGATGGTTTTCTTATTATAATGCAGGGTACTTATGGGGTGCCAAAACAATCCCAAACACAACAGGCTGAAGCTAAAAGTCTTCCAACAATCGTATGGGCTTGAGAGCAGGAGCTATTCCAAGGGGACTGAAGCTATTATCAACTCTACCAATGGTTCTCAGTGTAGTGTTCATTAAGTGGAGTGCCATTCCTGTAATAACAGATTGTATATTTCTTTATCAGTTCTACACTTATAAGTTTGTTAAAAGGTCTTGTAACTGTATGGTCGGTATACTTGCCAAAACTTGTGATATCTCGAGTCTTGGATGAATGGTCCTCCTCACAGCATTTTGCTTATGCAGTGATGTAACCACTTCTTATCTTAATAACTTAACCTTTAAATGAAAAGTGTTTTGATGTTTTAAGTATTTTCGTTGATTTTCGCTGAAGCAATTGTACATTTTTTTGGACGGATATAGGTGTTCCATAATTTCATAGCATATTTTCCAGGTTTAATCCATGGAAGTACTAAATATCACCCGTAACTATAAGTTGCCAATTGGCCATGTTATTCTGCTGCTGTCGTGTCCATAAGAATTTTATGGCCATGGTTTTGTAGATTCAATGTGTCCAGACGGTGTATGATAGCCACGCTTTTATTGATTCAATGTGTCCAGGTGGTATATGATAGCCACGCTAAAAAAAAGGTTGGTGTGTCTTTAGAAAGTTTATTGCCAGGGTGCCACAAGTTTAATGTAGCTGTAAGTCATGAATTAGCCACGAGAAAATAAATTTTGAGTGTATGATAGATAACAAAAGCCATGGTTAGAAGAAAATTTACGTGGATATAGACTAAACTCTTGCCACATTCAAATTAAATTGCGTGTCTGTAAGGATCTTATGGCCATGGTGATAGAACAAAAATAGTGGGCAACCATATAGACACGGTTACAGGGTAATGGCCATGGTAAATCATATTTTATGGTCACTCAAAATTTATGTAGCCATAAAGGTACCTCTTTGTCACGGCACCTGATGCCACATTTTTGGAGTGAAAAAAATCCATGACCAAAAGCCTATGGACACGGTGATTAAGTGTGGCCTATGTGAAGATTTGTACTAGTGT
>JAJJWX010003189.1:0-136987 GCA_023529315.1 Papaver bracteatum | reverse complement strand
TCTTTCCTTTGAATGTGTTTTGTTCTCATGGTTTGTTGTTGTTTCTGTTATCTTTTAAAACATTGCGGACAATGTTAGATTTAGGTTTGGGGGAGTATTTGCATATGGCATTGTGAGTCTTTTGTTGTTATTTTTTATGACCAACTGTGTAGCGGGTCTTTTGTAGGATCCCTTGTAGTCTTTTGCATTTTTTATGACCAGCTGTGTAGCGGGTCTTTTGTAGGATCCTTTGTAGTCTTTTGCATTTTCTATGACCAGCTGTGTAGCGGGTCTTGCATTTTTTTTGTTGTCTTCTAAGACCAGCTGTGTAGCGGGTCTTTAAAAAAAAAATATCAAGGTTCTACGAAATTCCAAAGTTCACCATCTACAGTTGAAGAACGAAGATGAAGACGTTTCTATGGATGCTCTGAAATTGGAGAAGGTTTTGTGGGTACATCTTTGGTAGGCCCTCACGAGACTACAACTCGTCCACTAGGGACACCTAGGGGTTTAAAGGCTTAATGCATATGCTAAATGCATTCGAGAGACCAGCGACAGTGGTATAGTTAGGATTTCTTAAGTTCTGTTTCACTTGAGGACAAGTAAAATTCAGGTTTTGGGGTATTTGATGAGTGCCAAATATTGCATATTCATACACCTTTTCATTGGCACTTAACTCATCTTTCGCTTCAAAGTCATATATTATCCCAAATTCTGCATTTTTACCATTTTCAAGAATAAATATTTGTATTAATTAATTTTGTATTTTTAAGTACTAAATAAAGATTGGAAGAATTGAGAAGACAAAAGAGCAGAAAGTTGGAAGCGTTGCAACCCGCTGGCGCATCAATGGCAACCTGTTTACAATACATGGGATTAAACTACCCATGATCCAAGACCCAATACCCAAATCCGTTTCCACCTCACCCCCATTGGATTCTTTCCAAAACATCCACCTCAACCCCATTCTCTCACTCAATCACTCCCAATTTGTTTCCCACCACCAAATATATTCCATTTTATCCATCAATTAAAGAAAACATGTTTTGTTGAGTGGATGATTGCCAAAATTCGAATCCAAGTGTTGAGAGAATTTTTGTGTATAAATAGAGAGGGTTGTTGTGTTGAAAACTCATCCAAGAATAGCTTGTTCATGTTAGTTTCTTAAATTCAGTTTTGTTGTAATGTTGTTCATGTTCTAATTTCATTTGCTAGGGTTTAAATGAAGCCGTAGCTTATTGTTATGTATTCATATCTTGTATATTGTTCTTGAAAGTTTAGAATTGTTTAAAGATATATTTTAATCTAAGTTTGTCAACATCTTGCTCTCACAATGAATGCCATGTATCCATTGTAGTTAGAATATCTCTATGTTGATTATGCTATAACTCATGCTTAACCAAATATTGATCCTCAGATTAGTTGTTCTTTAATTAGACAGTTAATGCTTTGGAGAAATACTTTAGTTGTGATTAAATTATCCATTGGAGAAACACCTTAGATATACGGTAGACTTGAATTTGCTGTAAGGACAAGAATAATATTACAAGTTGAATGCATATCATAGGTTAGTGGTGTATTTGAATACCCTAGTATCCATATTCTCAATATTTACACCTTGATTTAATTGCATATTTTAATTCAAATTACTTTCTGTTTAAGTATTTTCCAATATCTCGTCGTATCGACAAAAACAAACCCCCTTTGGTTACTCTCTGAATCAGTTCTTAGTAAGGATTTAGAATCAACTTCTGCACTCTCCAAGTCTCTGTGGTTCGACCTGTGCTTGCCCTGTGTTGCTTGTCGACACTGTGCACTTGCAGTTTATACATAGAAGTAGGTATCTTTATAAGCCTATCACCTATCGGAGATAGAAATCTCAAGACAATTATTACAATTGTACCCATACTATAGAAACAACAAGATCAGATCACACAACTACAAGAAAAGTAGTATCAGTCTGGCTTCACAATCCCAATGAAGTCTTTAAGTTGTTAACCTGGTTTTAGAAGAAGAAAATCAAAGGTTAAAGGAGAATCGAATCTAGCTTAGCAAACTAGTATCACACAGAATGTGTGGGGATTAGGTTTCCCAGTTGCTAGAGTTCTCCGTTATATAGTCTTTCAAATCAGGGTTTGAAATCAATGTTAGCTTAGTAACAATGTATTCAACATTCACCGTTAGATGAAAACCTGATTAGATACAAGCTAATATTTCTGAACCGTTAGATC
This sequence comes from Papaver bracteatum, assembly GCA_023529315.1. Taxonomy (NCBI): domain Eukaryota; kingdom Viridiplantae; phylum Streptophyta; class Magnoliopsida; order Ranunculales; family Papaveraceae; genus Papaver; species Papaver bracteatum. The sequence goes on along the minus strand of JAJJWX010003189.1, from coordinate 134,777 downwards.
GAAAACTTAGCTTTCCATACACAAATTGACTTGACGATTTTAGGTTTGTATAACCGTACCCAAACGTGTAAAATAGTTGGTTCAATATTAGTCAACCAAATGGTTAGACAAATGATAACTTTCATATCAACCATATTCTTCTTCACCATAACTAGTCCAAATGACTCAAATGAACTAGTTAGAGAGTTTTTCAATTTCTATGAGATCTTATGTACTACACAAGATACAATTGAAGCAAAAATGATGTGATTCACTCGAATCGATTCATGAACTATAAAGCCACGGTTTGCAATAGCATTCCTTATATAATTTAAATAAGTTCACGAACATCGTTTCTAGACATAACCACTCAAGTTCTCGGACTCACATAACCGGTTGGAGTTCACAAACTCCAGCAGAAATTCTCGAGTTTAAGAACTTATGTTAGTTCGCGGACTGCAATCGAGCTACAACTCCAGAATAAATTCTCGGGTTCGAGAACTACGCACGTTCACGAACTGGGTTGACTGCTCAAGTTCTAATTTTCACTTGATCAACAAAGTTCGCAAATTTGGTTCAAGTGCTAAGGACTTATACATATATGTGTTACCACAATAATGTTAATATCCCCCAATGGTTATATTGTCTAAACTCTCATTTAAATCCTTGAAACATTCTCAGAGGACGTCATATAGTTGTTATTCACAAACTAGTTTTCGTCAGAGCAAGTTCCAAGGTGATTGAAACATAACATGACTTTTGTCACTAGGCAAAGATGAACTTGGCTAAAGCGATATCTTTACCAACACACATTTCGAGAAATACATAAGCGAGATATACTCATCTCGAAATGTCACATGTGTATATCTTTATCTATATAGTAAAATGACTTTTGTCTCAAGATAGGAGATAGAGTAGATATACTTTTGAGTGATAGATAAGTTCAAGTCTCCACATACCTTTTAGTCGATGAAGATCCACTGGTTCCTTGAGTAGTCCTTCGTCTTGTATGATGATTGCCATGGAGTTCTTGAGCTCAACTACACTTTCTATCCTAGTCCGAGACCTTAGCTATAGTAGACTAGAAATCAAGACTTTATAGTTTTGATCAATAACATTGACAAACATGCTTGAGATAGCAACGCATGCGAGTTCGACCGGGCAGTTCTCTAACAATCTCCCCCTTTGTCAATTTTAGTGGAAAAACTATTAATACATATGGAATACAAAAATTATATAAATAAACTTTGTAGGTCCTATTCCACATGTCTAATCTTCAATAATATTCGAAAACTTCGCCACTTCCAAGTAGTCCAATGATCCCGAAGGTTGTAAGTTTAGCATCATCGTCGTTGAAAATCCGTAACTATAACAATGATAAAAGCATCGGTTCTCAATCATTGTTATACAGTGTCATAGTATTATTACACAGCGTCAAAGTCTAATTGCATCACAACTTCAACAACAATACTATGGTGATACTTTACTCCCCCTTAGTCAATACTCTGTCTCACATGGAAACCACTCCCCCTTACATAATGATCCAAAAACCATATGTATTTTTAGTGTGAACTACAATTAATTCTCCCCCTTTTTGTCAATAAAATTGGCAAAGGTACAAGAACGAGATCCTAATGAAATTTCCGTAAGAGACATTTCATGACCAAAGGTAAATATGTATCATGTTGTTTAGATGCAATCATAAAGCCGAAGCTAAATGCATTCATCAAGGAGTTTATAAACACGCAAGATAACCCCTATAATATTCCACAGCCGCACTCCCAACAAAAATTTGGCAATTAAGCACAAGTTCAAAAGAACTCTCCCCCATAAAATGCCATTCCCAAAGGAACAACAAGAGCAACCTTAAATTTTTTTTTAAAGAAGAATTTCTTTAGATTCAACAAATTGCATACAAGTATGAATTTGGAATCCAACAAGAAATATTCAATCAAATTAACCAAAGCGAACCAAGATTAATTTGAGTAAATATGCTCAACACAAGAAAACTTATGGAGACTTAATAAATCAATTATATTAATCACAAGAAAACTTGCAAATATTCTAATTGTCATACTCAACCAAACTAATTACAAGAGTAATCAGTTTAATTGGCCACACTCTACATAAGAATATCTATGGAACAATGACTAAGTTCATCATAAAAATAACCATCCTAGTCAATCATGCTCAACATGAGAAGAACTTACGGAGTGTTAACTAAATAACCATACTAGATGATTGATTTAGTTCATTTGGGCTCAACATAAGAGATTATGGAACCTCGACTAAGATTATCATAAGATATGACAACCTTAATCCTACATTACTCAACATAAGAAAACTTATGGAATAAAACTAAATAGCCACACAAGTTGATTAATTTAGTTTTTAATGCTCAACATATAGCATCTCATGAAACAACCAACCATGCCAATAAGGAATCAAATTAGTCGTATCGTGCTCAACATAAGATACACAATGGAGCATTCACGGTAATACATAAAAAATGGATCAATAAAGCTCTATACCGTGGATAATACAAGGATTCATTCTATGTTTCCATCGCTATTTGCACAATGAAACACAATAGACATAATCCTTGAATCACAAAAGATTTTAACCTATCTTACATCAACAATTGACAATATAGGCTTAACTTTTGTGTTTGTCAGAAGTCTATTCATCCTTTTATCAATATTTGCATATCAATTCACGAACGACTTTACTTTTGACAAAATATGGGACAATCAAGTTCACGGACGTAAACACACATATCCTATCAAAATATTTCAATATATAAAATCAAAAAGATTAATACTACAACCATCATCTTCCAAACAACTTTAGAGTTTAAACCAATAAATCTAAAAACAAGAAGATGAAAACATTGGATATAGCTATGTGTAATTAAAATGATGGTTATTCCAAAAACACTAGTTATTCTTCTAAACAAAAGAGAAACAATAGAATATTTACTAGTTATCAACGTATTACTCATCATCTTCATCGGAGATACCTCAAGAAGCTTGAATTGTGTTAAACTCATCTTTGATCTCGGGAAACTTAGTTGCAACCACCGACAATTTTTCTTGAACGCATTTGACCCTTGAATTGACCTGACACACTCCCTTGTGAATTTTTTGAAGTAAACTCAAGGTGGTAGGGTCACACTCATTCAATGAAGCATCTCTTTGTCTTTTGCATACATTCTCCCTTATGCGCCTGAAGGTACAGGGACGAACCGGTTTGGGTACCCAAAGAGAGTTTCCAATAGAGTCAATACCACAATCATGGAAGATTTGACTAATCAAACAAGGATAGCCTAACATCTTTATGGGAGAAGTCATTGAAACCATTTGATGTATAATGAATCCACAAATATCAAGACTTTGAACACCCGATTCAAGAAAATAGACTAATTCAGCAAACTCATGACTCCACTAAGAATTCTCAATTGTGGAGGGACAAAGATTGGGAATACCAAGTTTTCCAAATGCCATTAATGCAATACTAAGATCATTAGTAGGAAACTTCCCTTGATTCCATGATACCTTCTTAACACAAAGCCCCATAAATATATCATCACATGAGGGACGTTCATCACTTGGTCTAGGGAGATGCACGTTTTCCAACTGTATGTTGGTAATCTTTGAAATTAACTCTCTATTAACAAGAAGCCTTTTTTTATTTACCATGGATTTGAATTCCATCTTATCAAGATCAACATCATGTATGTTGGCATAGAAAATTCTTGTTAGAGAATCAAAACCTTGACCAAGACCATCAAAGATATTTCCAAGATTGAAATTTTTGAAACAAGTTAAATCCTCATCATGTCCACTAGACAAATACAATTTCTTTTCTAAAATAAAACCTTTAGATGAAATCTTATCAAAAATTCTAGCACATGAATCATCCACAAACCTAATCCTAAGAGAATTTTGATCACAAGGAGGATCCATACTAGAGCTATTTAACACCTTGGGAATCCTTTTTGAGCCCTTAGAGTTCATCATAAGATCCAAGAAATTAAAAGGAACAAGAGGATTTTACTTACTTGGAGTGAATCTTCAACACCCTTTCTCTTAGTTTCTCCAAAGAGTCTTTAATGGAGATAACACACAAAACCTAGAAGTTAACGTACGCGGACGGTGAGAGGAAGAAGAGAGTATGCGAACTTCCTTTTAATAAGACCAAACATGGGCTTGGAGCCATTTGCGAACTTCAAACCACAAAGAACTAAATGAGGCTTTGTTTAGACAATTATATATCAAGGATTATGCATTATGCAACATGAAGAATGCACTAGAAATCTTAACTTGAAACATGTACACGTTTCAACCATTTCTTGCCCCATTTCAAGATATATACATATGGGGTAGTGCCAGTCTTGTTACCAAGAGGCATAATGTGCAGAGACATTCTCATGCAGTATTTCCGGTTGATCAGTGTGATAATTCCCTTTAATGTGATAAACATAATGATAATAATCAAGGGAGTCTGAGATTCCATTCCTTTGCTTGATATGCCTAGAAGGAGGACTCTTCCTTTTTCCAGGTTGTACAATATTATCTAAAGTTTAATATGTACAGAACCCTGTTTGGAGTGATTCTTAGACTTAACAGAATTAAGTTTTTCTAAGGATCTAAAAACGTCTTCAAATGCTCTGAAAATATCTTTATCAGCTGATCCATTATGATAGTACTCCTCATAGAGATCAATAGTTAATCTTGTGAGGTTCCATATCATTGAACGCCATAAATGTTTCTTTAATCTCCCCTTTTTTTTTTTAGATTGACACATATCATCTAAAACTTCATTCTTAGATGAAATGGAATTATCAGGAGAGATCAGAGGATTTGACCATAATAGATCTTGATCAATCTTTAAGAATTTCCGGCGTACGTTATAGATGCCAAGAGCAAATTTTCCAAAGAAATTTCCCATGTGACAAATTTCAAGGACCGAACAAACACAAACTTATCAGGTTTAATGTGTTTTCCTGCTCTGATACCAATTAAAAAAGCGGGGGTCTAACAACCTCGCTCAATATTTCGATTAGCTATCTGTATGGACAACTCAAAGTTCTTTTCTAGAGAATCAAATAGACTCAATCAATAGAAAATATCTCAAGGAGTTATTATCTCAATCTCTCGATTTGATTTACTCAAGCAAATATGATTCGCGAGTCTAATCAAAGAGATAACTTGGATGGTACCAAAGACCAATATCCAAGTGTCAATCGATTTAAATCAACAACCAATAAGTTCGGATATTATAATCGATTGAACAACGCACAACCTGTATTATTTCAATTATATAAAAAAATATAATGCGGAATAGAAATAACACAGACACCAAAATTTTGTTAACGAGAAAACCGCAAATGCAGAAAAACCCCGGGACCTAGTCCATATTAAACATACATTCTATTAAGCCGCTACAGATATTAGCCTACTCCAAATTAACTTCGGTCTGGACTGTAGTTGAACCCCAATCAATCTCACACTGATCCAAGGTACAGTTATGCTCCTAAACCTATGATCCCAGCATGATACTGCGCACTTGATTCCCTTAGCTGATCTCACCCACAACCAAGAGTTGCTATGACCCAAAGTCGAAGACTTAAGCAAACAAATCTGTCTCACACGGAAAAGTCTACAAGATAGATAAATCTGTCTCCCACAAATAAACCTATGAGTTTTGTTTCGTCTTTTGATTAATCAAGGTAAACATGAACCAATCAATAAAACCAGACTTATATTCCCGAAGAACAGTTCATTTTTATCAATCACCTCACAATAGTCTTAATCGACGCAGCGAAAAAAGATATTGTGGAATCACAAACGATGAGACGAAGATGTTTGTGATTACTTTTATATATTGCCTATCGGAGATAGAAATCTCAAGCCAATTATTACAATTGTACTCATACTATAGAAACAACAAGATCAGATCACACAACTACAAGAAAAGTAGTATCGTTCTGGATTCACAATCCCAATGAAGTCTTTAAGTCGTTAACCTGGTTTTAGAAGAATAAAACCAAAGGTTAAAGGAGAATAAACTCTAGCTAAGCAAACTAGTATCACAAAGAATGTGTGGGGATAGGTTTCCCAGTTGCTGGAGTTCTCTTTCAAATCAGGGTTGCAATCAATGCTAGATTAGTAACAAAGTATTCAATATTCACCGTTAGATGAAAACCTAATTAGATACAAGCTAATATTTCTCAAACGTTAGATCGAAAACTTAGCTTGCCATACACACATGTACTTGACGATTTTGGTTTTTTCTATCCGTACCCAAACGTGCACAATAGTTGGTTCAATATTAGTCATCCAAATGGTTATCCAAATGATAACTTTCATATCAACCATATTATTCTTCAACATAACTAGTTCAAATGACTCAAATGAACTAGTTAGAGAGTTGTTCAATTGCTATGAGATCTTATGTACTACACAAGACACAATTGAAGAAAAAACAATGTGATTCACTCGAATCGATTCATGAACTATAAAGCCACGGTTTGCAATAGCATTCCTTAGATAATTTAAATAAGTTCACGAACATCATTTTTAGACATAACCACTCAAGTTCGCGGACTGGGTTCGCATACTCACATAACCGGTTGAAGTTCACAAACTCCAGCAGAAATTCTCGGGTTCGAGAACTTCCGTCAGTTCGCGGACTGAAACCAAGCTACAACTTCAGCAGAAATTCTCGGGTTCGAGAACTACACATGTTTGCGGAATGCGTTCGCGGACTGGGTTGACTGCTCAAGTTCCGTTTTTCACTTGATCAACAAAGTTCGTAAACTTCGGTTCAAGTGCTAAGGACTTATACATATATGTGTTACCACAACAATGTTTATATCCCCCACTACGCCAAAATCCCAATTTTGCAACATTTATTTCTGTTGTTAATAATTTAAGCAACGCTTATGTACGTTTCCCACACGGCGTCACAAATTTTAGGCAACGTATATTATACGTTGCTTAAATTAATTAAAGCAATGTTTCTTATGTTGCTATATCCGTTGCTTTAAATAGAATTAATGCAACGTTCACAATAATTTAAACAACATATATATACGTTGCAGAATAGGTTATCAGAATTAAAAAAAATAAAATTACAAAATATGTATTGGTATTTTCCAACTTTCAGTATTACAAACGATACATAACCCTGACCTGATAATAAAATCACCCAACCTTCCAGCATTATGAATTTAATTCGAATATACACGATCGAAACATAAGAAAATTGCTATAAAGCTAATATTACTACAGGTTATTGCTCCAAATATCTTATTCCTAGCTTTAATGCAACAAGGAAATAGTGGGAGTGTGTAATGATGTTTGCACACTATAGGACTTTCCCAAGTTTCAACTAGCCGCTAACTAGATGGTACAAGGTACCTCGAATATTTTTCCCCGACCAAGGAACTGAAAATAACTGGTTCCTGACTCACTACACTAATCTGCACATTCAAGGCAAACAAAAAAGAATAAAGATACGTGAGAGGACGAACACAGAAACAAAAAACTATTGAACAAAGCGGAAAAAGAATCCAACACCTTACTTCTACGTTTGGAATTTATAACAAACATCCCTGAAAGAGGATATGCCCATCGTGTACTAGCAGTTGTAATTTGCACTAACAATTAAACTCAAGGGGGGGAAATGACGACTTTGGTGCATGATATTGCTAAGACACCCATAATAGGAGTTACTTGTTACAACTGTATAGGTATTCAAAGTTAATTTAGACAGTATTCCACACTATTGTTATGCATGAAAAGTAAAATTGAGTAATGCTTCTTAAGTTCAAGATTTAAAAAAAGCATACCTGGACAACAATAAATGAATACGTAGTATGATTGAGTTTCCAGTGACCCTGTTCATGGGAAATAACAGCAACAACAACTCCCCGTCTTTGCACTGAAAAATGAGGGTGGCATGTTAAACAATTTATAGGGAAAAACTTAAGTGACGTTAGCGGCAAGGCCTAAATACTCTCTGCTGAGAGGCTTTGTTACTCTTACAATAACATGATTACAATTGAAATGCGTAATCACATATATTATACATTCCAACGGATGTTTTCTCCAGGCATGGCATTCATGGAGATGGAGCAAACTGAGTTCACCCTGTTAAACAAAAGCAGCCCTCTTGGGAACCAAAAATTCCTTAAAAGAAGTGAACCACACCCCCCATACGAACATAGAGAGTAGAAGCTTTGTCAAAGCCCGATTTTATAGAACAGAACTGGACAATCTGACTATATCTTTAAACAAGAGATGTGTTTATTTTCTGATATGCAAGAATCATTGAAAAAACATGATAATTACGTTGTTGGGTAACTAGAGAAAGCACCAAATAGCCTTTAACTTGTAGCAATGAGAACCTTAGGTGATTCCCAAGAGGGTGTTCAATATTAAGTGACTAATTACATTCAACCATCAACAGACTGACCTTTTTCTTAGCATCGTGGAATAATGCATGAACATGGCGAGCCCCATCAACAACAAACCTGGAATTTAAAAGTAAAATCTTAAGTTAGTATTTGCATACATATATGTAATACAAAACATCCTTATAACAAACCAAAGATACAAACTGCTAAAAAATGTGCACCCTCAACAAAAAAAAACAGATTGAGTGACCTTTATAACAACAAAAATGTTGTTCTTTCTTGGCCATCCACTACAATAGAAATACCACGACCACTAACAGAAAACCCAATGACCTGTGAAAACAACAAAGTTCAAATGATGCCTTGATATATATGACCTGTCTAACAACCAAATATAGGTATTATTGTGCTACTATTCAGAGCTAGGGTTGTAACATTAACTCGAAGCACTTCTGAATTAACAAAAACACACAAGGGATTTTGTGTTACTGTAATGTGATGATGCTCAACGGAGACTAACATCGATCGATGGAGGAGACACGTCAAAAAATGTATTCTCTCCCTAGTAATATGGTAAAATCTCAAAAAACAAAACTACAATAACGAAATAGGAAATGAGAACTTCTTTCTAGAGTAATCTTTCCTAGCATATTATTTGCCACAATACCAACAAAACTCATTTGATCTTCCAGATAAACTAAACTCCGGAATGGTGGATTCATAACAAACAAGAGAAAAATAAATCTTCGAACATGGGTATTAATTCTCGTACAGCTCTATAGAAGTCATATTTCTTACTAAAACAGATGTAGACATAATGTCTACAAAAAATCTTTGCCGTTAGAAAATAACCACAAGGTATTAAATGTGAATTTTCCGTCTACATTAGAAATGGTATAACAAAGAGAGCTCTTCTGCGCAGGGGAGTTACCAGAACCTTGTACACAATGAATTACTGAAAACAGATTAACCTGCCATGTAAGAAACAAGAAAAAGAACCCGACGATCTTACAAAGAAACCATGGAACATAGGATGCACTCAAATCACTAATCACATGTCTTATGAGATGATGTACTTACTGGATCGAAAGAGTATTGCAGCAACACTTCGCAATCTACCTGTTAAATAGAATACACTAGACATCTGCTTCAATCAAAATTGAAGGATATAGGATATAAACAATACTGTCGGGAAAAAGAGAAGGCAGTACAACTATTTTCACAAGCCTTAAACACAATAACACAAAAACAGAAAAATACGCAGATAAAAATAGATAATAACCTTTTAATAAACAAAAAGGTTAACTTTCTTCAGTACATCAACATCTTGAGGAGTACATGGTATTACTTGAACCTGTGAACCTTCCATTCCAAAGTTTTCCATCCTCATAAAGGTTTACCTTCTAAGTAACCTGTGGAATCTACGATAGATAGTTATGAATGACAGTCATATTCTAATATTACATTAGCCATAGATAAAGTAACCATTCATATTGATTCAAATGAAAAATTTAATACCTGATATGGTGCTTAAGCACACCATTGGTGCAAGATAATGTCTTACAACTACCTGTTTCCATCTGCAATACAACTATAGAAACTTAGTCTAGACGAAGTAAACCTTTGAATCAGAAAATTAGACTATATATTTTTGAAAAATCATCTCAAAGAGAAAAACACAACTGGGCTTGCATCCATAAAGGGGATTTTTTTCTCACCAAAACTTAGATCTGTAATGAACTTCTTTACTACTTCTAGTCTGATTTGAAACCTTCGATACCTATTTTTACCAAAACTACCACACACAAAACACCCCATCAAATTTCCACTCCTTTCATCAAAAATACACATACCACCACCACTATCAATCAATGACTTTAATCTTTGCAAGTATCCCTGGTTGTTGTTGTTCTCAGGAAGACCGACAAATCAAACCCCAATTTCATTTTTCTTTCCATGAAAAAACCCATACCTGGTGGTTGTGGTACACTGGTACTCAGGAAAACCGACAAATAAAAACCCCGATTTGATTTTTCTTTCGATGGGAAACCCACAAACATCAGATCTATACGATTTCTATGAGTTTTAATTTATGATAAAAGGGTTTCAGGGAGATATATTTGATTTCTGAAAACTTGGTATGATTTCAAAGATCTCGATTTAGGTTTAGAAGAGAAGAAAAACAAAAAAAGATAACGATTTGGGCAAGATATGAGTTTTAATATATGATATTAGGGTTCATATGAGAGAGATTTTGATTACTTACAAACCTGGTTTTGGTTTCAAAGATGTCGATTTATAGGTTAAGAAAGAGAAGCGACTTCGGTTTTGAAGAGAGAAAAAAAAATAAGGAGGAGAAGATAATGTTTTAGGCGAGATAAGAAAATAGAAGAAAAGGATAATAACTACTTTCCAATATACATTTAAGCCCTCGACTATTTTCCCGAAAGGCAAGCGCTTCGTTTTTTCCCTTTTTTTTTCTTTTTTTTTTTTCTGGTAATAAGGATTTAGTGCAACGTATGTTGTATCATAAGCAACGGATAAAGATCCGCAACCTATATATCCGTTGCACAGTCAAAAATTAAAACGTTGCGAATACCTGGATATGGTGTAGTGCCCCAATGGTTATATTGTCTAAACTCTCATTTCAATCATTGAATCATTCTCATAGGACGTCATATAGTCGTTATTCACAAACTAGTTTTTATCAGAGCAATTTCCAAAGTAATTGAAACATAACATAGAAAAAAATAACTTTCGTCACTAGGAAAATATGAACTTGGCTAAAGCGAAAGCTTTACTAACACACATTTCGAGAAATAGATAAGCGAGATATACTCAGCTCGTAATGTCACATGTGTATATCTTTAGTCTATATAGTAAAATGAATTTTGTCTCAAGATAAGAGATAGAGTAGATAGACTTTTGAGTGATATATAAGTTCATGTCTCCACATACCTTTTAGTCGATGAAGATCCACTGGTTCCTTGAGTAGTCATTCGTCTTGTATGATGATTGCCATGGAGTTCTTGAGCTCAACTACACTTTCTATCCGAGTCCGAGACCTTAGCTATAGTAGACTAGAAATCAAGACTTTATAGTTTTTATCACTAACATTGACAAACATGCTTGAGATAGCAACGCATGCGAGTTCGACCGAGCAGTGATCTAACAATTATCTCACAAACTTTTCTCTAGGTGTGTCTGTATCACAAACCAAACTGCCTAGATTTCCTTAGCTTCTATAAGCTAAATGTCTATACTTATAGCTTCTATTTAGTGTCTTGAACCTTCTAGGAATCTAATTCCTTATCAAGGGATAATTCCTTCATATAGGAATATTTCCTTGTCTAGAAAAAGTGACTTAAAGTTAGTATTCCTTCCTAAAGTAGTAATCTATCCTCAATATAACTTTTGGATTACTCAGTTCCCAAAAGAGTAAAGATACGATCATGTATTATTAGTCAATATAGATTCTAATATATTCGAATTCTAGTACATGTTAAAGAGATAATAAAAACATATACTTTAGTTACTACACCATTTTTAGTGATTAGCAACGACAGAGTTCAGTTGCAAAGCGGGGTTGCAACAGTTTTAATCTGTTACGAAAGTCAATGTTGCAATTTTTCACAACAGCTCATAATCAGTTGCGAATTTTCGGCCGCAACAGTTTCAAACTGTTGCAACGTAAATTTGTCGTAATAGTTTACAACAATTGCGAAATATGGAGGTCGCAACAGTTGCGAAATTAAATTCGCAACAGTGTGCTGCAGTTTCGAATGTTTTGCAACATAAAAAAAATAGTGGTTTTGACCAGTCAAAACCAAGCTACAATTAGATCTCCCTGTAACAATATCGAGTTACCCCTGTTAATTTGGAAATCAAATTAATCTAACAAAAAAAAAATGAAGTTGAATGAACATTATTAACACTAAATCTCTTCCAAATGTGAAAACAATTACATAACACTATAGAAATATGGAAAGTATACATTCTTATAGAGAGACTGCCAAAAAAATAAATAAATAAATAAAACAATTCAGTTTCAAACTGAACTAAAACATGGAACCATTGGTGAACCTGGATTGACAGAAGGACTTGCAGATGTATTGACCAAGAGAGCCGGCCAACTACTTATCGAGCATACTTTCCTGTGAACACGGGGAAAATAACAGGTTTTACAATCCAGGTAAAAGCTCTTACTAGTTTGCAATTTCTATTTAGAAATCTCGGCCTTAGACATCTCTGATGCAGTCCTCATGCATAATACTCATCCCTGTCAACAAAATAATTTTAAAGTGCAAGTTACTAATTAATATACTACTAGCTAGAAGAACAACAAAGAATGAATCAAAATGAGAACAAAATTAAAGAACATTTTTTGCAGTGCTAAGGCACAAATACTGATGTCATATGCATTATACTTGGCTTTGGTAGATCACTCAACCTTGGATTTGTTACTATTGTCCCTAGACTTACCATCTAGGTCAGAATTTTTCACTGAAACACTTTCCCACCTACCACATAAAAAGCAACGGAACAGGAAGCTATAAGCATTAGTTGCCTCCAATCCACATAAGATGAGGTCACAATAACTTACCTTTTGGTTTAAGTGTTTCTCTTTGAATGCGAGGTTGAGGAATCCAATTCCTTTTTCCCTTATTTTTTTTCTTTTGATGCCTGGTAACGTACCAAACCACAAATTAACAACAACACTTAAATTAACTGCACTTACAGCAGAAAAAAACTACACTAATACTGTATCAAGCCTCCAAATCAAAGTATGGGTATGCATGGAAACTTAAAACTATGTTTCTTCTTTGTTTATTGATAATTATGCTATTTCTTGCTTATTGTTAGATCCCACATTTTCTTGGTGACTTTAGAGTACATGTAGGCTATTATATGAGACCATATTGCATTTCAAACCAGCTGGCAGAAGTGTCATAAAATCCTTTCATGAAAAGATATTTCCATAATCAAAATGATGAATATGCACTTAATAAAGAATCCAGCTTCATATCAAAAAACTCAAGACGGTCAATAGTAAACTAAGGATTTCCATAAAAATAATGGGAAAGTTCGATTTCAGAGACTCATTCTTCTTGTTAGATATATAAAAATGGGTTATAACAACTATAAAATCAATATTTAATCGTACTATCGAGTTAATACAATATATAATCGTATTATCGAGTTAATACCTACTTCTGGTTCAAACTCTTCAATGGCTTCTGATTTTTCCTTTTTCAGTTCTAATTTTTCTATCTCGCCGTCTAAATACACAACCTGCATTTATAAAATAATAATGCATGAAGTTCAAACCAAAATTCGACTGTAAATACAAAGCAGAATAGCTGCTCATCTATAGAACATTCACCTTTTTATTTTTTGATTTACGATTCTAAGAATGGATCGTGCCTTGATAAAACCTGCAGAACATAAATATTAATTATACACTATGTTTCAAAGTAAAAATCACTTGGAAGGAAAATTAATATCTAGTACACAAGGAAAACAAAGTTGTAAAAATTTATTTTATAATCAATTAAAGATCAGTAACCAATACCCTAGAATATCTCATATAGTGCACATGGTTCAGTGCTAGTGGCCATCTGTCAGAAGCATGAATACTTTACATATCAATAAGAACTAAAGAATGTGAAATAGGCTTCTGGAGTCTGAACTTGAGAACCATCATGCAGATAACTAGTTCTGAAATTCATGACCATGATTTTTTATTACTTCTTGTCATGGGGCCACTAAACCTTTACCTGTTGACGAATCAGTTCCTCGCCAGCATCAATAGACTTTAGCGTTCTCTTAGCCTGACATAACAAGAGAAACAAATCAATAAATGTAGTCGACGGAATGTAAGCATAATATTAAACATATCTAAGATTTATTAGAAAATAACAGGGTGCTTCAAAACCTTGGAAAAAGACTTGACAAAATAACTAAAACTTAGATATCCTATAACATGAAGAAACAACCATGTGTTTAGCTCTCCATGTATAGAGAGAAGATAAAAAATAATAATCATGCATTCAGTCGAGAGTTAAACATTTAGCTTAATTCTCTAACTGTTACCAGATATCAAAACAACCCACACCATAATCCCCTAAATAAAACCTGTACCCCATATAAAAACCTCACAATATCTTGAGACATATCGTTATCACTAAGAGAAGAACTCAATGTTAGTATCTTGCAACTATCTTGACATTTTGAGCTAGCTTTGATAAATTCAATTGAGAAAATACCTTAGGTTTTGTGATGATTATGCTCATAACGTACAAAAAGAGATTGGATAATACTGCATTGAGTTCTGTACTCCTCCAACGAAGCAACGATCTGAATCTGATCCTTCCATAAGATTTAAAATGTAAAGCGACTTTAAAAAATATGGGTGGAGTAAGACATAAGACACCGAAGCATGGAAGCTTCATTACAATAAGCTAAACTACCTGCACTTGTTGTGTGACATACAAATCAAACATACATAACTCAAGTTGTGATGTGGCACCTCCATCCATTAGCATCCACGCTGAGATATTGAGATTTTAAATCCATACAGAAGCAGCGCAAAGTAGCAGAAAAGTACACTGCAATCACAAGTTTATGTTTATACAATCCCTTAGAAAAAAATATTCAAAAGAACACTTCCTATAATGTAAGGAGATTGAGCACAACTCCAACTAAGTAAGAAAACCAAAAAATGAATTACTGGAAAAGAAATATACATAAAACACTACAGATCTTCTTTTTTTCTTCAATTATACAGTAGTACAAGTAAATTCCTAGGAGCTCTTGAAACTGGTGATAATGGGAATAACAGTCACAGGGATAAGGATGAGAAGTAATACCAAACCCGTACACATATATTTTCTGCTGCTTCTCTGATAAACCTTGGCCTGGTAAAGCCCCAATAGACTCTTTCCAATCTCTTTAGCAAGCCCTCGTGCCTATCTTTAATCTCCACAACAGTTTCAAGGACTTCTCCTTTTCCATTCTCTTGAACTGGTTTCTGCAAAATACTCTCGTGATCTTCTCAATCACTTGCTCTTCTGGGTACTCCCCTGTAACAGTAAAATACAATGATTAGAAAAAAAATCAAAGATTACAAAATAAAACTAAACACAAAGGGTTTGAGTTTTTCAGAACTTACTCTCGATCAGAAGTATCAACGATTTGACAAGCAGTAAGAGAAATTAAAGAACTTTTGTCCAATACCAGATTGAGCAATCACGTCTCTACCTCAGTAAGATTGAGAGTTAGAAATCAAAAATTAAACAAAATTACAAATCGAAAAACCTAATATTGAAATCAGATATCAGATTTACAGGTAAGGATCTACCTGAATCTTCTTCTTGATTCTCAAATGTTTAGATAATCAGAGTAATTTTCCAGGGTTTAAGAAATTAGGGCTTATTACCGAAAAGGGTCTGATTTCTTATCAGATGAGAGAAAAAAATAATCTTGTGGAGAATAAAAGAAGAGAGCGAGAGAGGAAGATAGATGAGAAAAGAGAGGTAGAGAAGTGAACGGGGTGTTTAGATAATCTTATTGAGTGAGTCAGTTTTGAAGCTGACTCCACGTATCTAAATGGGCTGAAACCGAGTCAACTTGAAAGTGTAGGAAGCCACATACACGAGTCGCATGCGTACAACTCAATTTAGTTGCGAATTGTAACAAGTTGAAACAGTTGCGAGTTTTGTAGCTGAAAACAACTGTTGCAAAATTTTCGCAACTGAAAATTCGCAACAGGGGATAAGCTGTTGCGACTTCTAGTTACTAATCCTTGAATTTGGTGTAGTGGTTAAAGAAAAAGAAATCTTAAATATAAAGCAATTATCCTTCATTTTGCTTCCATAAACTATAAATTTCTTTATGTACTCACATTTTACTATTAATTTTGTTCATTTTATTCTTTAGTTAGTTTGCAATCTATATAGTACTAGATAGTAACCCGTGCTACGCACCGGATGACAACATCTTTTATCTATTCGCGTATTTTTAATATGCAAGAAACTCACCATATAGCCCAAATGTCTTTACTATGAAGATCTCAAAGCTGAGGTTCGATTCGTTTGTTCGAGAAACAAACAAAGAAGTGAACATGGGTGCTAGATAGCATGGAAGTTGAGCAAAAAATTTGCGTATAGACTATAATCGCTATTTACAGAGTTAGTGTTAGCTGTCTAAACAACACAATGACATGCAGCGAATGAAGTACGCAAACAGATTACAAAATCAAAGACAACTAATGAAATGTGCAAGGTTCGATGACACTTCAAACTGAATCATTCACCGAGTTCAATTATCTAACTGACAGTTGAAAGGAGTAAATAATATTGCATAACATCATAATGACAAAAAAATGAAGAAAAGAATAAGAAGCTGACTTCAAACTGTCTTTTCATTCGGATTAAAATAGCATCCTGAAAATTCTCCATCAGATAACGAACCAATCTTGCTGCAGCTTTAGCTCCATTTTAGACTGTCATAGTCCTGTATGCAAGGTTACGTCTTTGCAAGAACTCTATTATATGCATTGGAACAACCTTCGAGATGCTTTACTATAGCAGAGCATGAGAGACCCATCCGTTCTCTTCAAGCATCCCCAAATTCAAATTATGCAGTAAATTTTCTACCATTTATCCACTTTTACATTTGTCAGATATTTCCAAGTTCCTTTTGAACTTCTTTATATGGGATCCTGTAATATATTCACCGAATGAAAACAAAATGATAGATTAGGTTCTAAAATGATGGATAGGACATGCATATATACATATTCATGAAAAGTGGTTACTCTTTACAAAGATCATTTAAACATGCCATTCCAGAAAAACTTCAGATGGCCAAGGAAGTTTTCTTGAAAGCAAGATACGTCTCATGCAATAATTATTGAAGGTTAAAATTTTGAAAGGAAATTGTTCATCAAAACAACTCCGTCATTCGTTATCAATGGTTAAGTCCAACGTAGCATGTTCGCATCAAATTGTGATTGTAACTAATATTTTAATCCGCTATCATCCGAGCAAGTAATCATCCATACATGTAATAACGTAAATATGCTCTCCAAGTTGAGCATGTTAACTTCAAATTCTTAGAGATTTATGTCGATTATCTAAGTTCTAAAGTTGTTACCAACCAATACCAATATACGGACATATAATTCAATATTTACAGAAAGAAGAGATTATATACCTGCCGTAGCTTTCGTTGTTACAGGTAATTAATGAAAATTGGAACAGACTCAGGCTTGCGTAAAATAAGACTCCATTCACTCCTCCAAATCTGCTAACGAATACAAATACAAAATAGAGTACAACGCATAAAGAACCACAGAAATTTACTTTCGTCATGAAAAGAAAAGGAATGAAGTAACTCATAAACGAATTTTTAGCTGAAACCTTAAATAGTTAACAATTGTACACGAATATTGGGCTATGCATAAATTTGCACCAAGACTAATGACCATGAATATGCAACAGAGTCATGGAAGTACTTTTCTTAACATTTACAAACTCAGTCATAACTGATGCCACAGCTTTCATGGACAACGAAAACATTCATCTCAATTGATAAATAGTGTTGCAACAAAAACATTCACCTAAGCACTATCCCCAGTTGTGGAAACAAATATGTGTGGTTGTATGTATCAGTTTCTCCGCCTGATGCATTCTTCTTCTTTCGGATACTTTTTGTTGAAGTAGATTTAGTCATATAAAATGTTGATCGTGACATTTAAGCAAACACTTATAGTGCAACAATTGAAAACAATCTTAAATAAACTTAAACAATTTTCAACGATTATTAGCCAATTGAATTTTTCTCTCACCTGCTACAGTATCACAAAACATCCAGAAGCGGTTTTTTTCGTTTTTTGAATTTTGTTATTCACAAAACATGATTTCTTACTTGTGATTCGGTTATTCGTTCCGTTTGTGATTCGATGTTTATGTGATTCTATATGTTTGGGTTTCAACACGTTTGTGATTCTATCCGTTTGTGATTCTATACGTTTGAGTTTCCGTGAGTTGTTTAACGCACGGAAGGTGTTTGATAAAAATTCTGAATCAAATGAGCAACGGAAGGGAGCTTGTTGTGAGCTGCATTTCGGCTCCTTTGGTCTTGACAAGGGAAGGACAACCATCTTCTCCCTTCCAAGACACTTCTCCTCCTTCGGCCGTTATTAATCCCTTGGATGACTCAACTTTCCATTGTCCGTTTAGGATTTTTGATGGTTGCCGGGATGGGGTTAGAGGTAGAGGCTTCACTCAAAGTTCTCTAATTAGCCATATTCACGATCGACATTTTGGTTCTGCTGAGAGCAGGGGTGTATGCAGAGCACGTATTGGTAATGATGCAGACATTTATGATGCTTGGGAGGTTGGTTTAAGACACCTAAAGATGTGGTTGTGGAGTGAGTGTATGCACCTTCGTGCCTGGAGCCGTCCCTGTCGTGATCACAGTGATACTATTGCTGGTCCCCTGGATGGTAACAATGCAACATTTTTGATTCACGGCATTATCAAACCTTGCATAGGTTCCATGGACGCTGCCAATGTAGCCATTGATGAGGAAGCGAATGTTCTGACCTTGGAAGTGCTAGATGCAATTTTTAAGAAACAGTGTGGACGATCGCTAGCATTCCTCCATCGTGTAGGCTAAACTTCTCCAGAACTCTGAAAGCGACGATTGAGAAGATTCTTGCTAAGCCTACTGAGTTAACATCTTGGATCAAATTGTTGTTATTGCCCAGCTGCACTCTAACTTTGTACAACCCCAAGAATACCAATGAAGCGAGATCTGCTTATAGAAGGAGATTACAAGCTAATAGCATAAATCGGGCCTTGACTGTGTGGAGGGAGACAAATGGCTGCCTTATCTTATCTCGGAAATTGTTGGCTCCATCGGGACGAGAGAGTAGGCAATCTACTAAAGGCACTAAGAGGAAAAAAAACAAATCTTCAAGCTTGTAAGAGAAAGTTGGCTTCAGGGCACTACGGAGCGGCTGTGCGTATTCTATCTTCCAGTGGTGTCACACCAACTACATCATAAACTTTGAACGATTTGAGGCGTATGCACCTATGGCCGAACCACCTGACATACCTTCAGAACCCATTAACGGGGCGGCTGTTTACGTGGATTCTAAGGAAGTTTTAGGCACTATTAGGAGTTTCCCAAGGGGGACGTCTTGTGGGAGGGACGGTCTGAGAGCCCAACACTTGGCAGATGCTCTTAGTGGGGCTGCGACGGCGGTTGCTGACGACCTACTAGCATCTATGGCTGGGGTCGTTAACTTATTGTTGGCGAGTAGATGCCCATCGGTTAGGGGTGAGTTTGTGGCCAGCGCGCTCCTTTAACTCCTTTGATCAAGCCAGGTGGTGGACTTAGGCCAATAGCGGTAGTCACGGTTTGGAGGAGGATGTGTTCAAAGTTGGTCACATGTCGGCGGTGGGAAAGGAAATGGCGGTCTACTTGGGTAATCATCAATTCGGAGTGGGTATCCCAGGCGGAGGAGAAGCAATTCTTCACTCGGCCAATAGGTTACTTGAGTCGAAAGGGAGGCAGGGGAATATGACCATGTTGTTAGTTGATTTCACAAACGCCTTTAATTTAGTTGACAGAAGAACTCTTATCAAGGAGGTGCGGAGAAAATGCCCAGGTATCGCTAGGTGGGTAGAGTTTTGTTATGCTAAGCCCGCAAGGCTTTATTATAACGATTTCAATTTATCTTCGGCAAAGGGGGTTCAGCAAGGTGATCCTTTGGGACCCTTATTATTTGCTCTAGCTTTACATCCGATGTTCTGTATGATTTCTTCGCAATGCAAGCTTGACCTACAAACGTGGTACTTGGATGATGGAACTTTGGTAGGGGATACGCTGGAAGTGTCAAAGGCTTTAGGCATTATTCAGTCGGAAGGAGACAACAGAGGGCTTCATCTTAACATCAAGAAGACTGAGATTTTATGGCCGGTGGTTGACCCTAGGAGTTTAGCCGATAACGTGTTCCCCTCGGACATCGGTAGACCTTCTAGAGGGGTGAAACTGCTGGGTGGCTCGGTTATCCTAGATCTTAACTTCATCAGCGATCTAATACAAGCTAGAGTTTACAAAACAATTTATCTAATGGAAAGTGTGAAGAAACTGCAAGATCCACAAAGCGAGCTTCTTCATTACGCGATTCTTACTTGGGTGTCAAGATTATATTTTGCTATGAGGACTGCCAGCCCCTTGGCACTGCTTCAAGCTAAATCCTTGTTTGATCAACGTTTGATGCTTTTTTTGAGACACATTGTCACGGGAGATGGCGCTGGCTTCGGACCATTGCAACAACGTCTCTCCACCTTGCCAATGAAGGATGGGGGTCTCAGTGTCTACACAATGGAAGATACTAGCCAGTATTGTTATATCGCTTCTTGTTTCCAGACTAGGGCCTTACAACAAACCATGCTTAATGTTTCCTCTGAGGAGGTGACTAGCGCGTGCTTCAAGCAAGCTTTAAATAATTTCCTACATGTATGTGGATTGTCCTCTTCTACCTTCAACATTAATAATATTGCCCCACATCCAATGCGTTCGTTGGCAGTGTTATATTTTGATGTTGTAAAGAAGCGGATTCCGTCACAGTACTCCATGTCCAGTCGAGATTCAGTTTTATGGCAAAGCAACAGGATGCCACATGCTTTGGATTTTCTTAAGGAGATTCCCATTTCTGGTTTAAATCAAAGTATCGGACCGAGGCAATTTAGGTCGGTGTTAAGTTATAGATTGGGAATACCTCTTTTAGGGAAGATAGTACATGATCAAGTTTGCAACAAAAATATGGATATTTTCGGAGATCATGCGGTGCATTGCGCTAATGATGTTGGCAACAAATTCCGCCATGACCTTGCAAGGGATGTTTTCGCTGATATTTGTTACAAGGCTGGTGTACATGTGAGGAAGGAGGTGGATCTTGGATTATTATCGACAACAATACGCCCTTGAGACCTATTGATATACTTGTTCACGGTTGGGAGAATGGCCAGGATGTTTGTTTTGATGTTACAGTTGTTTCACCGTTCACTGGCGGGGGAGTGCGTACTTTTATACCCGGCCAGGCCATTTCGATAGCTACAACGCGTAAACGAATCAAATACCTTGATAAGTGTTCCACTAATCGGCAGGTGCGGGTTTCTTTGTTTTAGCCTTTACGACTTTAGGGGAGTTGGGCGAAGAGACGATCATTCTCTTGAAGAGGTTGAAGAATTGTATCACCAATTATGATGTTAATTATAAGTTAGGAGGTACCTTTTTTATAGAATAGGTTTAGCAATCCAAAAGGGTGTTGGTGCCCAGCTTATTGTCAGGCTACCCACCAACTTATTGTAATCTGAACTTCTAAGGCTTTTTATATATATTTATATAAAAGCTACAAAAACATTTGAACCATGGAAAGAAGTTCTATTTAGTCATTTCAAACATTGATTGTGACATGAATACAAACAGACATCTAGTGATTAAAAGATATCTATATTCAATTATCTAAAGAAACAATATAATGACAGTAGATTTAGGACATTAGGCTTACCCAAAATAATGGCGAAAAATTGCAGAATCATCATCGCATGTAAGGCCTTTGAGAGACCTTCGGAAAATCAATGGTTAGTTTAGATAATTAACTATGTGAAACAGCAAAATTCTGAGAGATTAAAAAGGAAACTTACCTTTAAGACTTTGATTCTTTAGCAGGAACTTGATTATTACGGAATAAGAAAAGTGGCAGTTTTGATTATTAAAGGATGGATAGATAGATAGTTGGTTACTTGGTTTTGATTTCTGACAGTTAATAGTTAGTGGAGACGGGAAGTGGTCGATTAAGTGGGGTAAAGTTCCAAAAGAGGGGTGTAAATCAGGTGTAAACAAAAAGTGTAGTTTTACTTTTATCGGGCCATAATCACTCACAGAGCTCTATTTCTCAATACTCTCACCATAATAATCCACATCACCAAAAAGTGGGGTCAGAATGAATGAGAATTGTATTTAGTTTCTATTATCATCTAGTTAGATTGCATTGACGGATATGAATTAGCCATTAACTATGCACTCTGTACTAAAAAAATTTAAACCGTCCTGTAAATCAGTGATATTCCTGGCGAATGAAGAATTCGGAGTCCATCCTTGGCTGCATAGCACCTATTAAGATTGACCCAAAATACGTCCAGTGACTTAAAATCTGTAAAGACCGAGGGGTACATTTCCCCATGTCATCTCTCATGTGAGTCTTAACATACTAGGGAAATGTTTTCGACGTGAAAAGTAATTGCTCTGCGACCTCCCTAATTTTTCCAGAATACTAAGAATTTTTGACGGCTACGTACTTCCTTTCCGAACTTTAAAGGCAAAATGCAGGTTTTTGTTTCTTAACTTTAGCTAGACCCGTAATTATTTGGATACCGAGTAAGAGAAAGATTCCCATCCAACTTCCGCAGAATCGTGAAAGCAAACAGGGAATGATTAGTCTAGAAGTAAGATCTTATGTGGCAGCCATCCCTTCCCTAAATTTAGGAAGCGTGTTTTATTTGTGGCAGGATCTTATCTGCACCCCAAATAAAATTTTGTTCAGCAATTGAACTTATTATTTTTGGTCACCAAGTATAGCGTGTTTGGGTGCCAGAAGCAAAGATGTTTATGCTTTTTTGGAAACAAAACTTAAAAGCAAAAACATATTCTTGCTTAACACGTCCGCACCCACGTTGAGATCTAGTGCCGCCACCGTGCCAGATTATGATGGGGAAATAATCGTTTGGTCCATTTATATTTGGGAGATTATGTTTATACAATCCCTCAGAAAAAATATTCAAAAGAACACTTCTAATTCCTATAATGTAAGGAGATTGAGCACAACTGCAACTAAGTAAGAAAACCAAAAACTGAATTACTGGAAAAGAAATATACATAAAACACTACAGATCTTCTTTTCTTTTCATTTATACAGTAGTACAAGTAAATTCCTAGGATCTCTTGAAACTGGTGATAATGGGAATAAAAGTCACATGGATAAGGATGAGAAGTAATACCAAACACATACATTTTATGCTGCTTCTCTGATAAACCTTGGCCTGGTAAAGCCCCAATAGAATCTTTTCAATCTCTTTAGCAGCCCTCATGCCTATCTTTAATCTCCACAACAGTTTTAAGGACTTCTAATTTTCCATTCTCTTGAACTGGTTTCTGCAAAATTCTCTCGTGATCTTCTCAATCACTTGCTCTTCTGGGTACTCCCCTGTAACAGTAAATTACAATGAAAAAAATCAAAGATTACAAAATAAAACTAGAAACAAAGGGTTTGAGTTTTTCAGAACTTACTCTCGATCAGAAGTATCAACGATTTGACAAAAAGTAAGAGCAATTAAAGAACTTTTGTCCAATACCAGATTGAGCAATCACGTCTCTACCTCAGTAAGATTGAGAGTTAGAAATCAAAAATTAAACACAATTACGAATCGAAAAACCTAATATTGAAATCAGATATCATATTTACAGGTAAGGATCCACCTGAATCTTCTTATTGAACCTCAAATGTTTAGATAATCAGAGTAATTTTCCAGGGTTTAAGAAATTAGGGCTTATTACCGAATAGGGTTTTCTAGGTTTACAAAGTTCTGATTTCTTAATCAGATGAGAGAACTGTTTTTCTAGTAGTGAAGAGGACGAGAGAGGAGCAGAGGTTTTCTAGGTTTACAAAGTTCTGATTTCTTATCAGATAAGAGAGAAAAAAAACTTGTGGAGAATAAAAGAAGAGAGCGAGAGAGGAAGAGAGATGAGAAAAGAGAGGTAGAGAAGTGAACGAGGTGTCTAGATAATCTTATTGAGTGAGTCGGTTTTGAAGCTGACTCCAGGTATCTGAATGGGCTGAAACCGAGTCAACTTGAAAGTGTAGGAAGCCACATACACGAGTCGCACGCGTACAACTCAATTTAGTTGTGAATTTTAACAAGTTGAAACGATTCGAGTTTTGTAAATAGAAACCAAGCTGTTGCAAAATTTTCGTTAATCGAATTTCGCAACTAAAAATTCGCAACAGGGGATACGATGTTGCGACTTTTAGTTACTAATCCTTAAATTTAGTGTAGTGGTTAAAGCAAAAGAAATCTTAAATATAAAGCAATTATCCTTCATTTTGTTCCATAAACTATAAATTTCTTTATATACTCACATCTTTACTATTAATTTTTTTCATTTTATTCTTTAGTTAGTTTGCAATCTATATAGTATTGCATTGACGGATATTAATTAGCCATTAACTATGCACTCTGTACCAAAAAAACTTCAACCGTCCTATAAATCAGTGATATTCCTGGCGAATGAAGAATTCAGAGTCCATCCTTGGCTGCATAGCACCTATTAAAATTGACCCAAAATACGTCCAGTGACTTAAAATCTGTAAAGACCGAGGGGTACATTTCCCCATGTCATCTCTCATGTGAGTCTTAACATACTAGGGAAATGTTTTCGACGTGAAAAGTAATTGCTATGCGACCTCCTAATTTTTCCGAATACTAAGAATTTTTTACTACGACTCGTACTTCCTTTCCGAACTTTAAAGGCAAAATGCAGGTTTTTGTTTCTTAACTTTAGCTAGACCCGTAATTATTTGGATACCGAGTAAGAGAAAGATTCCCATCCAACTTCCGCAGAATCGTGAAAGCAAACATGGAATGATTAGTCTAGAAGTAAGATCTTATGTGGCAGCCATCCCTTCCCTAAATTTAGGAAGCGTGTTTTATTTGTGGCAGGATCTTATCTGCACCCCAAATAAAATTTTGTTCAGCAATTGAACTTATTATTTTTGGTCACCAAGTATAGCGTGTTTGGGTGCCAGAAGCAAAGATGTTTATGCTTTTTTGGAAACAAAACTTAAAAGCAAAAACATATTCTTGCTTAACACGTCCGCACCCACGTTGAGATCTAGTGCCACCACCGTGCCAGATTATGATGGGGAAATAATCGTTTGGTCCATTTATATTTGGGAGATTATGTTTATACAATCCCTCAGAAAAAATATTCAAAAGAACACTTCTAATTCCTATAATGTAAGGAGATTGAGCACAACTGCAACTAAGTAAGAAAACCAAAAACTGAATTACTGGAAAAGAAATATACATAAAACACTACAGATCTTCTTTTCTTTTCATTTATACAGTAGTACAAGTAAATTCCTAGGATCTCTTGAAACTGGTGATAATGGGAATAAAAGTCATATGGATAAGGATGAGAAGTAATACCAAACCCGTACACATACATTTTATGCTGCTTCTCTGATAAACCTTGGCCTGGTAAAGCCCCAATAGAATCTTTTCAATCTCTTTAGCAGCCCTCATGCCTATCTTTAATCTCCACAACAGTTTTAAGGACTTCTAATTTTCCATTCTCTTGAACTGGTTTCTGCAAAATGCTCTCGTGATCTTCTCAATCACTTGCTCTTCTGGGTACTCCCCTGTAACAGTAAAATACAATGAAAAAAATCAAAGATTACAAAATAAAACTAGAAACAAAGGGTTTGAGTTTTTCAGAACTTACTCTCGATCAGAAGTATCAACGATTTGACAAAAAGTAAGAGCAATTAAAGAACTTTTGTCCAATACCAGATTGAGCAATCACGTCTCTACCTCAGTAAGATTGAGAGTTAGAAATCAAAAATTAAACACAATTACAAATCGAAAAACCTAATATTGAAATCAGATATCATATTTACAGGTAAGGATCTACCTGAATCTTCTTATTGAATCTCAAATGTTTAGATAATCAGAGTAATTTTCCAGGGTTTAAGAAATTAGGGCTTATTACCGAATAGGGTTTTCTAGGTTTACAAAGTTCTGATTTCTTAATCAGATGAGAGAACTGTTTTTCTGGTAGTGAAGAGGACGAGAGAGGAGCAGAGGTTTTCTAGGTTTACAAAGTTCTGATTTCTTATCAGATAAGAGATAAAAAAAACTTGTGGAGAATAAAAGAAGAGAGCGAGAGAGGAAGAGAGATGAGAAAAGAGAGGTAGAGAAGTGAACGAGGTGTCTAGATTATCTTATTGAGTGAGTCGGTTTTGAAGCTGACTCCAGGTATCTGAATGGGCTGAAACCGAGTCAACTTGAAAGTGTAGGAAGCCACATACACGAGTCGCACGCGTACAACTCAATTTAGTTGCGAATTTTAACAAGTTGAAACAGTTGCGAGTTTTGTAACAGAAACCAACTGTTGCAAAATTTTCGCAACTGAGTTTCGCAACTAAAAATTCGCAACAGGGGATACGATGTTGCGACTTTTAGTTACTAATCCTTAAATTTAGTGTAGTGGTTAAAGCAAAAGAAATCTTAAATATAAAGCAATTATCCTTCATTTTGTTCCATAAACTATAAATTTCTTTATATACTCACATCTTTACTATTAATTTTTTTCATTTTATTCTTTAGTTAGTTTGCAATCTATATAGTATTGCATTGACGGATATTAATTAGCCATTAACTATGCACTCTGTACCAAAAAAACTTCAACCGTCCTGTAAATCAGTGATATTCCTGGCGAATGAAGCATTCGGAGTCCATCCTTGGCTGCATAGCACCTATTAAAATTGACCCAAAATACGTCCAGTGACTTAAAATCTGTAAAGACCGAGGGGTACATTTCCCCATGTCATCTCTCATGTGAGTCTTAACATACTAGGGAAATGTTTTCGACGTGAAAAGTAATTGCTATGCGACCTCCCTAATTTTTCCAGAATACTAAGAATTTTTTACGGCTACGTACTTCCTTTCCGAACTTTAAAGGCAAAATGCAGGTTTTTGTTTCTTAACTTTAGCTAGACCCGTAATTATTTGGATACCGAGTAAGAGAAAGATTCCCATCCAACTTCCACAGAATCGTGAAAGCAAACAGGGAATGATTAGTCTAGAAGTAAGATCTTATGTGGCAGCCATCCCTTCCCTAAATTTAGGAAGCGTGTTTTATTTGTGGCAGGATCTTATCTGCACCCCAAATAAAATTTTGTTCAGCAATTAAACTTATTATTTTTGGTCATCAAGTATAGCGTGTTTGGGTGCCAGAAGCAAAGATGTTTATGCTTTTTTGGAAACAAAACTTAAAAGCAAAAACATATTCTTGCTTAACACGTCCGCACCCACGTTGAGATCTAGTGCCTCCACCGTGCCAGATTATGATGGGGAAATAATCGTTTGGTCCATTTATATTTGGGACCAAAACAGTTTGGTCCAGCTTGAAAACACGTTTCATGTTTGGCCCATAATTATTTAAAAATATTAAATGGACCAAAATACCCTTCTGTGTTAATTTCTACTTATTTTTTTTAGCAGTTCATTATGTCTGATGAACTCCAGATTTCATTCTTTCAAACGAACACCTAATAAAACCAAACTAAATCACATATGAAAACAAAGTTCATTCTATAAAATGAACACAACGCAAAACTTCATTATTATGACAAAAAAACAGAGTTCATTCTTTCAAATGAACACTTGATATAGAACCTATAAGAAAACAGAGTTCATTCGACAAAATGAACACCTATCAAAAACTAACTAATTCAAACCTAGAATTGAGTTCATTCTTTAAGATGAACACCTAAAAATTCAAGATCCAAAAATTGAGTTCATTCTTTACATGAACATACACAAAAAAAAATACATAAAAATCAGAGTTCATTTTCATCAACACGAGTTCATCTCATCAACACAAGTTCATCTTCATTAAAACACGATTTCATCTTCAACACGAGTTCATCCTCAACACGAGTTCATTCTGTTTGATGAACTTCATCGTCTTCATCATTCTTCAACAACAATAAATTTGAGTTCATTATGTTTGATGAACTTCATCGTCTTCATCATTTTCAAACAGCAGCAGATGGAAATTATTTGTCATCTTCAACAGCAAAAACACACAACAAAAACCTAATTCAAATCAATCTACAACAACAACAGAGAATAACATCAGCAAAGAGAAATAACAAACCTAATTAAATCTTCAATAACAACAAATCAAATATTCAAAGATGAGTTTGTGATCATCATCGTTATCGTCTTCAAAAACAGCAGAGAAGAAACACGCAACTCTTAACGCCTTCAATATCAACATAAAAAATTCTTCATAATCAATCTTCATTGTCTTCAACAACAACATCAACAAAAATAAATCTCATCATCTTCCATTATCAACCTTCATCATCTTCATAAAACCCTAAAAAAAATCTTCATCGTCTGCAAATAAGAGAGAAAAAGTTAATCTAGAAAATTACATATGGTCCCATATTAAAGGGTATTTCCGTCACTATAAAAGTAAAATTACATCATCCATGATATCATTCCACGTAAGTATTGTCCACCCTAAAACCAAACAATAATTTCTAGGACCAAATAACAATATATATTTTAAAAAAAGGACTAAATAGACAGTTCACTGGATCAACTGGACCAAACTCACACTAATATATTATTCTTAGGACCATATGGTATTTCTCGCTTGAGAAAAGTGCAGTGGATCCAATTATCGCCGGTTCATTCTCAGATAACTGGGCCGATTCTTTACTGTTTTACACCATTGGATTGGCTTATTACTTCGGGCACTCTCCCCGGATTTCTTTAGAAACCCATAAGGGCCATAACAGTGGTGGTTCTGTAACTTCTGTTAACACCAAAACCCCAATTGTTTACTCAATTCTACTACTCCCTTTCTCCCTCTAGGAGCTCTCACCCCAACATGAATACTCTTCAAATTGGATTTCCCAAATTGGCTTTCACAGAAACCACCACTAGATTTCTTCTCCACAATCCAAACCACCTCTCATGTTCTTCTTCCATGGTGGTATCCATTCCAAGTAATGGGTTTTCAAGGAAATCAACAATTGTTTGTGGATTAAGAAGTGGACCAAGAAAATCGTTATGGAGGTCAAGGGTTTTATCATCAGAAGCCATACAAGCTGTTCATTCATTAAAGTTAGCAAGAAATTCAGATAAATTAGATGAGGTTTTTAGTAATAGATTAAGTAGGTTATTGAAAGAAGATTTGATTGCTACTTTGACTGAATTGCAGAGGCAGAATGAACTGGAATTGTCCTTAAAGGTTTGGTTTTTATTTCCCCTATTTACATTTGATCAAAATGTTAGAATTTTAGAATTCAGTGTATTGTTGTCTAAAACACAAAATTGAAGAGGAAGAGATGAAATCTTGCTGGACCAAGAGTTTGAAATTGATTAGGGAAATTGGTTATGTATGTCCGCAGGGTGTTAGGCCTACTAGCTCTATTTTCGGTTCACATAGCACTTCTGTTTGCTCTCTTTAGAAGTCGTTCAGTTATGCATTTGTGTTGAGGATTCTGCTTACAGTGAAATTTCTGCTAGTTGATGCTTAGAGCTGTAATTTCAAGAGTTTTGATACTGATAACTGACTTTTGTTCTGTTCTATTCAATTTGATTGGCGTTCTTCTACATTGTATTATAAGGCTTTTAAAACTCTTATGTTCTATTCAATTTGATTGGCATTCTTCTACATTGTGTTTATCGGTTTCTAGTTCCTGGTACCACACTCTCATGTTCTACCTCTATTATGCAGTTAAAGTAAATTGTTTGGTTTTGTGTCGTACATGTCTAGGTTTGCTTTGGTTACCTCTACGTAAGTGAATTTGTAATGAAGAAGGTTGCTTACAATGAAATCTGTTCTAGTTGATGCTTAGAGTTGTAATATCATAAGTTATGATGCTCATAACTGTCCTCTTATATTCTATTCAATTTGGTTGGCATTCTTCTACATTGTAAAAGAAGTAGGCGTTTAGTCCTCTTATGTTTTATTCAATTTTATTGGCATTCTTGGACGCTGCCATAGAAGTAGGCATTTATCGGTCTCTAGTTCCTATTGCAGTTAAAGTAAATTGTTTGGTTTTGTATGGTATATGTCTAGGTTGGCTTTTGTTACCTCGACATACATATCATGGGGTTTAGTTGTTTTGGTGTTCTGCAAGATGGCGTTTATTTGTAAACTTTTGTTGCATATATCCTCTCAGCCTAATTTTCTTCTGTGGATTAGTTCCAAGAGACACCATGAACCTCAAATTTTTGATCAGTCTTTGCCTATTCCATCTGTGATACTTGTCAACCTTAAGACAGTGTTATGGATTCTCTAGTCCTCATTCTACACCGTTAGATGGTTCAAGTTGTTCACACTTTATAAAGAAAGATGCCCGATTGACACTAGAGTCTGTAACTGTATGTGGGATTGCACGTACGCCACTTGTAAGAACATAGATTTTCTTGTTAAGTTGTAACTTGAATTCATATCTTGTTCTTCTAGGGTCTCAGGAATTTCATGTTTGCTAACTTAGTTTTCTGTTATCTGTAGGTTTTTGGGTTTGTCCGCAAAGAGCTGTGGTACAAACCCGATCTATCCTTATATTCTGACTTGATATACATGTTTGGTAAAAACAAACTGATTGAGAAAGCTGAAGAACTTTTCTTAGAACTACAGAGAGAAGGTCTGAAGCCTAATACCAGGACTTACACAGAGATGATTGGAGCGTTTATACAAGTGGACATGATAGAGAAAGCAATGAGTTTATACGCCTCAATGAAGGAATCTGGCTGCACTCCAGATAAGTTAACGTTAACTATATTAATAAGGAACCTTGAGAAAGCTGGCGAAGAAGAACTAGCCTCTACAGTAAAAAAGGATTGCGAAGAATATGTCGAGAACCCAGAGGAATTTCTTGTAGAAGTGGCAAAAAATTATGTAAGCACTTCCACTCTTCACACTATGCTACATTTCCTTTTATTCCTACCAAGTTTCTCAAAAATTACGCTCTCTTTTGGTTATTTTTAACTTTTGAGATCATACACAATTCAGTACTTCAGCCATCTAACTGCAAGAACGTTTCCAAATGCTAGTATTTGATCTTGTTTTGCTGAGACCCAGCAATCTAAAGTAGCAATTGCTTCCCGGGTGGGTTGGTATATAAACATGCTACATTTCTTGTGGATAAGTCTGTTTTATGTTTGCAACTTCCACCTAATTTGCTCTTCTTGTGTTGTTTCAGCCGAAGAGAAAAGCGATTGAACTAGTTTAAAGACTTCCTGTCACTTTTACTTGCTTCTTGCAACAGATAACAAGTAGATCAACAGTTAAAGATATGTAAGCTTCAAGCTGTCTCCTTGTAAATTGTAAAAAGTAGATTCCTATAATCACATCTTACATTTCCTCTCTATGTTTTCTGTTTCTGTTTTCATTTTTCCTGCTGGTGTTCAGGGACTGGGCTTTCCTTACCCGAGACATAAGCTCATTTAGACGAGTTAAGAGATGCAGGAGCATTGTTTTACATATGAGACAGAAAACCAATAATAGACCATAAAAGAAGAAGAAATACACATTACATTTGAGTGTACAAAATGAAATCAAAAGTTTCCTCTGTTGTTACCTACTACATGAAAACAAACACAATCAAAGAGAGTAAAAACCCGGCTCGCAAAGAACCCCGATAGATGATGAAAACATCAATTTCTCTTTAGAGGTGTGTGGGTACAGCTATCTGTATTTGGTTATGAGCTCGTTAAGTGACTAGGCGAACTGTTGAACATTGTATGCCACATGAACGCTCTCGAAAGGACCATCTCTAGCTCTTGGTGAGTCCAGTTATGAGTTGGAAGGTGTTGAAGGAACATCACCATCTCTTGGAAATCAAGCTTTTGAAGTTTATCTGACCACTGAAACACTCACAAATGCGACAGCTTATAAGGTGTATAATTCATCATTAACGAGGATATACTGGAATGAAATTTCAAGGGAAGAAATTTGAATTTACCGTTAAAAGAAAACTGGCAAATATGTATACAAGAAATTCAGGCAATGCATCTCCTTCTGCAAGATATGTGTCCCACAGCCGCGTTACAAGATGAAAAGGTATCTGCCAAATAATCAGAAAAAACATGGATATGTTGAGGGAATAAACGTAGTGATGGTGCTCACTACTACTAAAGTGAGAGAGAGAAGGATAATTAAAATAATGCAATTGGCAACTTGGGTAGCAAACCTCGCGTATTAAAAGACAGTTGAACCAGCGGAAAGCAAATTGAAGGAACTCCAGACCTTGCTCCTCCATGTGCCTTGAGACAGGTTCTGGTGAAACAGCAAAAGAATATTTGGGTCAGAATGTATATAAGAATTTACAAACAGGAAAAGGTAAAAAACTAGATTACGATTTGGAGACTGATTTGAAGTTGTGTGATATTTTCATGAGACTGGTAGATTTGTTTATCAAGGAAAAGCAAAGAGATGAAGAAATGAAGCAAATGGGAAAACAGATTATACCATCTATCCGGCGAACCAATTCTTTCAGCTTAAATACAAGTCGCTGAATTCCTGGTTGAGCAAATGTGTAGTGGTCTTGCATACCGTCAAGTAACTTGGATAAACACCAATAGCAATCGGCTTCTATATTTGATATATTCTCTGGAGTTAAATCCAATATAGACCATTTCTCAATGCTCCCATGCAAGTATTCTGACAAGAAAACAACTAGAAATGGTGTAACCAGATCATTTATCCCTTGAACATATCCACTCGCTGGGTGCCGAATGGCCCTGGAAGAAAAAAAAAAAAAAAACAGAAGGAGCAGGGAATCAATCAGTAATCATAACAAAACATTCCTCCAGATTCATTTCATATAAACATCAACCATGATTAAGTAGTGCAGTAAAGCAACTGAATGAGAAAGAACTCTGACCATGTATACAGGATGCGCTCCAGGGATTTCTGAACTTCTATTTGCTGAAAGAAAGTCACATCAGGTACAGTTCTTGGACAATCAACAGCTATCTGGGCAGGAGGATACACACAACAGAGGATGTAATATTAGCATGTAACAAGATAAATATACTAGCATTAACTTACAAGGTCAAGCAACTCAACCACATGCAAAATACCTGGCGGAGCATGCTAATCTCGTCTTCCGAACGTTCAGTATCAGGAATATCATAATATTGGGCCACACAGTCGAGGTATTCAAGCCGTTTCCTCGCCAATACACTCTCCCTTCTATCTGAAT
Organism: Papaver bracteatum; assembly: GCA_023529315.1. Classification (NCBI taxonomy): domain Eukaryota; kingdom Viridiplantae; phylum Streptophyta; class Magnoliopsida; order Ranunculales; family Papaveraceae; genus Papaver; species Papaver bracteatum. Next base: position 101,283 of record JAJJWX010003189.1, on the reverse strand, counting down.
TAGGTGGTGCATATCCCTGTTGTCAGCCCATATTTAAAATTCAAGCAAGTAACAACATTTTTATTTCTAATCCTATACATTTCAGTTTATTTTCTGATAAGCAATAATCACAAGGTTTGTAACTGTAGACTGGTGCAACTGTGCAAGGAAAAGGCAAATTACATCTAGTACGTCAAGAGCTGTACAGTGAAGTTCAAACCTCCTATACAGAGCAACTACACCCGTATACTAAAATCAATTTTATTCTCTAACATCAAATCTAAGCTTTGGAAGACTGGACTTACCAGAAGAAGCCTCCATATATTAGGGCGCATATATGGTGGTATACCACTCCATGCTAACTCACGCAGTGTCTCTACATCAATAGAAAATAGACAAATATAAATGATGGTAGATAAAATAAACCATTGATAATATGTTCTACAGCAAATAAGAAGCAACTTAAGAAGGATCCACAGACTACGTTTATCTGTATTTTTAATAGCAAATTAGCAGTATAAGTTCTTGCTCTAACGCTTGAATATAATGCAGTGAGACTCAGCCTAGAGGTCCACTGACGAAAGGAGACAGCTTGAGGATGTTGGACCAATTAAGCAGCCTACCAACTGATTTGATGATGTAACACATAGCTGATTGAATTTATTGAACACCGAAAGAAAGATAATAACAAAAACCATGACAGATATCACTAGATCGGGATGTCTACGAGCACTTCCACTATGCAAAGCAAAAATCTTAACCTTAATATTGTGAGGAAAAAAAAAATACCTAATATTACAGTTGATCCAGAGAGTTCCTTCGAGAACTTCATAACCCTAGCAGAATCTGTAGCTCTAGCCCCAGACGACAAGGACCTCGGAACCTCAGGCAATTTCTCAGATTGTGATTTCGATAATTTGGGATTATTAGCCATCGCATCCACGGTAGTACGTGAACTTTGAATTTCCTACAATGTAAACTATAAATTTGTGAACACGTCATTAAAGAAACCAATACAGTATGTGTAATTCTGAAACTGATTGCCTATTCCAATACCTCAGAAGACCTGCCAACAATATCTCCTGGTCCAAGATTATCTTCTGAATAACTCTTATCAATATTTGGAGAGTAATCCGATGGACTAGTAGTAGCAATATCTAAAGGTTCTGTTCTTCGGGTCAGCAAAACTTTTCCTGGGAAGGTTCTACCTTTAAGCAACCTGTATAAACAAGGAAAAGAAAATAAATGGTGAAACCGTGAAATAAACAATAGCTACACTAACAAATCAGTCAGAGAAGCAAACAACTTCTTTTCCCAGTGAAAAGTTAGCAGTATAAAATAAAAACTTCGCATATTACTGGGAAATGAAATGCACATTAAACATACTCCTGACACAAGAATGCCAAAACTCCTACCTATAAACCAGATATATAAAAGAAAGAAAAGGCATCTCCATTATTTACCAAACTCAAAACACATGGAGACCCTATCGAATGTTCACAAATCTAAAAACGTGTATGGTACCTTATGATAACACCAAAAACCCTTAATCCGTATGTAGTTCATTAATCCATCCACCGAGGTATTGTTTTATCAGAAATGTAAAATCAAACTACTGGTTAAGAACATAAATGAGAAATTCCAAATACTCATTGTTGCAGCTTGGACTAACAACAAGGTCCAGAGTTAGCCTTGTCCCTGATATTATCATTTACACAAACATGTTGGATTCGTCTCATCTAACTATCTCAATGAATTACGAAAATAAGCAAAACCAATTTGAATTTCTCTCAATAACCATCTCAAAGAATCCTTAAAATCTACTGATTAAACTCTTCTTTACTAAGTTCAAGACATCACAACAATTCATTGTCATCTTCATGCAACCCTCACTTTAGCCACCAACCCCATGATTCATACCAAACAGAATTCATGACATGGAACACACAGAGATTTAATCAGCTAGATCTACTCACTAGATTTCTCAAACCCAACACCAAAAGGATTGAAAATTCCATATCTTTTCACTTCAATGTCACATATTAAAACTAGATCTTCTAATTCAATAGATCCAAAAACACAATCTAAGCTAAATTAATCAACTTGGGGCATCCTAATTTCACACTCATTGTACATAATTGATCTGAAAAAACTCAAAAGAACGAAAATTTAAAAGCGGGTCACGGAGATTATTACATACCCTTGAACATTTCTGAGAGTTTGATTAAATCTTGAATCTAGATTGGAAGAACTGTTTGTATCCTTCTTTGAAGGTTCACCCTCTATGGTGTTGTTCTTCATGGTGTTCTTCTCTTTGCAATGATCATGATGGGTTTGTGTGTATTTGTCTCTTGAAATCTTGTCTCTTAGGTTTTGGTTTCTACTCAAAAATGGTGCTCAATTAGTTCTAATCATCTCCTTGGAACCAAATCGTGATTAATTTGGCTTTATTTGGTGCTTGAAGTGAACCGTGTAGGAGGTTTTGGTTCTTCATTGGGATTGGTAAAAAAAAAAATTATAGTATATTTTTTTTAAGCAATTATTGTATTTTCTTGCTTTGTAAAAGAAAAATAATATTCATATCAGAATAATGAAATAAAAAATTATCTAGTGTACAATGAAATTTCGATAAATTAATAGTTTTGAGATTGCTAAATTTTATCAATTTAGAGAAGTATTAATTTATCGTTAAGTGTATAGTATCAAATATCTACAGATTTTATTTTCAATTCAAATTATTTTCTAATTATTTTATACCATATTATATGTATAAATGTATATGCTTTAACGCTAAAATTAAAATAAGAATAAGAAAAAGAAAATTAAATTAAATCATTTCGGAACTTTTCAAGGAAGTACAAAAAAATTAAAGATGAAGTCCAATATATGATAAATGTGATCAAAAACAAATTACCTTAGATGCCTATTTTAATAAGTCCAATGTATGTGTATCAACAAACAACCTCCTCGTTTTTTACGCTTCTCTCGCCGAGGCGATTTCATGGAGGGGTTCTGTTTTCCCCTTTTTTCTTCCATGAATCACTTCACTACTAGCTTTCTACACTACCACGGTTTTTCCCCTAACCTGTTTTTGCTTTTATTTTTACTTCCGCGACTCTTTTTTCTCTTCTGTCTCGGTTTTTTTTTTTTTTTTTTTTTTTTTTGAGGGTTCTTCGCTTGCGTTTTTCTTGTTCCCCAGATTTCCCTTTTTCTTTTTCTTTCCCTTACCACCATGAATGGATTGCAAGCTTGCTCTAGCAGATGCCCTGAAATAAATACCATGATTGAATTTGTTCAATGCCCATACAAGGGTCTCGACGGTTGCAGGAATGGAGTTGGACGAAGGGGTTTGTCGAGACAATCTATCTCCCAATACCTTAATGACGTGCATCTTTTGGCTGGTGTTGGTTTTGATCGATGCAGAGATCGAATTAAGGAGGATAGCGAGGTTTTTTCTGCCTGGGAAGACCTTCTTCGACAACTAAGGTTATGTTTGTGTACCACTTGTATGCACTTCCAGGCCTGGAGAAAGGATTGCAAAAACCAATGCGCAGCTGCACCATTCAATGGGAGAGATGCTAACTATCTTATTTATGGGATCCCAATGCATGCTGCTGAAGAGGGTAACGCTGGTGGTATTACTGGTGGTGAAGAACTTGGTCTAGTGTCGTGTTTGGACATTGGACTCCTTGACAGTGTACTCAGGTCCCAAACACGCACAGTCTGACACGTACCTGCTAAATGCAGACTGAACTTTTCCAGGGTTCTCAAGCTTGCTTTAGACGAAGTTATCCTCTGCCCTATGGATACCACAGCTTGGATTAAGTTGCTTCTTCTCCCGTCATGCATACTTCGGAATTACGTCCCCAAGGACAAGGCTGAAAGTAAGTCTGGAATGCACAAAAGTTTGCAAACTTGTGCTATTACTCAAGCACTGTCCAAATGGCGTGAAGTTGATGGTTGTTTTCAGTTGGCGCAAGAACTATTGTTAGATATCCCTCCTCCTAAAAAACCCCAACCGAAGAATAAGAGCCAGTTAGAGATCAACCAAAGTCTTTGCAAAAGAAAGGCGAGTCAAGGTTCGTTTACTGCTGCCATTTGTATTCTGACATCCAATGGTATCGCTCCTAAAACTTCTGCTACTTTGGATGACCAACGGCTCAAACACCCAGTCGCGTAGCCGCCTATCATACCTCCATCCCCTACCGGTGCTGATCCATTCGCTGCTAGCAAGGATTTAGTTTTGGGAAGAATTAAAAAATTTCCTAGAGGTACTTCATGTGGTAGGGATGGTTTGCACGCACAACATTTGATCGATGAACTTAGTGGTTCAACAACTGCTATTGCTGATGAGGTACTTACTTCTATCATTGCCGTTGTTAATCTGTTACTTGCTGGTCGTTGTCCTCCTCAACTAAGTGAGTACATTTCTAGCGCACCTCTCACACCTCTTCTCAACCCAGATGGAAGCATACGTCCTATTGCGGCCTGTACAATTTGGAGGCGGCTGGTCTCTAAGGTGGCTGCACTTTCTGTTTGCAAAAACATGAGTGCTTACCTCGTTGACTTCCAATTTGGGGTTGGGGTACCGTGCGGGGGTGAAGCTATACTTCACTCAGTTAATCACATTTTAACGAGAAAGGACACTGCAATTCCATGTCTATGTTGTTAGTGGACTTTCAGAATGCCTTAATTTGGTCGATAGAACAGCCATGATATTAGAAGTCAGACACAAGTGCCCTTCTATATCGAGGTGGGTGGAATTCTCTTATTCTAGCCCGGCAAGACTTTACTATGGCTCTCACACCTTCATCGCAATTAGTGCAACAAGGGGACCCGTTAGGGTCTCTACTTTTTGCCCTGACTCTTCACCCAATAGTGCTGAAGATCTCTCAAGCTTGTGATTGGATTTGCAGGCCTGGTATTTAGATAATGGTACGTTGTTTGGAGACACTCTCATGGTTTCCAAGGCTTTGCATATTATTCGAGATGAGGGTAGTATGGTTGGTCTGGACCTTAATATCCGTAAAACTGAATTATTCTGGACTACCGTTGATGTTAGGAGAACTGTTGCATCGGTATTTCCTGTGGACATTGATAGACCTGCTTTAGGAGTTAAGCTCTTAGGAAGCCCGATAAGTCTTGATCCCCTTTTTTGCAACCAGTTGGTGAAGGCTCGTGTAGACAAAACTATGCAGTTGATGGACGCTATTCAGGGCTTGAAGGACCCCCAAATTGAGATGCAGTTGCTTCGTAGTTGCTCTGGTATCTCCAAGCTTTATTTTACGTTAAGAACGACTGCTCCAGTTTTTGTTGAGGAGGCCCAAAACACCTTTGACTGTCGCCTGTTTGATTTTGTCCGGAAAATTGTTACAAATGATGGTCATAGTTTTGGGAATTTACAGATGTGTGTGGCTTCATTACCCCTTAAGTATGGTGGTATGGGTTTATATACGATGGAGGACATGATGCAGTACTGTTACCTTGCTTCTTGTTTGCAAACTCAGCAGATACAAGGTGATATTTTGCGCAACTCTGAAGTTAAAGGTATGACCCCCTCTTGCACACTTGCTTTGAATGCGTTTGCCCACTTTTGTGGTTTAGATTCTTCTTCTCTTTGTATCGAAACTGTTGCCCCCATCCCATGAGTAAATTCGCAGCTATGTATTTCGATCAAGAGACAAAGGATATGCCCACTAAGTTTGGTATGACGCAACGAGATTTGGCCTTATGTCAAAATAACAAAACAAAGCATACTCAAGACTATCTAATGGCTATTCCCATAGAGGGCTTGGGTCAAAAAATTGGACCTCGACAATTTAGCGCAGTTCTTAGCTATAGACTGGGTGTTCCTTTATTTTCCGAGGATAGTCTTTGTTATTTTTGTGGGAATGATATGGATATTTTTGGTGATCACTCTATTCACTGTGCACATGAAGTTGGTTTGAAGTTTCGCAATGATTTTGTGCGTGACACCGTGGCGGATATATGCTATCGTGTTGGGGTGCAAGTTAAGACAGAAGCTTCTCTTGGTTTCCTTTCCAATGATGGAGGAGAATCTAGGCTTGCAGATATCCTGGTGCTTAATTGGGATAACTGGAGGGATACTTGTTTTGATGTCACTGGTGTCTCGCCCTTTACTGGTAATGGTGTGCAGAATTTTTCACCTGGTGTAGCTATTTCTCGTGCTGTTGACCACAAGCGCAACAAATATCTTGACATATGCTCTAGACATGGGTTTTGTTTTAATACCTTGGATTTCACGACCATAAAAGAGCTCGGTGAAGAGTTTGTGATTTTTCTTAAGAGACTGAAGAATTTTCTTACTAGGCATGATACATCTTCTAATGTAGGCAATTTTTTGTTTCATAGAATAAGTGTTGCCATTCAGAAGGGGGTTGGAGCTCAGCTTGTTGTTCGACTTCCAACCATCTCTCTTTCTTTTGAGTTTACCTTTTAACATTTTTAAAATTTTTAGATTATCTTTAAAAACTCAATTTAATTGGGGATGCTTTTCATAAGCACCATAATATAATGTTATCACACTGATTATTAATTAATATATTAGTTGGGCCCTATTGGAAACTTAAATTTTTTTATTATCTTATAAATTTAGCGAGGTTATTAATTTAGCACACTGGTCCAAATCAGGACTGGTAAAAAATATTATTATAGCAAAGTTATTAATTTAACGAAGTTCTACTATAATACGATTTGTTCAAATTTTCTAAAAGAAAACTTTGTATAAAACTCATGATTTTTAATGGCGCCACTAGAATTAGCTGGGTTGTACCATTTGAATAATCTAACCGACAAGATCGTTAATTTATTGTCTCGATAATCAATAAAACTGGTATTTTAGTGGATGCATATTTGGACAATAAAGAAATTTTTCCTTAACTGACAAAATTGATTTTTTTTTTTTTTGATACTAAAAGGTATTCCTGGAAATATCTATGATGATAAGGATGATGTTGATATAACGAAACTGAAAGGGAATTGCACTTGCACGAATACAACCATGCATTCCTAACTAACAAAATTGATTGAAACTGGAATTCGAGTCACATGGAAAATCCTATATATACAATAAATTAATACTATAAAACCGATTTTGACAAACAAAATTCAAAACTATAAGTTTCATTAGACGAGAAAGTAATAGCTACAAGTTAAGCTTTTGAGTCTCTTTAGCATCTTTTAGGTCACAATGTAGGTTTTGGATTACGATGAGGATTTTGGATTATTCTAAATTACGATAAAAAGGTTAATGCTGCAATTTTGGATTATTCAAGGATTATTCTAGAAATCTATTATTGGGGCCATAGGGGAGACTGTTTTTGGAAGCTATTTTACTAAGTGGAGCCTAAATATTATAGGGGAAATCACATTTGTGTAAAAATTCTAAAATGCCCTCCATAATTTTAATTTATTTCATTTATACCTTCTCATTAACTACCTATTCTAATAAAAAAAAAAAAAAAAACTGAAAAAAAACGGAAGACATTAAACAAAAAAAACCGTCACCCCATTTTCTTTTTATTCTTCCTCTTCCTCTTCTTTTCTTCTTCTTTCCTTCTTCTTCTTTTCTTCTTCCATTGAACATTGTTCAACGATTAATCGTCGATTCAAAAAAAATCGTCGTCGATTAAACTCATTCTATAAAATCATGAAGCCGAAGGAAATTCTAGGTCAATCCCAGCCAAATCAACCTCCGACTGAAGCAGAGAAACCAACTTCATCCACTGAAGATGAAAGTGAAGATCAAGAGGAAGTGAATGCAGAAGTTCAATGATCCTTAGAATCTCCGATTATGACAGCAATAAGGTATGAATTCAAAAACCCAGTCTTTATTAAAGCGTTGCGTTGACTAATCAGTTGGTTTCGAAAAATTTAGGTCTGAAAAAACGGTTTCTGAAAATGATTACGGCTGTGAGTTCTTGTATTCCCAGACGTAAATAAGCATAACGTTTGGGAATTGTCGATTTCCCGGCCGTTTATAAATTACACGGTTGGGAAATATAAGAACTCCCGGCCATAATTAGATCGACTTGTACGATATGGAACATTCCTAGCCGTAACCATTCGTATACGGCTGGGATATTCCTTGCCGTATGTTCTCCTGTGTTCATATTTTTTTAGTTGTTTTAATGTTACGTATAGGTTTTCCCAACCGTAAATTTATTTCCTGACCGTAATATCCAATTTCCTAGACGTTTTTCACCACGTCTTGGAATTTCCTAGCCGTATTAGTGCCATGTGTTGTACTGTGAACTAGCAATACAACAACGTATAGGTTATCCATCCGTAATTCTGTTTTCGGCTAGGTATAATACTAATTTCTCATCCGTGATGTGACTGTCGGCTTGGTCGATAAATTTTTTTACTATCCGTAATAAATTTTGCGTCTTGGACTCTCCATTTTTCCTAGCCGTGTTTGTTGTTTCGGTTTGGTTCTGTCTAATTTTCCCAGACGTATTTTTATATACTTTTGGTTTTCTTGCTTGGAACAGATGGAAATAAAAGAAGAAGAAAAGATCCCAAGAAGTAACACCTTCTAGTGACCCGACTCCGCAACCTCGTCACTCAAAACCATTGGGTGCAGACGCAAGGAAAGCAATCGAAGTTCTGACTGCTAGAGAAAGGGAAGGTGGTGGAGATGGAGTCACTGGAGGAACTGAAGTTGGAGTTGCTGAGGGAACTGAAGTTTCTGTTACTAAAGTAACTGAAGTTGTTGGCACTTCTAGTGGTGGTGGAAATGAAGGTGTACTTGTTGTTACCGGAGGTACTGAATTTGGCACTTCTAGTGGTGGTGCTGCTGCTATTGATAAAGGTAAATCCGTAGTCGAGGAGGGCAAAGATGAGGGCAAGAAGGAGGGAAATAAGAAGTATAAAACTAAGACATCTCCAAGAGAAGTAATTGATGCTATGGAGCCTTTACCTCCCAAGAGGAATGGGAGACCTTGGGGTGAGCCAAGAGATTGTTCCGTCTTGATTGGCTACACTTCTTCATGGGCTTCTTGGGTTTGTGGCACAAAGGTAATAAATCAAATTACATATATTTTATATTCATTTTGTTATGGATTATTATTTTTACAACCAATTTTTTTTGATAGTTTCCGGATAAAGCTGTCCCAAAACTAAAGCACCAACAAGCAAAGTTTTGGCCGTTGGACGATGAGCATCAAGATGTGCAAGTTTTGGTCAAAGCTTCGGGGTTATGGTCTGGAATCGATGCTTTGCAGAAGACATATGATGTTGTCACAGTTTGTGGTTTTAGAGAAAGATTTTGGACCGAAACCATGACTTTTCACCTCCCATTCGGCGAGATGACTATCACTCCGGATGATGCAAATAAAATCACTGATATAGCTTTGGAAGGAAAGGCAGTGTTTTAGGGTTTCAATAATTCCATGCCTTTTGATGAGATTTGTGCCTTGGCGAAGAACTATCCTGGGTGGGGTAAAGATGAAGCTGAAGAAGAGTTTGAGATAGGGGCTGGAGAACCTCCTAGATCTAAGAGAAAATTTAGTGCACCGGATGTACTAAGTGAAGAAGTTAATATGTCAAGGAAGATTAATTTGGGTCGTCTGAGGGATAAGTTTGGGGATTCTAAACGCAAGACGGATATGGTATTGGTGGTGATGTACGCAGAAAGAACTAGACATACAGCTATAGCTTACTTGTTTCATGCTCTTGGGACCGTCCTTTTCCCCAATTTCTCAGGCAATAAGGTAAATACATGTTACTTGCAGTGGTTGAAGACTCTCAGTCTCGATGAGGAAACAAACAAGGTATCTAAGTACTCGTGGGCCATCGCACTCCTTGTTGATGTGTTGGACTGTCTTTGCAAAGCTTCTAGATGGAACAAAACACAAATCACGGGATGTGTTGCTCTTGTCCAGGTATCTTTTTGTTTTAATATAACAAATGGTCATTTGTTTTACTTTTATATACTGATTTGTGTGTAATAATTTATTTATAAACAACATTTTTTATTTTTTACCGCAGTCATGGGATTACGACCATTTTAAAAGCTTGAGGCCTACTCAGAATACAGATTGGCCTCTAGATAAACCTACAGGAGGGAGATACCCATTTGGAGGGACCCAACACAAGGATAAAGAGACAAAAATGGTCGACATGAGGAAAAAATTGGATGCTCAGACAATTGAAGATGTGTTTTTTGATCCATATTTGAAACTTGATGAGGATGGAGAATATGAAGTTCATGATAGAGTATTTTCTGATGTGGCAACCTATACGGGACCTTTGTTTCATGCAACCAGGTTCGTCATTTTAGATCCTCGTAGAACGCTCCGCCAAATCGGTATTGTCCAGAAAATTGTGCTTGAAGAGACTCGTTTTAGACTGAGAGTAGGCAACTCCCAATTTAAGGACAAACAGGTGAAATTGAACTATGAAAATGCACCGACGATCGACCATTGGAAGGCTCGTTCCGAAGAAGTAAACCAAATGAGTAGAAGACTCCTTGAAGCCGAACACTTCCCAAGCGGATACAGATTACATTGAATGGTATGGAGAGTGGGATCATCCTTATGTGGAAAATTTGGATCCGGAGGCGCAGAGACATTTCAAAAATGCAGAGAAAAAGAGTTTAAAGACACCAAGGAGTGAAGAACATGATTGGGAGAAGATGGTGGTAAGTATACTACTAATTATGTTTGTATATGTTTTTTTTTAATTATCTATGAATGATTAGAGTGTGTGTGTTTGATATTAAAAAGATAGGTCGATCGAGTTAATTGGGTGGCCAATGACATCACCCGTATGATTAATTTGGGTGAGGATATAACGGTAGTTGAACTCACTTTAGTGCGGAATCGAGTTAGAGGCATAATAATCCCTGAGAAAGGAGGTTTACATCCTGTTGACGCACCAAGGAGATCTAAAAGGGCTAGGTATCCTTTTTCTAGCGACGACCCGGACACTCCCCCCCTGACCAAGTTCAATCTAAGCAACGAAAAGCCGTCCGAGGTGGTAGAGGTGAAAAAGGTGGAACAAGTTCTCGAGGTGGTTGAGGTGGAACAAGTGCTCTAGGTGGTCGAGGTACTGGACCAATTGCAAAAGTTATCTGTGTTGTAACAAGTGCTCGAGAAGGCTCCAACTCAAGGTGGCAGCGGTCGAGGAAGAAAATCTAGAGTTATAGGAGAAGTTGTGGAACCTCAGGCAAGGGACGATGTGGATGAGTTTTTCGAAACCACTTCAGAGGAGGGATCAAGTGAAAGTGAATGACTATTTACTTTTCATTATATTACTTCATTTCATGGAACATTTATTTTCTAACACTTTGTCTATTTACTTTTTTGGTGGTTTGGTTATGGATTTGGACGGATGAATTTTTAAAACTTTGCATTTATTAATGAATGTTAGTCTTTACAATTGTCTAATCTAAGAAAACTGAGGAATCAATCAAGATTCACTAAATTTTTGTGCACTTTCAGCTAGGTCGATATATCACATAACCTAGCCGAAAGTGCATATAATCCTTGTCAAATTTAGTTGCACAGAATTGCGGATGGAAAGTCCCGGCCGTTATACAAAACGGTTAGGAAATACTGGGCCGTATGTTTCCCTGGATACTCAAAATTAAACTGAACCTTTGTTATGGCTACGTTTCCAAGCCGTTATTGTATTTGCGGTTGGCTTTCCTAGCCGTGAAACTGACAAAAAATGCAGCTCTGTTTTACGTCTTGGAAATTCATATATATATCCGGGACGTAATTCTCACAAAAAATAACACTTAAGTTTTACGGCTTGAACCACCGAGCCGTAAATATGACACACCACAATTCCAGCCAGTTTATACATAATAACGGCTGGGTCTCTCCTGCTGTTTCCAAGCCGTAAATTCCTATAATTATGAATACCACATCATATCAGCTAGTTTTTTGAATTTTGAAAAATAGATCCGTGTGAAGACTGATCTATAGAAGGTTCTAGCTGTTCAACCACTTATTTAAACTTGAAATAACTCCCATCTCCATATAACCATCCACTCCAAATCAATGTCACGCCTTCTACACTAATAATATCCACTTAAACTCCTACAAACTCAATGCAATGTACTCAAAGGATAAACCCAACTTTGCTTTGTAAGAAGACTTATCTCTTTGCAAAAATTTTGTACTATGTTATCCAAAGAAGGGAGAAGAACGAAAGCAATGTGGTTTAGCCAGTAAATCGTATTGGAGTAATATTTTTGAGATTTTTTGTGGTGAAACAGGTAACACTAACAACCGCGATAGGGTTGAATTGTATCTTCGATTTTCAGACATACGTAAAGATGTGGAAGAATATATGGCTTTACGTCGTATGTGCAACCAACTTAGACTTAGAGGTGAGACTGATAGAGAAGTCGCGGCTCAAGCTAAGAAAGAATGGAGAAAATGGAAAGGTTATGATTTCAACTTGGAAGCTCAATTCACCATCATCAAAGACTTCTTAACACATCGAAAGGGATGTTATTAAAACCAACTTTATAACGGGGATCTATTAAGTATGTAATGGGTTTTATTGTGGTGTAATTAATGAAAGTATTACTAATTTTCATGTTGAAAATGCAAAATTTCTCAGCTTACAGATTCAATTACGGACGGAAAATATAAGAATTCTCAGCCGTAAAACAGAGTCAGGAGATTCTCGTTGAATAACGGCTGGAAGTTCGTAACTTCCCATCCGTTGTTAGTGTTTACGGCTGGGAAGTCATCATATCCAAGCCGTAATAAATTTATTACGGCTTGGTCGACACAATTTCTCGGCCGTAACAGCATCAAATTCCATATTTTTTCAGATTTTTGACGGATTTGAATTGATGAAATTGATGTTGGGAGTTCATTATAAGCTTATCTTGAGTTTTGCGATGAAGGGTTTTATCATTTTTCTTCAAAAAAATTCAAAATAATTTCACCAAAATCATCATTTTTCCTTCTTCAAAACTCAAAAAAATCAAGTTTTGATTTGCAAAAAATTAATGTTTTGATTAGTCTAATTGATTCACTAAGACTGATTAGTTTAGCTTAATCAAGTTAATTAGCACTAATCAAATTAAAGATAGATTAGGCATTACAAAAAATGATGGATAAGAGGTGCTATGGGTTGTTATTTCATGACCCCAAATAGCCCCCAAAAACCCAGCGGTGGATAGCCCCAATAATAGCGTTCTTATTCTAGGGTAACTTTTATTGTTGACTGATAATATTAGTACAGTCTTTCTACACTTATGGGTTGGATCTTGCGTTCTATTTCTCCTCCTGCCGGGTTGGCGCCCCTCGGCCCATGGACTAGCAGGAGGCTGGCCTCTGTTGGGTCGTGTGGATCCCCCACCTCTGTGAGAAATAGGAAAAATCCAAGATCTAACCTTCGGTCAGTTTATAATTTTCCTTTTAGTATCTTAGAACTCCTTAATTTTTCTTCGCCTGAGTGCTTTGGAATTCTTTCATCTCATAAGTTTTTACAGTTACGGAATTGTATTGTTCTGGTTTATCTTCTCTTGAGGACAGGATATGACGCCTTACCTCCCTTTGGTCTTTGAGAATTGACGAGATTAATTTCAGAAGAGCTAGAAGTTTCCTAATGGAAGCACATGCTATTCAAGACTTCACACATCGCTGCATTCGTTAGAGATTCATGGATGGTTATAGCTAGCTCAATGCTCTGCCTGACCAACTTCAAGACCTCATAAATTTAAAGAAGCTAGTGTTCGAGAACATTGATGGTTTGGTATATTTGTCTAAGTGGGTTTTCATTGCTGAAAGAATTGGTACTTATGTATTGCAAAAATCTGATGCATCTACCTTCTAAGAATGCCATGCAAAGGCTCATAAAGTTATGTGCCAACTCAATAAAAGTGTGTCCAATGTTGGAGGAAAGATGTACCAACAAAACCGGCGAAGAGTGGGAAAAATTTCTCAAATCGAGGAGATGTCATATAGAAAAGAAAAAAAACAATAGGCTCATTATGCTTCTTTTTATTTGGGAAATTAGTTGAGTGGCCCTTCCATCATTGTTATAAAAAAGGTGGTCTTTGTCTCCTTGATCAAAGAGTCAATCAGTGGACAAGATTGGGCGGAAAAGGTCATCCCGCGGTCGGGATCGTCTGGATTTCGTTTGACTTGGACGGCTGGGAATAATAGGGCCACGCTAATTAGAGTTTTACCATAGGGCCTCAGTCGAGATCTATTTCTTTTCCTTATTAGGTTGGGTAAGCAACTGAAGACATTGTTACAATCGAAGAACTTTTCTCAGGCTCCAGTGATCCTAATTAACTCAGGAACAATCCATCGCCACCATCAACAACAATCGATCGCACTGCTTCATTGAAGAGATGTATTTTAATGTATCACATTTTTCTCTTTGCTTCTCTGCTTTTCAATTCTAAATTCTGTATCAAAGTCTTCTATGTTGCCTTCTGACAATTTCGGCCATGGAATTACTTCATCTGATGATAGAAGCAGTGTTGTTCCAATTTTTTCTTTTCGGTGATTTTTTCCTCGCCTCTCCGAATTTTTTTTCGGTATTAGGTTAGGGTTTATGTTTATTTTCTGCTACAAACCTCTGTGGTTAGTAATTTTTAACAAAATCATTCAATTGATTCTCTGAATTTTTTTTCTGTATTAGGTTAGGTTTTATGTTGATTTTCTGCTACAAGAAGTTGAAGCATGGCGAGAAGAACTTTAATCTATTCAATGAAGGAGAAAAAGAAGCTCCCCTGCAGTTATTCAATACCTACATGGTTAGTAATTTTTAACAGAATCATACAATTGAGTTTCTAATCATCCCAATCGACAAGTTTAATTTTTCATGTAGGGTAATTCTTCCCACGTACTGTATCTAATTTCAGACTCTTTGTTTTTTTTATACCGAAAAACTGACCTATTAATTATGAATCAGGTTTTTTATGGGGTCATAATCAAGTTACACTGAACTTTTGTTTTATTGATTAATGATGTGTGTTTGAGAAATTACAACTACTAACTTTTCTGTACGTTTGTATAGGATGCAATAGAGACGATGAATCAAGGAGGAGGTAATACTGATGCTTACAGTCATCATGAGATAATTATGTTCAATTTTCATTGAATTTCTTATGTGAGGGAGAGAGACTTATTGGTCCTCATCCAAGTAGTGCCGGGAAATTGAAGGGAAAAAAGGTAATATCTTTATTGGAATTGGTTTTTTTAGATCATTGCTCCCTGTACTTATCTCATTGATGTGCTGGCCTTATTAGTTAACAGGATACCCCAATCTTTTCGTGAAACCACATGGTATTGAAGCATGTGTTTGAAGACACCTCTTTAGCTGATCTTATCCCTGAAAACCAAGCAGAAAGGTATGCAATATCATTATGTCTTGATATATTTGTTTCTGTTTGGGTTCACTTGAGGCTGCAACTCGCAGGGAAAAATTCGTAGTTTTGATGTCGCTTGGAATACAATGATAACTCACAGAGTCCAAAACTCGCACAACAAAATTTTACACCAATAATCTACTTCAAACGGTAAATCTCACTTGGAATCCCCCAATTGTGATATATATTTGTTCATTACATTTTAGATATTTAGATATGCTTATACCAATGCTACAGTTGTAAGCAGTTTAACATTTGATTCATGAGGCGGTTGTTCGCAGATTACTTTCTTGGGTATCATCTGTTACATGAGGTTATTTGCAATTTATGGACAAACTTAGTTTACAAAGGTGATGGCACATATTTTCTATATATAGCTCTGTTTTGTATGATCCTTCTTATATTTAGTAGTGTGTGTGAAAGATTTTATACGCCCATATAAAAACACGAGTTTGTTCATTGCTAACAGATTTGAAATAAGAATGAAGGTGTTGTTGCCAACAAGTTTAGTTCCAAAGGGAAGTTTTCTCAGCATCTGGATTACTTCTATTGTCGCTTTAGGAGAAGCCTGGCATCTAAGCTTTTGCCGGCAAAATATTATTCAGGTGCATAAGTACAAATGCCGTTGTTTAGCTTGATTCGGCAGGTGATATTACCGCTGGAAACCTAATATTCTCAGTACATATTTTTATTTGATTTTTGAATTTGATTAGTTTTGTTTGGTTCTATTATTATTATTAATTCATCAATGGGTTTCTCGCTATAACTTTTTTTTCACTAATTGTTTAGTTTTTGTCCGTTTAATCTATAAGCGGTGCAATCAAGAAAGTGGGGATTGGGGGATTTTCTGGATTTAGCTATTTGCTTCTCTTTCCATTCTAAGATACGTAAAATGTATATGACTTGGATAGTTCATTGAAATCTTACAGAAATTTGAGGGATTTGTTCAAGATCGATGTTGCAGATTACATGATGTCTGTTTGTGGAAATGATGCGTATAGTTTACATAGATGCAATCAGATGCATCTATATTTTTTGTTGGGTTTAACTGTATGCGGCACGGGTGATTCAGTTACTCTTTTGCATTTCGTATCTTTAATATTTACGTTGCAGGATCACTGTCTACAGCCAATCTTTGAGCATATTCCGGTGATGATTCAAAGGTGTGGTAGCATATAGCGTATATTGCGTATTTTACATTTAAGGTTAGTAATCTAATTAGGTTACTCATTTAAAGTGTTTAAACTGATTTCATCACCCTATGTAAGGTGTACAAGGAGCATCCAGTGAAGTTGATTCCCTTAAAGCATACCTTAAATGTGAGGCTGATCCTTGAGATGATTTTGAAGCATCTTTCAAGGTTAGTTTGGTTGGATGTTTTCATTTATGTGAACTGATATATTTTTCTGAGAATTCATATCTGGATCTTATGTGGTTTGTATATTTACGGTTAACTTAACATTGATAATGCACAATTGTTTCAGCAAAATGGAGTAGCTGCATTTGCACATCATATCAGAATACACCTTTCACTTTACGAATTCCTCTCAAGAAATAAAGAAATTCTTTCTTTATTTGAGATTCTCCATTGTTCATTAAAGGCACACAAATTGCTCGAAGGAACTATGGTTCATGATGAACATTTCTTCTTTGCAAAGGTTTAGGCATTGAATTTGTTTTATAAACAGTCTTATATAGTCCATGATGACAATCCAAAGGCTATTTTTTTGAAGCACATTCCTTGGATGTCTGAGACTCCTATTATCTGAAAACTGGAAACCAACTCTAAATTATATAACTGCACTGTCACTTTTCTTTAACCAATTTCATTCCCTTATTTTGTTTTTATCGCTCACCTTCATCCCTGTTTCAAGAACATCACTTTCTTTTGTTTTCATTAGTCAGTTTTAGTTGTCTTTTGGAATTTGTTTCATTCTTAGTCCAACCTTGGTTCCTCTTATTTTTGTGAATAATAATTAATTTTGGTTGCGTATTTTATTGTAGTTTCCGGTTTCATTTCTCTCCAAAACCATTCCCATTCTTATAAGTGATGGAACATCGTGTTGATTTTGATAACGATTCTCTTCAAGTGTTCCAATTCAGAAATTGAGATTCAGATAGTTTTTTCGTAAAGATTTCTTCAATTTAATGTCTCTTTGGGTTTTGATTTGCAGGTTTCCATGGCGAAAGTTAACGGTGTGATTTGCAGGATATTCTCTTCAAGTGTTACAATTCAGAAATAGAGATTCAGATAGTTTTTTCTAAAGAGTTCTTCAATGTAACATCATTTTTGTTTTTGATTTGCAGGTTTCCAAGGTGAAAGTTAACGATGTAATTTTCAGGATATCATGACCAAGGTTAATGGTCTAAAGGCCAACATTTTGTTTTATTGATCGGCATGCATACAATTTTTTTCAAGTTCGTGTTTATCATATCTTAAAAAGTTCTAAATCAATATTATTGTGGGCATACAATTTCAAAATACAGGTATTGGTAGTTATTGAAGTTTGTCAAAACATATAAGGGTGCATTAAAATGGTGCAGTAGAAGAATGTAGAGATTTTCAAAGACTTCCTTACTTCATATCAGTTTCTCTTTTTCTTCTCAGGTTCGTCAAGTTATTTGGTGACACTAAATGGGTGAAAAAAATAAAAGTTCGTCAAGTTTTGATGTTGCTTACTGTCAATGGATTTTGTTTCGAGGTCACTTGAATGAATGTAGTTTTTCCTTGAAAAATGATGTACCCAGTTTTGTCTGTGTGTGATTTCATTTGTTTAACATTACTTTCCAACTTAAATTTTATTCCTTTGGTTTTAAAACATCTTATTCTTTTGCAAAAGTCCACTCATTTCTTTTGTTTCTCACCAACCGTAGCATGCATTCAAGTGTGTCCCTCCCCCACTTTGTCAAACGGGTAGCATCCCTTAAGTTAGGGACCTTTTTTAGTTTTGTGAATTGAAATATGTAATTTCGGATTTATCTGTTTTTTCTTTTCATCCTATTTCGTAATCTCTGCATTTTTTCTTGGTTTTTACCGTTCATAATTAAAGTCAAATATTCTTCGATATCAAGTGTCTTCCTGAATTGTCAATAGCAAACTTCGAAATTAACTGTTAAGTTTTTTGTCTCATCTCTGAACCATTTTGTTGTTTTTTAGAGGTGAGGATATGGAATTAGGTGTTGTAAAATATATGCATCACTACAAACTACCTAAGACATCAAAAAACACAAATGCTGCTAAAGAATGTTTCGACACCCAACGCAATGAACTTATGGAAGTTATTTAGTTAAAGTTACCATGAGCACACACGAACGCTTCGGCAAAATTGGAAATAACTAGATTTACTTAGAAGCCAGAGATTGTTATTAGCTCTTTTCTGTGCTTTCATGTAATGGAAACATTTAATATGAACATAAATGTGATTACAGTAGAAGGAAAAAATGTGTTTACATTATTTTGCGGACGGGATGTTGGAAATTATGTGTATATTGGTTGATTGATTTTCCTATACTGGCGGTAGAAGTAACTTGGAGATCTGTTAGCAAAACATTCATAATTGATGGCGAAGATTAATGTAATATGAAATTCATTCTTAATAATCATTCACATGCTGCTGTAATGTATTATAGCTTCTAGAATTTCACCAACCCGGAGCTTTTAAACCATCTAGGAAAGGCTAGGTCCATGATGGCACAGTACTAGCTAGAGGATATCTCTTTGACAAAGATGTGCTAATAATGTCACTTTTTGCCTAGGATGTGAATGAGTCCCAAGTTCATTTTGTCCGTTAAAGTGGTATCCCTTCCATTCCATGGTAAAGTCTCAGATCTTATTCACTATGCATGTTGCAGGGTCCCCTGGCACAACGAAGGTATTTTTTTTTTGTCTCTCATTTATTTTATAGTACCTTCTTTCAATTGTTTGCATTTATTTTTGTCAATCCACAATAAATTTATTAAATATGTAGGTGGCCAACTTCTCTTCGAGATAATAGTATGTTGAGTTTTGTGCTCAGCTACCCTAGCTTACCAAAAGATTTCAAAATCATCATTATTTGGGTTCACGTGACTTTCACTACCAACTAGCCCTACCACACTAGTGGATAATAGGTTTTTTACTACTTCATGGGCTTTTCAAAAACTACTGTTATTGGACTGAAGTTTTTATTCATGCTGTCACTCACAGTTGTTTTATTAAAAAAATTTAAACTAGTTCCAATAACAGTCGTTTTATAAAGGAATATTTTCGGAAACACGATGTACTATATTATCTTTTATCTGAGTTATAAAACAACTGTGAGGCCAAGATATTTTTATAGTCCCAGTTTTCAAGGTAAAGACGTGGTCTTCTTTCCCTGTCTCTTCATTTATCCATTCTTCTCAACTCCTTCACATAACACGAGATCCCCTTCTTCCTAAGATAATATCGCCTTCTTCTTCATCCACAGATTTTGTCCCCAAATCATAAATTTCAACACCATTAACAAATTAATCTTAACAATTTTTCTACAAGCTTAATTATTATTTTCCATTAATCAAATTCAACAAAAACTCCAAGAACCCTAGATTCAAAATCTAGTTTGTTTCTCAATAATTAGAAACTAAAGTTAGAAATTGAAGACGAACCTCACTCTCACATCAAAGATCGAAACTCACTGTCCAAAATCATAGCTTCGTCGTAACCCATATCTCAAAATCAAAACGCATGTACCAATAGAAATCTAAAGAAAAATTTGTAACCTTAGATTAGTTTTCTGCTCCTGAAATCATCAGGTATTATCAATCTTGTCCTTGTTTGCTAAATATGATAGATTTTTAGTATCATTAATGATTTAATTTCTCTCATCTTCTCTCGATTTTGCAGAAAGTGGGTTGAATATACCTTCGGCTGGTGTAAGAAATAAAACCCCTAAATCTGAAATTGAATCCTCTCTTACTGCTGGAAATGATAATCTCAAAAACCCTACTTGAAAGTCTTGCACCAAATGTTAGAAGCGTGTTGAGGCTTTGAGAGAGATTCAGGTCTGTGGCTGATTTTTCTTTAGCGATGTTTTTTCTTTTCTTTTGAGTTCTTCTTTTTTAGTTTATTTTAAATCAGAGAATCTAATTTCTCGTAATTTGAATTCATTCATGCAGGATGCAAGAAAAATCAACAAGAAATAGAGAATGTTCTATTGATTCGTTTTTATGGAAAGTGAAGGTTGCAGGTAAGGCAGTGTTGCAGTATTGGTTTGATGGGGAGTTATGGAGTGAATGATAGTTGAGAATCCAGGAAAGAATACAAAAAGCTGCATATTTGGGTTTAGGGATAAAGTCATAGGTGAGTGTAAATCTAGTATATCTAGAAATGTATTGCTTTCAGTCTTTTTTTTTCCAATGAATAATGATTGTGGATCATATCATTATATGTCTATAATCAATTTGCAGGTTCTGTAGTTTTTACTTCTCAATAATACGGTGGAGTTTGTTATAGTTCAGAGTTTTGGTCTAGTTGTGTTTACATGGTTGTGTTGTGTATATGTAGTTGCCCTGATGATTCCCTTACTGCTTTAACTTGTTTTTTTCCAGGTCCCTGCGGACAGAGTTCTAATTTATGGTCACTCTCTTGCTATTAATGAATCCAAATTGTAAGCGGATTCCTTTTCTTTAAACAATTATGCTTGTTATAGACTCTGACATGTTATAACAACCTTGATATTATGTACAGGTTCGAAAAGATGATGCTCTGTCCTGTGACTTCCATGTTCTTGTAGGTTATGGGATGAAGAATGAGAATTCTTGAGTTCTAGAATGAAAATTGGTTCGAGTCAGTAGTTGGTATGGACACCAACAGGAAGGAAGACGGAGTTGTGCTAACATTGGGTACACACTAATTGGCAGAAGACTGAACTGTTGCCGTGAATCTGATGGAATTGAAGAGTTGGTGAAGACATGTTGCTGTAGGTTTGAATTTTTCTTGAAGATTTGGTGGTTGATACTGGTGATGGTGGTTGAGTTACAGCATATTGATGGGAATGGCAGTGATATTGTCGTGAGCATCATCTGGGTATGGAGCTGCAAATGAAATTGAGTTGAAGCTGTAATAGATGGTATGCAATAAAAAGACTGGATATCTTTGGTTACAATGCACAGTGATGCATTTCTTGTTGTTGCTTTCTATTTCATGGGCAGATTTGGATTTGACGAAAATGAGAGGTATACATCTTAAGCACTGTTTAGTACTACAAACAAAAGAATTGAATATGGTTTGGTCTTTTATTTGTAGTCATTTATTCATTTTTGTTTCTTATATATCTTAAGTCATGTTGTATCTTTTTATCATCAGTTTCTTGAGCACCACAGGAAGTAAGCATGTCTTTCCCCAAAATAATCAAATTGTTGGATTTTTTCTGTATCTTTTTTTCCCCCCTTGAAAGCTGCTTCTTGTCTCCCTCAACTTGTCTAACTAATTTGAAATAATGGCTGCAGCCCATTGTTGCTGTTCCCTCCTTCAAGTGTGCCGAGTAATTTTAACAAATTCTTCCCTTTTGTACGGGCTTAGCTGATGGGTGCATGATCTGAGTGGTCATAGCGGAGGTCGTTCCTGACATTTTCAAGGTAATTTTATTTATTTGAAAGTAAAGATTAAGATCCTAAAATGCTTATATTTAGCAAAGCCACTGTGAGTCCATCAGATATATGGTGGGTAATCTTGTTAGGAGTTTTGGGTCCAATTTTATTCTTGTGCATTGAGGCAAACAATGCTTAGCATATGTGTTTTGTTTAAGTTGTATAACTAGGGAGTTAAGAATTGTTTAAGAAGCAACTTAAAGGAATGTACTCCCTTTAAGAATTTGTTTTAACTACTATAATAATCAGAACTTTTGAGGAGTTGTTCAGGTTTTTTTTATCTATACGGCACTTGCTGATTATGTTGTGTTTGTGCAACTATACTCTTTTATGGTGCTTAAATTTCTAATTTTCACCACAAGTTTGATTTTTTTTTGCGGTGAACTCTCCAGGATGTTGGTCCTATTGCTCATCAAGTACGACCACATTCTTATATAGTTTTCTTATCTTGCTAGCTTTTAAACATTCAAAACTTGCTTTTTTGCAGGCCCCAGTTGATCAGAAACTACCTGCCCTGTATCTTTTGGACAATATTGTTAAGAACATTGGCAGTGCATATGTGAGGCACTTCACTTCCCGCCTACATGAGGTTAGTGTGCTAAGATATATAAATGTCCAGTTTTTTACATTAGGCTCTAATTAGACATACCCAAGGCTTTAAATTCCGTTTATGCAGTGCGAGGCGGTTCTTTTGAAGAGACAAGGCGGTGCCCCGTGGCATATGCCTTTTCCGCCTTGAATTGTAAAGCTTATCTTACCTGGCGTCGAAACTTTGTCTAGTTTTTCGTCTTACTTCTTCACTTCATTGTATTTTGGCTGTAAGGGAAGAACGACTTGGAGTTTGTCAGCCCAAGTGTTAAATCTCAAAAAAAAAAAAAAAAATAGCCTTGTGAGGCGCACTTTTAGATGGCATTTTAAGGTAAAAGGCACATGCCTCATAGAGGCATAAAATGATGCTTGTGCCGAGGCGCGGTTTCTCCGCCTCGTCCAATTTTAAAGCCCTATTATTCCTCGTCGACCTTTTCCATTAAGAATCTAAGATCTAATCGGTTATGATTGTTCTAGGTGTTTTTCGCGGCATACAACCAAGTCCACCCTAATCAGCATCCTGCCATGCGCCATATCTTCGGCACTTGGTCTGCAGTATTCCCTCCTCCAGTGCTTCGGCGAATTGTGGCAGAACTACAACTGTCAACCTCTACAAACCATCAACCATCTGGCTCGCTTGTGCTGACTTCTTCAGGATCCATGTCTCCTCGCCCAGTGTATGGTATACATGTGAACCCCAAATATTTGGAGGCAAGGCGTCAATTTGAACATGCCACTACGGTAAAATCTTCATAAATATCTCCACGTTCATACACTATAGCACTGATGTGCATTATATTAGAGTACCACTCTTTTATAAATATACATTTAATTTTACTTACTATTTACCAGCAGAATAGTTAAAGCGGACTCCACTCTAACTCGCTATATTTTATAGGTTTTTTAAGTGGGTGTAGAGGTCACTTTCACTCCCTTCGTCTGTGTTAATGATAATATTACCTTCAATTGGTGTGTGTGATTTTTCTTGAAAATTCAAGAAGATGGGTAAGTCTACTGGGTAAGGATATCAATTGGTGAAGTTTCTGGATTTTCTCCCAAGACTTCTACCAGTTCACAGTGTATTTGTATCAAGATCTCAAGTTCTTCATGAGTTGGTGACAGGATATTTTACATCCGAAAAGTTGATGGTGTGGAGTAGATTCCCTGTCATTTTTTGTTGTTAATTGCTAGTTTTTTTTTTTTTTTTGCAGATTAATGTAATCGAGTTACTATTGTAAACAAATTTTGAATTTGGATTGAATGGTGAATGTTTTGTTATCAAATGAGCATTAAAGTTCAGTTTGGTGAATTTCAAATTTTATGCCAGTCAGAAATAAGTTGTGAATCAGATTTTCTAAATTATAATGAATTTCAAATTTCAGACCAATCAGATGAAAAACTAGTCAGACTGGGATTCAGAAGAATCAGATATTTAAAAAGTAATCAGCCCATATAAAACCACTTCTCAAAACTGGCGATTAACTTTTATATTTTCTAATTTAAAACTTTTTCACAATTTATTCCCACATTAATTGTTTACAAATAATCTTGAGGATTAGCATCCGGTAAGAAACTAGTTGGAAGCCTAGCAACAAGCTGAGCACCAACTCCCTTTTGAATAACTACACCCAACCTATGGAAAAGAAATTCCCCAACTCGAACATTAGGATCATGGCTAGCAATATAATTGCGTAAACGTTTTAAAAATTCTATAACATCATCCCCCAACTCTCCTAAGGTGGTAAAAGCAAGCGCTCTAAAACCGTAGCCTTGAGATGTACACTTCTCCAAATATTTAGCATTCTTGCGAGTAACAGCGTTCTTAATGGCTGAGCCTGAGACAAAGGAACGAACCCCACCACCGGTGAAAGGTGAAACACCAGTCACATCGAAACACACGTCACGTCCATCGTCCCAATTATATACGAATATATCAGCCGATCTCAGGGTCGTGCCATTATTCGCAAGCAACCCCAAATCAACTTCCTTCCTAGCTGGAACCCCTGCACGATGACACATGTCTGCAATAATGTCACGCATCAAATCATGGAGAAATTTAAGCCCAACTTCATTTGCACAGTGCGAGGCATGATCACCAAAAATATCCATTTCCCTCTTGCAAAAGGGACAAACACCATCCGTTTAAAAAAGGGGGATCCCTAGTCTGTAACGGAGAATTGCACTAAACTGCCTTGATCCAATAGTTTGATTAAGCCCCAAGATAGGAATCGCCATTAGGAAATCCCAAGCATGTTTAGATTGGTTGCATTGCCAAAGCACAGAATCACGTTCAGACAAAACAAAGTTGGTGGGAAACTTCTCCTTTATAGAATCAAAATAAATAGTTGCCAAAGAGTTCATAGAATGGGTGGCAACATTACTTGAGAAAATGGGAGAAACAAGCCCACACAATGAATTAAAGGATTCTAATGCTTTCGGAAGGGAAAGTCTATTACCTTCAATACCGGTGCGTCTAAGAATTGTGGACTGCAAATCAAGGGTCTGCAAATAAGAGGCAAGGAAACAATAATGCTTAGTGTCATGCATTGTATAAACCCCCAAACCTCCAAGTCTGAACGGCAAGGTAGAAAGCCTTTGCTGGAGAAGACCGTAACCAGGGCCATCACCAGTAATAATGTGTCTAAGAAATTAAACCAATCGAGTGTCAAATAAATCTTGAGCTTCATATACGAATTCAGGTTTAGTGGTTCTCAGAGCAAACTTTAGAAACCACTGTGAATGTCAGTGTTATCAATTGACTGTCAGAGAAAGTCGTATTTTTAAAGATTTCAAATTCTGTGAGACACAGTCGTTTTGGAAAAAACCACTCCCAGATTCCAACTGAGAAAAACAGTCGTTTTTGATTATAATACCTCTTGTCTTGGCAGTGGTTTAACTTCCATTTTACAATAGTTCCACCTGACCATAAGACTTCCAACCTTTTTGTGAAAAGATAATATGCAAGTCTATTGAACGTTTCCTCATGATGGACAAGAAACAACTTATAAAAGGAGAAATTACTGAGACCATCAACAGGTTGGTGACTTATTGGTCGTTTCTTTCATTAATCGTTTTAGCTGAAGTAAGAATCTACCAAAGGATACTTGAAAGGATAGCTTATGAAAGTGGTGCTCGGGAACGAGGAACCTATCGCGTTGCCTATAATGCTCAATGATTACTTGCTGTCACTTACTATACGCAGGTCCTAAACTTCTGGTGGACCATTTTTGTCGATCTCCTGTAAGTGACCACAAATTCCACTTATATCCAGTTTGATCGTGTGACATGTTTTGACATTTTTACCACTTGGGCACTTGGGTTATTTATAGAAGCACATTATGTTCACTTTATTAATACATGACTGATGCACAAAGATGTAAAATATTGGCGGCTATTTAGGTTACCTATAAATAATTGATCATGATTTTTTAACAACTTAGGTAGAATTTAATCCAAATATATGAGAGGGTATCAGCAGTTGCCAACAAGGTGTGTTTGGTATGCCCTTTTGTTCAGTCCAGCAATGGGCAAATATCACAATCCAATATTTATTTTTCTTACTATTAAAGAGTGTCCAAGAATAACTCATGGCATCGACTTATTGTCCTACCATGTGCATTGTTTCAACAATAGCCTTCAGTCTTTTATTTTGCAGGAGTGCATTAGTGTATTAATCAGTATTTATATTTACGGTTGCAAATTTTACTTCCCCGATGGTAACAGTCTGATTTGGGGTGATGTCGGGTTTGCCAGCGGATTAATCAAAGCAGGTAAATCAGTCACGATCACTAGCTAAAACAAGGCTTATGCTAATCCTTATGTCTTCAAGCCCATTCAATAGGGTATCAAATTACAATCAAATCACAAACAATGGGCATGAATACATGCGGGTCTGCATGAATCTTCCATTTGTTCATGAAATTGTTTAAATACAGGCACCACCGATAAAATAGTTCCTTGGCGTACTCACAGAGTGAACTACTTCCTGGGAGACTTGCCTAAGTATGGTTAGTCTTCCAATAAACTTTTATTTTTAGTACCTTAGGATTTTCGTTGAGATAAAATCAATGTCATTTAGTAGTTTGAGACTCGGAGCCAGTGTCAATGGAAGTTTATTAGTTGGTAGTAATTGATGGAAGCAGTGGTTATTTAGTCCGAGTAGTAATGAATGTTACCACTTGGGGTTAGGTGTTGCTGTTCGTTAATGTCGAAAATCATGTAGTCTGCGAAATGTATATATTGTGATCATACCCATCAAACGCTATGAGTTGTATCTTGGGATATGTGTGTTACTGATATATCTTGGTGTTGTTTTTAGTTCTTACTTTTGATATTTTATGTTTTGGGTTTTTTCTTTATCTTAGGTCTTTTCCTTGCTCATCTTTGAATTCTGTTTTTTTATATGTTCTTTCTTTTACTGTGTGGACAGGAGCAGAATGCCTTTTAAGATATGCAGGCAAATTATTTGGTGATGTGAGTGCTACCATAGTACAAGGTGAAGTTTAATTAAGGCTGGAGGAAGAATTTTCATATACTGCTATCGAGATCACGTATTCAGATATACAAGAGGTCATGAAGGATCAACACTTCAACAGTATCTAAAGATATAATTACTGTAGCAAGTACAACTGAGAACGTGGAGAAACTCAATGTACTCTTGACATCACTTTTACCGCAGTCGAATCTAAATGTGGATTCAAATGCTAACCAACCTAAAAGGGAAGTACAACATAATAGAATTTTATTATATTCAGCAGATTCTAAACCGATGGGAATACGGATACCTAGGATTTCCAGGCCATGAGATCCGACTAGAGGCATGGGAAGCAAAGAACTCGGTAAAGCTTGTAGGATTTTTCGATCGTAGGATTGGAGACCATGGTGATTCAAGCTCAGTAGTTGACAAGCAAAGAGGCTGGGTAGATGGTTAGTTTGATGGGGTACAAACTATTAAATCTGGCAGTCTCTCAAGTGATCTTGAGATGATGGCAATTTACGGCGAGAACTTCCTATGCATGTATCATGGAAAATAACAGGGCACAAAGTCTGTATAATGTGGATACTGACAAGTTTTCTTCATATTTGATAAATAGATTGAAACCACTAAGATTCAATTTTGTTTTTTAGGAGCGTCTCTCTTGGATATCAAGAATATCTTTGTTTGATTTTTTTTTTTGTTTTTTGTAATTGTTTTTGTTCTGTTTTGGTGTTCTATTTTATACCGACACCACATCTATGTTATAGGTAAATCGATCCCATTGTTTTCGTTCCTTCAGATGGGAATATTTGATTACTGTGAAAGTTGGCCAGTATTTTTATAAGAAAATATACGAAGGCCTAGAATTCCGAGAAATGCAGTTCTTTAATGTGGGCGTGTTTTTTGGACGAGAAATAACCCATGGCGTATCAGGATGGATATCCTGATTAGTCTATTAGAAGAAGAAAAAAGTGACACAAGCGAACTAATTTCGAATAAATTGCTTCAAAAGGAAAAAGAAAAGAACAAATAAATATGCCATGTCTAATGATTTCAAACCATAATACAATAGACTTTTAGGAAAAATTGTCACTTTTATGGACTCGGGGTAACAACACAGGAAAGGAAAAAACTATAGCCTAAAGTTTTCCAAAGATTGATGTCCATAAATCATGCATATGGTATGTTTTTCTTTTCGGAAACATGATCATCTTAACCTCACTCATGAAATAAAAATATGACAACAGATACATCACGCGAGAGAGAGTCGAGAAAGGCTCACGGAAAGTGATAAACATCATGCGCAACAGTCATATGCACTGTTTGCAGAAGAAGAACATCCAATTAAACATGTCTCATCTTCCCGAAGTACTGTATAAAATTATTTATAACTGTGGAGAAAGAATCTCTTCAATCTTCATCAAATGTATGAACAACCAAGCCATCAGTGAGACATCATGTATGAGCTCAAATACGATAAACAAGATCCAAAAACAGAAATTAAGTAAAACCCATAGCTTATGTCACTGGATTATTTAGATTAATCTGTTTAAGATAAATAAAATTGTTGCATCTATAGTTATTTTATGTCTTCCTAATGGTTAGTTTCATCTACTTCGTTTTTTAGGCTACTAAAGGTCTAGGTATGAACTACAGTTTCCAATGGCCCAAAATCGATCACTTTCTCCTCTTATATTAGTTGTTACTGCGATAGCTAGAGGGAAGAAACAAGTTAATTACTCGGAGTTTTATTTTGTTAATTAGATTCAGAAATGTTAATGAATTAGTTTTTTTTTTTTTCATTGTAGGCGCTATCCGAGACATAGTCACTTATTACAGGCAAATATGCCTTTAGCAATTGTTTACTACTATTTTCCATATGTTCAATGCAAATTTCTTTATGTTGAATGGATTTTGTTTTTAAAAGGGGGAATCTTTGGGATATCTGTTTTTAATATTTCGTTTTCCATCACTATTGATTTGATTTTCATTTTTCAAATGTGCGATTGGATGTGGTTCATTTGTTTCTAAGTTTGAAGATGCGAAAATGGACCAAAGACATTACTGCACAAGATAAGCATCAAAGAGGATGTCCACTGCCAAGTGCAACAAAAATAATTGTAGCAGATTATTTTTGGTTGCATACCCATGACTGTATTCCTAAAGCTTTGTGGACGCAACAATGTGGTATTGTTACATTCACCTGTATTAGTGTCATGGACTTAACTTTTTGGTGTTCAACTAGATCTGTGTTTCCAATATTGGTCGTTAATATTATTTTTCCAATAGTTTTGTTAGTTTTTTCTTTCCAAGATTACAAACTTTGCATTTTACTGGGTTCCACTTTCTCAAACATTAGACACTAGACACTCTTGATTCTTTTCTAATACTGGGTTGTCAAAAGAACAAACAAAATGATAAAATAAAAATAATACTACATTTGTTTTGTTTTTTTCTCTATAAAGGTACTACCCCTACTTTTGCAAAATAGCAAAAAAGATATTATCAATTTTTCATTTTAGCCTATTTTCTTTTGCATAAACAGAGGGAGTAAAATATAAAGGTTTTTGTGATAATAAGTGAAAATAATTAGATATTCTACCTGACACATTTGAGTATTTCAAATTTAAAATTGTGTTATTGTTGTGCTGGCCATTTTCCATCTGTAGTTAGATATTCGACATGATAGTGAGTGTCACTTTTCTTCCATTACCAAATAAATTATTCTGAGATTATTTTGAGATGGAAAATGTTTCAACCGTGTCAAAGCCTATTGATCCAAATGAAAATGTTTTTCGGGGATTCTTTTTTTCTTTTAATGTGGCTTGATTTGCTTTTCATTGTTTCCCTTTCCAGCGATATTATGCAAGCTTCTTCCACCATCTAGCAATCTAATAATATATTTTTTTTCAGAATAATAGATGACCTTTTATTTAATCTATCGATTTTTAGGAATCATGAAAAGATGAGAAAAAACTTTATATTTATCAGATAGAGAAGTTATCTAAGTTTTACAAAATATATGCAGAGTACTTGAGCTTGGACGAGGGCATATGTTTATCAAATTTGAAAAGGTATGTGTTCAAAATTTTCCTTGATTTTCCGTGATAATCTGTTTTCCTGCTACTGATCTTAAGAAGTTATATTTTAATAGCCAAGGAGATATTTTTTTTGTCTATCAAGAGTTCAAGACTCATAATTGAGTACAGACTACTCATTGCAGTGACTACAACGAGTAGCTTTCTTTTCACTGCCAAAATAGCAAGGCCCTCGCTACACACTACATACTAATCAAATTAGGGCAAAAATTGAATAGTTTGTTTTGAATTATGCTCTAAGCCCAAAGATAATTTGAGGTCACTTCAGCCAAGTTCAGTTGTTTGTTTATGCAAAACTCTGTAGAAATGCAGTGATAAACTAATGAAGTGATTGACCCGCTCTCTCTCTCTCTCTCTCTCTCTCTCTATATATATATATATATATATATAGTGAAGGATGATTAGAATATAATATCATATATGTTGCATGAGTAAAATTCATATTATTTTTATTCTCTTCGAAAGAACTTTCAAACGTGTCTACATCTTATGTTATTCATATGATTCTTTGTTCTTGGATTAAAACTTTCTAGGTGCTACATGTTAAGCATGTATTTCTTTCTCGATCTTTGACAGAGATAGTGATCGAGAGTAACTTTTAATTTTTTTGGCATTTTTAATTATTTATTACATTCCCTAGCTTGCAAAAGGAACTTTTTTCTTTTTGCTTTATGTATTTTGTGTGTGTTCCAAACGGATTTTGGTAATTGCACAAAAGTGGAGGACCGAAGTATGATGACGTTGCTTGCTACTAAATTTCCTATTTGTTATGTTTTTAAGATGAAATTACATAAAATCAGTGGGAAACTATAAATGTCTATCATGGGTGGTCTTTAGGCATGCATGATTTCCCTATGAAGACTCACTATGGCTCCGGTGGGTTCGCTTAAGCAAGTCACTGCCTATGAGTCGCCGACTCAACATGCACATGGTCAGAGCCTAGGGCTCCTCATATTGTGAGGGAGTGACCTAAATGACTCATGAAGGTTTATGTGCTCCTGACAGAGGTATTATCTTCTGCATATAAAACCTTGATATAATATGTTTTACGCTATATAACAAATAACTTTATTTCATAGGATTGAAATTTCTTAGATATATATGCCACACACTCTCTTAATCATGTAGGTTGGAAATATGAAGCTCAAAAAAGTTAAGGGTAAGAGGCGGACATTACTATGCTGAACATTTCAGATTGGTAAAACAGCTTGGTTGTCATAGTTGAGTAGATTTATTGGGAGCCTTTTTTTCTTTAATATTTTTGGTTGAAACTGTTTAGTAGTAAATATTAAAGATGCTCAGATGTTGGAAATGTTTTGGATCTGTTAGGAATTGTAATTTTTCTGTTTTTGTACAGTAATGGAGATTCTTGCTTTTTAAAAACTCAGTTTTGAGAATCAACAAGACGATCTCCATGATTCTGGAGTCAGAGTTACTTATTGACTGTGGGTCATTGGAAACGATGGTTATTACCGATGCCCCAGATGCATATACAAGATTTTGGTCCCATATCCAGGCATTGTTGTCACTAAAAGGCTCTTATTTCGTGGATTTTTTTCATTTGATTCCATCTGACATATTATTAGTTGACCCCCGTCCGTTGTAACATTTATGTCGTAGGTTCCTATTCCAACTTGAGGTTGAAGATTGAACTGGCTCCACTATGTTCGTTGCTCTGGAAACGAAGTCCAAAAAATCATAAGCCACACAACTGCCGAACCACACTTGCTGGAAGAGGTATTCCGTTTCAAAACCTATACATTCTCTTTTTAGCAAATTATGTAGGAAGTGGATGCATACAATTATTAATCACAAATATTAATTAACAATTAGTTTTAATTAGTTGTAAACTATAACACTTAGTTAAGCATTGGCAGGTGTTCAGTCTACTTAGTTCTCACACATATTTTCCCCTTTCCAACTAATACCAAAGTTTATACTTATTTCTGCTTCAACTTGCTACTTCATCTTTTAAATCCTTCCTCTTGAATCTTTCATCCTATGAAATCTTTCCTAACTCATAAAAAATAGTTTGGACAAAAATGCAATAAGACGGTGCAATCTCATGGCCCAAATAACATTCTGAAGTTTATAACGAAATTCTATGTGTTTGCTTAGTACGATCTAAGGGTCCCCAAATACATTCATGATATCTAATAAGAATGTTTCTTTTTAGTTGTATGAAAACAAACAAATGACTCTGATGAAGAAACCGTGCACAATTAAGCATAAATATTCATAGTACTCAAGTATATATCCTATAAAAAAATAGTAGTTATTATATTAGTATTATTATATGAGTGTTATCATATTAGTATTAAATATTAGTAAGCGTATATGATAATATGCTATTCACTATTCCCAGTGCAACACCGTGGAAGGCTCTGTGGTATACAAAGCTTGGAGCAGGAAATTTCGGAGTTATACGTGAATAACAGTAAAACACCAAGGGTGGACCAGTAGGAAGTAATTGCAGTTAAAGAATTGTATGAGAATGTGAAATTTAACGTGCAAAAATATATTTTCGGTCACAAAATTATATATACAGCTGACGGTACCCAATTAGGATGATACAAATACTTTGAATTATAACACTTTGAATTATAACAAAACTTTGCTTACCCAAAAATCAAGACCAAACTTTGTTTAGGTATATTCAATAGCAGAGATGACTATTATTTTATCCTGATGTGGTAAAAACTGCTTGAATATTGCTGGATAGGCGCTGTAATTTTCAGTATATGTATTTGTTACACGAGTTTGTAATTAAATTCTCATGGACCCCATGTTTAAACATGCAGGAATTCGGGCTTACCATGGTGGATGAAGCAGGGAATTTGGGGAGGCTAACTACTGTTATCAACACACTATCCACTATTGAAGGGAATAATGTTGTTGGGGTAATATGTGTGCATGAAGCAAGGGATCAGATAAACCCTCTTCTTGCTATATATATCTTTATGTTTATGAATCATTTGTTCTTAAGTGTCAGTATAATGATATATTAAAAATCCCCCTTGCATTAGGAATTCTGCTTGCTGTCTTAGCTAAAATGGAAGAGCACATGGTTGTCAACAATGTGGTTGTGGGTTCGACTCCAACATATGGCATTATTATTAATTTGGGTGGGCTAAATCCTTTGTTCTGGAATGCCACCCCTTGAAGTGGGAGCTTACCTTTCTAGGGATTACATATCAACTTGAAAGTTTCCTATCAAAAGGCATCCTTTTCTTGATAAGATGATCTTCATCTGATATCTCATTTTCTAAGACCTGCAGTACCAGGGATTTTGACTTCCAAGAAAAGGGTACAAGTTTAGGTACTCGAGAAACATATGAATGATCAATATCTGCTGCAAAAATCATAGGAATGTAGACGGGGAGTTCTGGTGCAATATCATGAATGTTTTCTTTTATTTGTTTTTCGTTGCAACTGCGATCAACAATTTCAATATTCGTCTAGGCTGATGCCTGATAGTAACCAAGGTACCTTATCATGAAGATAAAATAGGTTATACCATGGGTCATCATCACCTACAAATAATTATATTCAGAGATTTGGCGAAAGTAACTATCAAGTCAGGTCCATTAGAAATGGCCGCCAGCTGAGATTCGAGAGTTGTACATCTTGGTATAGATGAACCCATAACCGATGAAAATGAATGAAAATGGGATGATCTAAAACTGTGAACCATAACATCTCGGGGGCAGTACTTCTGGAATGTGTGCCATCTATAGAGTTTAATCTGCTATGCAATTATCATTTACGAATCATGAGTACCCATTGGATCAATATTGTTAAAATCACTACGGCTAATTGGGTGTAGGATATGACCTGATTCCGTTGATTGATATTTTCCGCTTCTTCTGCGCAATAGATGCCCTCCATGTTTCAAAGTTTATGAGCCTTGAGGTGATATAAGGATCTTCAGGCAAGTAATTGACTTAACAGAAAAGGACAAGCCTGAATAACTCTTGCAGTCTTTTGTTTTCCTTATGGATCCCTCAAATAATGCATCTAAGTATAAAAAGATGTTAATCAACTGGGGAACAACTCTCTAAAATTGACCTATAAATAAAAATGTACATTAATTCCGGTTGAAGCAAGATTTAATATTGGCCAAAGAGTTGTTAAACCACTGGAGTACTTGGTACATCATGTGACAAACATCAAACAGAATTGTCTAATAATAATAGGTTGATAATGTACTGATAACATACCAGACGTTGCAACATAGGATAGATACTATAGGGGCACTGTTTCTTCTACTAATTAAGTTGGTATTTTGATGCTTTTCTTAGCAAGTTTGTTGTGAAACAATTTCTGTATGTAGTATACTTTTTTTTTTAACAATATGGTGGTTCAAATAGTCTTATATCTTGGTTTCTCAAAATCTGTAGCATTAATGAAATTATGATTTATTTTGTTTCTTTCCCAGTGAAATGACGACAAATTATCTCTCGAATCGTCTGAAAATAAAATTGCCATACGGATTTTTCTCAAATCAAATGGAAGTTATTCTTCAGGTTTTAGTCCTCATTTAATGATCAAATGGAGTTGATTTGATTTTTTATCTTACTCAGTAACCCTTCCTCAAATTGTGATTCCATGAGAAGAGTTTAACACAATTACCAATATATGGTAAAATAAATAGAAAATTTAGACAATTTATGTTCATTGTTTTCATCTCAACTTGCCAATAATTTGCTTCGGCTAATGCCAACTATTGCATATGGTATTTTACTTTGGACCTTGATTACTCATAACTTCCTTCGAATATGGCTTTAGTACAAGCACGGATAATACTAACTATGGTATTTTGAAATTTTTAACCAATTCTTTAATAGCTATGCAAACCATAAAAGTTCGCTAACCACAAAAAGGTTGAGCTCCTGCGACAGGCTCAACCTTTCCAAGGATCTTTATAAGGATTTAGGTATAGTTTTTTAGTTGTTCTGTTGCATTTTTTTTTTGTGCTCTGAACTGCATTCATACGAGCAGATATATGAAAAGACCAAGATGAGATAGTAAATGTACTTATTTTGTTGAGTTAGGAAAACTTAGGCATTATAAGGTTGAAATGTGTGTGGAAAGCTTAGTGTTTGTAAGTGGAAAAGTAATGTAACCTTCGGTGTAACAAGTGTGCATCCAGATTTCATACGTACTCAATATGAAATCTCTTTAGAGATTCGTCAAGCCATTCAAGTGGTAAGTTATCTTTCGATTCATTCATTTGTTATTTTTTTTAAACATGATATCGTCGTTGCTTTTTTCTTTATTTTCTTATTTTTGCAACATCTAATTTTCCAAAGTCTTCCTTACTCCAATTACTTTTCAGTCGATGTCAAAATTTGAACTTCCAACTTAGGTTTTGTCCATGTTAAGCTCTCTAGACTGGAAATGTATGTCTGTGTGAACATGCATCTACTGTGATTACTTTTGAAAGTTTCCTATCTTTGATTAGGAATGATTTTTTTTAGTGTACTTTTCATATATAATCTTATCTCTTAAATAGATTATGTAGACTAAAACTATTTTTGAAAAATCATATAAAAGTAAATGTTGGCTATTTATTGTTGAATTGGTATGTAAGGTTTATATTAAATAAACACAAAGAAAGAGCGATACACCAAGAAGACATTACTCAATGAGATTTTTAGTTGGTTGCTATACCAATCTTTCTTTTTTGGGATAATTGGTGTTTGGTACTCAGGTTTTGACCAACACAAGTCTTTGGTCTAACATTTGTCCAACGTTAGGGCTTGGTACCTGGACTGGACGTTGACCCGCGTTGACTGTTTATGACCAGACTTTAACTAATTGTATAAAATAAAATACCGTAAAATACCGAGTTTACAAGTTTACCCTTATAAGGGATCTGATCCAATGGTTCTAATAAAAGGAAAATTAGTCGATGATCCTGATTTCTCTATTCTTTTTTCTGTTATACACAGGTTGTTGGCTCGTTCACAATAAATTCTTCTTTCGTCTTCCTGCTATTCTCGTCTCCATTCTGTAGAACCTCCCCTGTGTTTTTTTTTCTTCTTTCTTTCCGTTGAAACCCACCATATAAATGTATCATTAGTTTAAGATCGTTGTGATAATTCGAAGATCGTTGTATTGATTCCAGAAGAATTCAACATTGATTTGAATCGGTGAAGAGACAGAAAGAAGAAATTATGGTTGCAGAGATTAAAGATGGGTTTTGATGGAGGATATCAAGGATGCAGATTCGAACCAATAGGGGATGAGTCTGTGGTGTTTCGGGGTGAGATTTATATGGGATTTAAAGGATTCTGGTTGAATCGAAGATAGTTGTTGATTTAGGGTTCTGATGATGAACTAGGTTATTATGTCATTATGGAAAACTGATTTGGGAAATTCGTAAGATAGATCCAGAGCTAAATCATGTTCAAGTTGATCCATGTGATTGGTGAGTTTTTGAAAGTAAAATCATTTTTCGCACTGTCACAATTTTTTTGGAATTCTCTGAATTAGTATGTGTAATCACTTAATCACGTTAACTAAAGATATGGGTAGGCAGCAATCAAGTTCAATTGCATGTATTGATTTTATTTTTTTGGGTGGGGGGATTAAAAAGATAGGGTTCTTGAAATTTTTATCAAGAATTGGTTTCGTCTTTTGAAAGTGAAAGCAATTCTGATTACTGATCTTGTTTTTGATTAATTGGATTTATGAATTTGGGAATTTTAAGCATGAGTAATTGAGATTAATTTTTTAATGGTTGTAGTTGGATTGAACTAGCAGCTAATTTTTTTTCAGGTATTGGGAAAAAAAGGGACTGAATCAGAAATCGTAGGATTTAGGTTGATTTAACTGGGTGAAAAAAAAGGATTTAGGTTAATTTAGATCAGATTGAGAGATACAGAAGAAAAGGAGTGGTTGAATTTTTTTTTATTTTTTTTCTGCAGAAGTGATGTTGAATTTTTTTTCCTACAAAAGTGATGAAAATGAAGATGATAATGGAGTTTCTTAAATTTGTTCTTTATTTTTCATTTTTCATTGTACAGAAACATCATTTACCTAATGCTCTGAAGGGTATGATAGTAAACTCTTTAATAATTACATTTTATATAACTTTTTTAATAATTACTTAACAGAAGTTTGGACTTAACCTAGTCAACACGGGTCAACATCCAGTCTAGGTACCAAGCCCTAACGTTGGACAAATGTTAGACCAAAGCCTAGTGTTGGTCAAAACCCGGGTACCAAACACCAATTATCCCTTCTTTTTTTTGAAACTTGTATAGAAATATTTGTGTATACATAAAACCCAGGATAACTGATAAATTTGGAATTTTCAGTCTGCATACTTAGTCAATAGATGCATTTATCTTCTTGGCCAACAACATGATGGATCCAGAAATATGCATTAAAATTGGTTGTCTCTTTGCTATATATATTGATGATTAAAAAGTATAGGCCATTATCAAATACGTGGTTGCAGCATAACATTTGCAAAAACTCAACGATGGAAATTTGCTCCGACGAGATTTACAATAGGGAGGAAGAACAACATGGATCATTTGGATGAAAATCTTCCAAAAATGGGAGGTGATAGACTTCGTGGTCGCAATTGACCAAGTTGTTGTAATTTTAAAAGTTTTTGGACACATTAACTAAACTGACCGGATCGGGTATATACCCAAATTAATTGGGATATACGAATTTTAATCCCAACCAAGACAATGTGATAAGGGGTGTCTAAAAAGTGAAGTTTTACCTTATTACCCCTCATTCTTAGGTTGTGACATGTGCCTTTTATTTATTTTCTTTCTTTCTTCTTTTAATTTTTCCTCTTTAGGTAATTTTTTCCTTGATACTATTGAATCAAAATTGGAGTACAAAATAAAAAAAATAACTTCCTATCAAAGCCACAAGCTGGGCGCCAACCCCTTTTTCTATCCTATGAAACAAATAACTTCCTATTTTTTTAATTCATTTTTTTTTTGCAATAGTCATAATCTAAGTAAATTACCATGGCGACTGTACTAGAAAACATTTTATACATGAAAGGTCTCCACGTTTTTGTTAATGAAGCATGTCGCCACGTTATATTTATTAACCATTAAAATATTTGCAATAGTTGGCATGGTCTAATAACAATACCACGACCACACAACATTAATCGTCATGGTTGATATCTTAGGACCATGAAGACCACATTTATATTTCAATTAAAAATTGATCAATTTTTTGTCTAATGATTCGTCAAGGTCTAACTTTTATACACTACACCAAATTCAGGAAATAGCAACTCAGATTCGCAACGGAAATGTAGCTGTTGCGAAATTTCAGTTGCGAATTTCAGTTGCTAAACTGTCGCAACAGCCGTCTTCTTTTCTATTTTCGCAGATCTAACATGTCTCGATTTGCTAATTGCAACTGTTTTTCTTTTAGGCGTGCGAAATACCCGTGTGACAAAAAACACACTGGAACACTTTTTCCCGAGCATGCGAATTTCGCGTGTGCATACTCTTCTTATCCTTGGAAAAAATATTCTTTGATTCATTTCCACCACTCCTCCTCTCTCATTATCTCAGAAGCAGCTCTGGAAGAAAACCTCTCACGTAATTGAAACTCTTCCTCCGTTCAAGCAAGTAAGGTACGTATGATGATGCTATATCTGTTTTCGTTGTTTGAATCGATTGATGATGCTATTTTTGTTAGGGCTTGATAGTTAGGTTTTGGTAGATTGAAAATTAGGGTTTTGTGCCTTTTTGATTAAATCGATTAATGATGAAGTTTTTTGTGTATTTTGGTATATTGATACTTAGGGTTTGATGTATTTTGTTTGAATCGGTTAAAGATTGATTTACTGCTTCACTCTCCTCCTCTATTTACTATATCTCCTCATATCTACAGACCTCAAAACCAGCCTTTTTGATCTCAACATCTTCAGTTCATTCTGATTCATAGACAAGAACCAGAAAATTTTAAAGATGGTGAACGGAATTTTAAACATTTTTAAGAAGAAGGCTGCACCTAAAGGTAAGATCTTTACTGTGTTTCAAGTGATTAATTAGTTGAATTATTTGGGGGGTTTGGTATTTGATTGTGTAATTGAATATGGGTTTTGATTTGATTCATGAATGGAAATGGTTTTGATTGAAATTTTCTGTGTTTTTTTGTTGTTTGTTGCAGAGGCACTTAGGGAGAGTAAAAGAGATGTCTCTTCGCTACAAGAGGTAATAAAATTTGGGGTTTTTGTTTTGGGGTCTTAATTTTGTTAATTTGGATGATGTATTCAGTATGGGTTTTATTTGATTTGAATGATTATGAATTCATGGTTGGGTTTAATTTAGGGTTTAGGTTTGAACTTTTGACATAATATGTTAGCCAATTTGAATACATACGGTTGGATGCTGAATTTTTTAAAGAGTGTGGTTTGAGATTTATTATTGACTGATTTTTTTTTTGTTGGGTACGATTTTTATTATTGGCAGGAGAGGAAATTGGTCAACAAGATAAAAAAGACTAAAATTTGGAAACGAGGCAAGTTCGTCTAAGATGTGCTTGAATTCCACTTTATATGCATCTGAATGCGTTTAAATTAAACAAATTAGTTTGGTACTTTGGTTATGCAGGATGTAACTAGAATATTGGCTCGTCAACTTATCCATTTAAGGCAGCAAATAACCAACCTGCAAGGCAGTCGTGCTCAAATCAGAGGATTAGCAACTCACACACAAGTTAGTCTTATCAGAATTTAGAAAATTCAACTTCACAGTTTCAATAATCTTTTGCATTTCTCTAAAACCCTTTTTACTCTGACAGGCAATGTATGCTAGTACTGCAATTTCAACTGGAATGAAAGGGGAAACTAAAGCAATGACAGCTATGAATAGAGTATGTATATTCCGTCTATGGATTTATAACTCATAAGTACCAGAGTTTGGAAACTTATAATGTAGGAATGTAGGAATGTTGTGTTTAGGGTATAATCACTGGATTGAAAGTTATAATGTGGATAACCTTCAAATTATAAGTCATCAACCGCATGCTTTGTCGTTCGTGCTTAGTGATTCTCATTGAGGGCAAAGCGATCTAATGTGTTTTAGATGTTTTTCTTTCTCTCAAGAAAGTTGGTCCTGATTATGCTTGGATCGTACTGTATTAGTTTCACCAAAGTATGCGGCTGCTGGTCCTTGGGCCCATAATAGAAAACCTCCCTAAACTTCAACTTGTACCTGTCAATCATGATGTTATTATTTGACGTCATCTTTCTGATTTGGCACTTGATTGTAATTCGCAGGTCGATAGGGTCCGTAGATACCTGGCACTGCTATGGGGAGACCAATCCACTTGCGAATCAACACAAAGAATTCCCAAACAAATTAATGTGTCCCGTATGTTCATTATGTACCAGTACACTACTCCGTAAGTCATTATGTTCAACTAACTAGGAAGATAATACCACATTCATTACATGTGCATGATATGCTTACTTTTAGCCACTTTGGGATGACTTTATTACACTACTCCATGGTGTGAAATTGTTTCCATGGAGTGGTTAGTTCAACAGGTCCTCAAATTCCTATATTTCTTTCCCACCACTTACAATTTCTTATGGTATTCATTCCTTCACCTCATGTTTCGTGACCAAGCCTTCAATATACTAGTGAGATGCACTGCACCCATATACACCCATCCCTGATTCTGTATGGATTATTATTTCTTATTGTCATTTCTGAGAATTGCAAGGCCAAATGTTGTCAGGTTCTATCTGAAAGCAACAAGAGATGACGTGGAAATGGAGTATAGATCCAAATACCTAGAAGTGTTGTCTTTCATAGACCCTGAGCTGCTGTGCTACTGTCCATCAACTATTGCTGTAGGTTGGTCATTCTTTCATCCTTGGCATATGATATCCTGTGCCACATACGGCAGACTAATGACCATGTCCAGTTACATTTAAGTTTTACTAGATTTTCTTCTTGTTGTTGTTGATTGTTACCTTCGTTTCTTAGTACTGATACAAAAAAACTTGAACAAGGTTCCATTATAGGTTCAAAATACTGACGTCTGTTAGTCACATTGATTAGATCATTAATAGAGTATTTGGAAGGATTAATCAATCACAGTATTGAGCCACGCAAAACCATCAACTTAATTTATTTTATTCTTTTGTATTTTCCAAGGTTTTATAGCTTTATGATTGTTTGAGCTAATGATTTATTACATTTCAGGTGCAGTTTGATTAGACAGTGAATCTGGACATACAATTACACTTGTACGCTAGAAGTTCCAGCATAGCTTGGAGAGGACGGATGATAACCCAATGTTCTTAATATTCTTATATATTGTAAGTCCATTTCACCTTTTGCCTCTTTTTATTGAGATATCAGATTTATATTCATTGTCAAATGTCTGAGTTGTATGATTTTACATTCTTCTTCTTTGTGTTTTACATTAATTCACTATTTTTGTTACTATGAAAACTGTATTCCTTATTCCAACGGAGGAAGTGCTTGGAATTTGGTTGTTGTCATAAAACATTTCTAATGCAGCTATACTTTTCCAATATTGGAATACGTTATTGTGTTGCCACACATAACTCTGTTTTCCTATTTAATGCAGCAAACCCCAGTGAGAACGAAGCTTAAATGAAGAAGCATATCAAGAAGCAACAGGAGGAAGCTGAGAAAGAACAAGGAATGCGAGATAAGGAA
Source organism: Papaver bracteatum (assembly GCA_023529315.1). Taxonomy (NCBI): domain Eukaryota; kingdom Viridiplantae; phylum Streptophyta; class Magnoliopsida; order Ranunculales; family Papaveraceae; genus Papaver; species Papaver bracteatum. The sequence goes on along the minus strand of JAJJWX010003189.1, from coordinate 59,469 downwards.
ACAGCTGATTCACAAGTATGAGTTTCTTGTGTTCTTTATATATGTGTCTTCTCTTCTGAAACTAAACTAAGTTAAGAATGTTGATTCAAATCTAGAAGAAATTGTAGTCGCAAAATGAACATAGTTGTTTCCGTGCCTTTTTTTTGTAAAATGTTTTTGATGTTTAAACATGTATCATTTAACATAAGTATTAATGGCGAAGAATTTTATTGATTGATTGATTGAATTGCAAGAATTACAGGGTTTATGGGTTAGTTTTGCATAGTGATACGGTAATTGCAGGGTAAAATTAAATAGGGAATATTTGACCAGGTCAATAGAGACTTGACTTTTTTTTTTATTGTTATAATATTTAGCAATAGCTAAAACCTGTTGCTAATTTTTTACTGCGATTATTCAGGGTCTGTCTTCATTGACATAGTCAAGATATCGCAACTAACAGTAAAATTTTCGCAACTGCTTCAAGGCTGTTGCTAAACTTTTAAGTCGCAACAGTCAAAAACAGTTGCGACTCCAAATTCGCAACAGCTACATGTCGGTTGCGAAAATTCGAGTCGCCCCCTGTCGCAACAGTTCGCTGCAGTTGCGAACCCGATTCGCAACAGTGGGAGCCAGTTGTAAAACTCCATTTTTGGTGTAGTGATAAATTGACGACAATTAGTCAGGGCATGGTCGATATTCAGTATCATGACAAGATATTCTGAATGATTATCGAGGTTTTATTCGTCGTCATGGTCTTTAATTGACACCGTGACGACTCTTGCGAATTTGGAACATGTGGAGGCCTTTCCAATAATTTTACAGTCGTCATGGTTTTAAATTTACCATGACGATTTTTACAAATTTTTCTAGAAACATTTTATGCTTCAAAATTCGTCATAGTTTTTTATTTTTACAATGACGTCTTTTCATAATGCTTGAAAAGTCATCATGGTTTGTAGGATGACATCACATTGAATGTACCACAAATAACTGAATCTTTGGTATACATGTATCTTCCATGTACCGATCATCAAGATATTATTTGGCTATAAGAGTTTCATCGTGCAACACTTATATCATCTTGATCATTAGTTAGAGGCTAAGTGTAACTTCGAAGACTACAAAAGGTAAGAACATTCCCTAAAGTTCAAGAATTAATGAAATTCCAAATTCTTAGGTATGATTCTATCGAGTTTGTATAATAATTAGGAAGCACAACATCATCAGTCGCAACATCATCCAAGTTGAATAAGAAGGTTTTGTCGTGTCCTGAATTTTTAACTATATTGAAATCTGCAAAAAATAAGCAATCATGATGATAAAAATTTAACCTTTACAATTTTTTTTCCTAAAATTTGCCATATATGGAAGAAGCTAAATAGATCACACAGTTATGGAAGAAAGCATAAGAATGGAAACCCAACTAAATAAACAATTTTATATGTACTTTATTCTTATTTCGTCTCCAACAAGATTACATTATTTAATAATTTATAATACTATATATGCAAATGTGATGGTATATTTTTTCGGACACATCGGAGCCTCAATTCAGATGCTAAATATCTAATTAAGCTACAACGCCAAGAGATATTTTGATACAAAATAAAATCGATAGGAAGACCACAATCATACTTGGGGAAGACATTATTGCAAGGCAAGTTATAGGAAAAAAAATTTAAGCTAAAAACTGCAGATACGTTGTTCTTATAGTAACCTCAGCAATGGTGGGGGAATTCAACGGTATGTTGTGGAACAACTTTTTTATTTTAAATCCACTATCTGTGCAAATTTTTTATGAAATCCACTATCTGAAAATTTGAGACGGGGACAGAGCTCGGGTGATGCCTATAGATTGGAGAAAATATAGTCATCAATTGACAACCAGATAATTATTCTTTGTAAAGGATCAAGATCTCATAGAGGTAAGACTGAGAGTGATGTTGAGAAGAAAAATAACATATTATACAATAATAAAAAATAAAAAAAACTTCTTGCAGGATTCATACGGGTCCTTAATCAAGAGCCCAAATTGGAGTACTCATTGGAGGATCTAAATCAACAAAACGACATTGAGAGTTGGAGATGAGTTAACAATTTTTTTTTTTATAAACATGATCTCAAAACGAAAAAGTGTATGAATGATTATGCAAAGAAAAAAAAAGTATGAGCTATAAAAATTTAAACAATATAAAATATTGGAAAAAGAGTTGAATGGTATTACATTTTTTAAGTTTTGATTTTGCATAATTTTAATTAGGTTAACAACGACGATAAGTGTCTTTGCAGCATCTTATTATCATATGACAGTGAGATGCTCGAGGTTTATTCAAAAAATAAACTTATTGAAAATGAGCAAGACCACAACGATTTAACACTCAAGGAACTCAGCAAGGATATGATTGCATTTTTACGAGATTGGGACATAGAAAAGGTGTGTTTATAACAAGCATGCATCAATCGTTTTGCTCAAGCTGGGTCTAAATAAGAAATTTACAAGTACATGATATCCGTCCATCAAAATCTAGAGAAGTTAAAATTAAAATAAAAAACAAACAATGACAATATGAACAACGTATAGAATGGATATTACAAACCGACGTAGAAAAAATCTGGACTCGAGAAAGAATACAATTATGCAAGAATATATAGTTGAATGTGAAAATAGAGAAGCTTGAAATTCATGGACGGGTGAAAAACATATTAATTTGCTTTTATGAGTAGTCTTTGATGGATCTAAATTCTTTTGTTATCTTAGTCAATTTTATGTTTCTGGAAGGTTTGTATCGTATGGTTCCCCAGGTTTTTGATTTTGTTAAAAGGAGTTAACAATTGCTTAAATGACTCCTATAGATTTTTCATTATTTATCTAATTATTTATCTTTTTTTTTTTCATCGTTAAAGAATTTGATGCTGACGAGTTTCGAACTCAGGTAGCCGGTACCATCGCCCAACGACTTTATTACTGTATTACAATGACATTAGTATCATTTACCTTATTTATTGTCTTGGTAATTTTAATTCTTATCCGGATCATATTATTTTATTATTCGTAATAAGTTTGCTGGTGTGCTTTATTATAATTTAGACTCATTTCAAACCACGCTTAATCTTGGAATCAACAAATAAACAAGACACCAAGGATTTTTTTAAGGAAATCGCCAGTGCTGATACTTAAAAAAAATAAATCGGACAATATCAGTAAAGATACCTAGATAACATAAGCATATTAATAGAACTTACCAAACTAGAAATCGTATGTCAGATATTGAATATTACATGACGCATAAAACTAAACAGAGGTTGAGCCGGGGCCTTACGGCCCCGGTGATACCTAGTATTTATTATATTTATTGTATTAAGGGGATATTTATTGTTTATTAAGGGGATATTAGCAATGTGAGACTATTATCCTTCACACACCCTCAAACCTGTAAGGCACTCTCTCTGGGACTCCAACACGTGGGTAATACTGATTAAGGGGATATCATGTGATACTATTATTCACACACCCTCTCACGTGTAAGACACTCTCTTTTTATTTGGGAAATTAGTTAAGTGGCCCTTCCATATTTATTATATTTATTGTATTAAGGGGATATTTCTTGTTTATTAAGGGGATATTAGCAATGTGTCCTTCACACACCCTCTAACCTGTAAGGCACTCTCCGTTGGCCTATAACACGTGGGCTAATAATATAATATCATGTGAGACTAATATTCACACACCCTCTCACGTGTAAGGCACTCTCCGTAGGCCTATAACACGTGGGCTAATAATTATTATTAATGGAATATCGTGTGAGAGGGCCTCTAACTCTAACACTTAGCCTTCGTATAGGTAGCGTTTGTTCTTACTTGCATACGTGCCTAGCTCTGATACCAAGTCAAAGTCCATGTGCCTAACTAACATCGAAAACTAGCTTGCAAGATTAGGATTGTCCAAGCCTAAAAAACTGCATGATCTTTAACTTTCTATACTATGTGGGACCTAATAATGTCAACATAGTGTGCATCAACAAGTTACATGTTCCATGGATATTATCTAGTAGGAAACTAACCTTGGATAGTTGGATATGCTAACCATGAAGAAAGAAAAAATATATTGAAGGAAAAGCGGAAAACCCCGAAGAAGTGGTTGTTAACCTGGAGGATTTCAAAAATGCTAACAAGTAGCTAATATTTTACCTGGCGAATTTAGGGGCCAGGAAAAAGATTTAGGGGCCAGACTAAAAGACAAAAAAGGTCACCCGAACGTAAAAAGGGGTCATCCCTTAACCGATTAAGCCGTATTGGCGAAACTACCCTTACACATTCGGAAGTTAATGGCCAAAATTATCTTCTGAATGTAGTGGTTCAGGAGCATATTTCTGCCACTGTCCGGGGGGGTTCGCTCTCTCGTTACGATTTTTTTGATCTTCAAGAACCTATTTTTTGTGTTCTAATCAGTCCACTTCCGGCAGAGTAACCCAATTTTCGAGCACGTTGAAAACATCATCGTTACTTAAGAACATCATCCATAATCGGTAGATACAGTAGGTCATTATCTACCGATTATGTTTCTGCTAGTGTAAATCCAAGAACATCATCCATAATCGGTAGATTGTATAGATTTTTAACTACCGATTCGGAGTTATCCTCCGAACGACACAATTACAAAATCTCCAAGGATTAGTGTTTTTCGAAATTCAGAATTTCGGGCCAATCGGTAGATAGTATATATTTTTAACTACCGAATATTCTTGGTTCGAAACCAACCACGCCATGGCTCTAGGAGGTTCCAAGGGCCATTGTACAAGGTTAGCCAACACACATTCAGGAGGATAAGTTTTTACTTATCCTCCGAATGTAACAATTACAAAATCTCCAAAGATTAGTGTTTTTCGAAATTCAGAATTTGGGCAAATCGGTAGATAGTATATATTTTTAACTACCTAATATTCTTGGTTCCGAAACCAACCACGCCATGGCTCTAGGCGGTTCCAAGGGCCATTGTACAAGGTTAGCCAACACACATTCGGGAGGATAAGTTTTTACTTATCCTCCGAATGTAACAATTACAAAATCTCCAAAGATTAGTGTTTTTCAAATTGAATTTTCGGGCCAATCGGTAGATAGTATATATTTTTAACTACCGAATATTCTTGGTTCGAAACCAACCACGCCATGGCTCTAGGCGGTTCCAAGGGCCATTGTACAAGGTTATCCAACACACATTCGGGAGATAAGTGAAAACTCTTACTCCCGAATGTAAAGTGGCCTAAAATTCTGATTTTCGAAAAAACTCATAGCTTGTATTTTTTGGAATATTGACATTCGGAAGATAAGTTAAGGATATAACCTCCGAATGTAAAGTGGCCAAAAACTCCAACCATATGCACTGACCACCATGGAACCACACCGAACCATCATCGAGCCTTGGCACGTCGAGGATTGAACCACAACATTCGGAAGATAATTTTGGTCATTAACTTCCGAATGTATAAGGGTAGTTTCGCCAATACGGCTTAATCGGTTAAGGGATGACTCATTTTTACGTTTGGGTGACTTTTTTGTCTTTTAGTGTTGGCCCCTAAATCCGTTTGGTTGACCCCTAAATTCGCCAGGATATTTTAACCGCTTAAAGTAAACAAATTAAAAACTCTAGAACACTTAAAAAAAGAAACTCCAAAAAAACTAAATAATACACAAGACTCCTTCCCGATTAACAACTAAAACCATGGAGAATAATTACAAAAATTATTTGTACCTACCGACCAGGCCGTAAAGTTGTATTTTTACTTCATCAACTAAGATTTTTCAGTACTTGTATTTGCCCTGAAACAGTCAACGAGTATGTTCATTCCAAATAGTTCACCATTTTACGAATGAAATCATACCCCACAATCCTTCCTTTAAATATTTTTTTTCTTTTCTTATTCCATTCCCATAAATTAGTTCTGAAATCTTTTCTTATAACCCAAGCTAGTCCGAAACTAGAAAGAAAGAAATTCCAAAGCTTTATTGTTTCTTCACAATGTAGAAAAAGATGAGAATTGGATTATGCCATTGATAAGAATGAAATTTCTCAAAGTGACTAAAGTAGGAACAACTTCGTAACAATGGATCTGCACCGGACTTTGCATGTTCAATAAAGTTATTGACATTGTAATGAGAGGCCTCATTTGGATTAATTTTCCGTCAGAAATATCAAAGACTTTGTTCTTTTTGTGTCTATTATAGGCCTTGGCATCCATGCCAATTGCATTTTATAGACTTTACACATTTTGGGCCAGTGAATATATTACAATTGCATTAAACTCTAACACTTCGTCCGGTTGGAAGAATTGGAAAGCTAAGATTTCAATTATGGGTAATCTAATTCTTGGAATTGGATTCCAATGAATTCAATTCAAATCCTAAAAATTTATGTTCGGGTGAGGTAATTCAGTTACTTTTGTTTGGCAATATAAATCTATTATTTTTGAAGGAATTGGATACCCAAGAATTAAAATTATTTAGAAGAAATTAGATGTTTTGGAATTAAAATTCCTAATTACATAGTGTTCAATTGCCCCAATCAGTTCAAGGAATTTGGCGCATTCCCTAGAAACCGGATTACCTAGTTTCTAATTCCTTGAAATGGACACACTGTAAAGAAAATTAACCAAATAAGCGCGTAAACACGTTTTAGATGAAACAATACAATAACAGTCGCAGTTTCTAACAGTAAACAAGGGTTTCAAAACAATGCAGTCCATCAAACAATGGAGTGAATGACGGCGACAACGAGGTCCTTCTTTGATCAGCAATAATCTTATTAAGATCATCTGAAATCGTTGATGAATTGTAATTAGCTTTACCCATCTTATCTTTCATTGCAGTACTACTCATAAACAACTTCTGCCGATATTCTCCCACACTTTTTAGCAGATTATTTATTTGATTACTGTTATTACTCTCCATCTTCTTCAAATCAGGTAACGGAAAACTCAATTCATCGCCAAAGTAATCAGCACCAATTTCCTGACCAACTTTGGAAGAACTGAATATCGACCACATATCTCTAAGATGAATTATTATAATAGAACGAGAGCAAAGGACAAAGAATAAGAATTGCGTAAGTCAGTTTAGAACTTTAGATGAGTGAATGAATTGTATAATGGGTTCAAGTTTATATAGCGAGGGTAAAGTAAAGGAAATAACCGACTTGTTGTGTTATGCTAAATTCGTTCCCTTTCCTTTACTCAAAAGTTAACTTCTTTAGAAACCATTTCTTTTAGGAAAGATAAATCAGACATTAGAATTTTGATATCTGTCTAGTGCCCACAAACGCTGCTCCAGCCATGATTCTTATCTAGCTAGCTAGCCGGTTTCCATGAGCCGCGCAACCTCGACAATAATCTAGTTACATAATATAATTTGACCATAATTTATTATTCAATCGTGGAAGCACAATGATTGAAATGATTTTTGAATTTCTTAGTCAAATTATCTGAATTTCAACCCTTCTTTTACTTGTTCAAGTTTTTTTTCATCGGTTATTCAACCGTTGGTACCCATCAAATATCCAACACCTAGCTTTGGTACTTGATATTTAAAATATCAACGGTTGGTACCTTGACCAGACATTGACCGTTAACTATCATTAAATACTTTATTTGACCAAATTATTTTTATTTATTCTATTTTTTTGTTAAAATATGTAAAATTGGTTTGATGATTTTACCCTTCACAAAAACCATCTTCATCCTCAGTTCAGGACTTTTGTCGAATATTTCTTGTGCATATTGCAAACTCACAATGCATCTTTGCCAGTATTTTTCTTCTTCCTTGATTACTCTCCTTCCCTGCAATATCGAAATGGGTAAGAACCCATCAAATCTTATTCATCCAGGACACTAAAGATGATCTTAATCAACACCAAACATTAAGTACAGCAGCTAACTTCCTCCCTGGATTGTCGACTGCAATACGACCCAGAAATTTAACAATTTCATATTCAATGTCCTTGAATCTCTTAGCTTCGAAAACCTTGTCCTATCAGCAAGCGAAAACCACCTAAAACATCCCTCTATTCATTACTGAGAATCAACGGTAATCCATTTCTTCTCTATCTTTCTGGACAAACCCCATTCTTATTATACATCTCATACCAATCATTCCATGTTAGTCTCTAGCTAACCCAATTTCCCTTTCAAATTTTCTAGGACAGCAAATGACAACATCATTACATCTTAGGGATTAATTAGAGAATTCCTTGATAAAGCAAAATTCATGTACTTAAAACCAGCGGAGCTAGACCCCAGGGCCGTCTCTGACATTTAGACGACCATGTGCGAAAAAGCTCAGAACACCCTTTGGTCCTAATATCGGAGTAATAAAATGACACAGTATGATGCAGGGGTATTAAACTTCATCACCATATAAGCACAGTTCAAGTTGCTAGGAAATGCGCCGCCATGTTTCATTACAATACATATATACAAGGCACCACTAAAGATTATTGCTCTATACACCCTAATTGTATTATGCAATGAAAATCGAAACGATATGGGTGAAATAATACTTCCAATAGGTAAACCAAGTCTATATATGGAACAAAACAATTGGATCTTTTTTTTCTCAAATTCTGCTCTATCCCGCCAAATCATGCCCTGTGAAATAATAATGTTTTGTCCCGCCCTGTACTGGAGCCCAAGAGGCCCCCCTAAGAGCCGGGCCAGCCAGACCCTGCTAAAGCAAAAATCATGTAGTTCTCATCAAACTATTCACGATGTTTCCATATACTTGATTCGGATCATAACAAAGACCATCCCTCTATTCATTACCGTGAATCATCGGTAATCCATTTCTTCTCTATCTTTCCGGACAAAACCCATTCTTATTATACATCTCATACCAATCGTTCCATGTTAGTCTCTAACCCAATTTCCCTTTCAAATCTTCTAGGACAGTAAATGACAACATCATTACATCTTAGGGATTAATTAGAGAATTCCTTGATAAAGCAAAAATCATGTACTTAAAACCAGCGGAGCTAGACCCTGCTAAAGCAAAAATCATGTAGTTCTCATCAAACTATTCACGACGTTTCCATATACTTGATTCGGATCATAACAAAGACCATCTTCTGTGAATTATTACCAATGTTGTTTAGGTTTTAGACTTTAGTATGATTTCAGATATGGGTTTTTGTCGAAATCTTCTTTTGATGCTGAATCTCGAATTCAAAACCAGTGAAGAATTGTTGTAGTGGTGAAGAAAATAAAGAGGTCAATCACCAAATTGAATCTGTAAAACTTGAATAATGTATAGATCCAACGAAATCCGAAGCTTGACCAAACAAATTGAGCAGAAATTACTTAAATCCCCTATTCTATTCGGCATTCCTAACTACCGTATCTCTCTAATACAATCCGGCGTCGGCGAAGACTGAGTGAATAATTAAAAGCAAAAGTCATGTTGGATCTTTATTTAGGACCGTTGGATCAAGGGTATTTTTGGGTGTTACAAATAATAATTTAATTATAGACATTATGGGATCCAGCATGTACCCTTCTGATTCTCGTTGCCCTGCTTGTATTACAGGATGCCTAGACGCATATGGGGAACATGCTGTTCACTGTAAGGTGGATCCTGGTTTCAAATATAGACATGATCATGTGAGAGATATCTTATATGATGTATTATGGAGGTCTGGTATTTCGGCAAAGAAAGAGCGCGGTCAACTTTTTGACGGATCCTCTTGAAGGCAGATCAACACTCAGGCCAGCAGATGTTCTTATTTTTGGGTGGGCCAACGGAAAACATACGTGTGTTGATCTTACTGGGATTTCTCCATTAGTAGGCATCGGGCAAGGCTCTTTCACAGTTGGACAAGTAGCTTTGAAAGGTGCCTCGGGTAAGATAACGAAGCATGAAAAGGCTTGTATTGATAATGGACATGCTTTTATTCCCTTTGACTTTGAAACTTTTGGGCATTTAGCTCCGGAGGCGGTTGAACTCCTAGCGAGAGTTCAAAGAGTCATGCAAAGTAATGTCATGACTCCCGATTCCAGAGAGTTTGTGTTTAAGAGGATAAGGTTTGCCATTCAAAAAGGGCTTGCGGCGCAGCTTGTTGCTCGCTTGCCTTCTATGTAATAACTCGTGAATCTGTTTAATCTCAAAATTACAATCTATATAGCAAGTAAATTATAAAAGATAATTTTTAATTTGTTAAGTCAACTGTTTGACTTGACTGTTAATATTTCAAATATCAGGTACCAAAGCTAGGTGTTGGATATTTACTGGGTACCAACGGTTAAATAACCTTTTTTTCATTCGTTTTGATTTTCCAATTTGTTTTTCTTAACCTCTCAAAATTTTGCGTCTAATCACTTTTCTTCTCAGCTGAGCATTTTGTTTGTTCTATTTTTATTTTACTTTGATTTTGTGCATACGCAAAGTTCAATTCTAATTAAGTTGTGCAATACAACACCCAACTGTTTCATCGTTCCAAAGTTTTTTTTTTTGAAAAGAGAAGTTTTATATTAAATAGGAAGAACCAACCATTACAACAATCTACTCCAAGAAACAACCAAAATTACAAATGAATTACAGTCTCCCAGTTGTGCAAGATATGCAAGATGTCTATGTTTTTGAAAGTAGGCTTTTCATGACACCACAAGATTAGAATTTGCTTGATGTGAATAATGAGCTCGTAAACTGATTTGTGTCTCCCCCCGAACACTCTGTTATTCCTTTCATCCCAAACAATCCAAAGCAATGCATAGTGGAAAATGTACCACAATTCTTTGCATCTTCCATTCATCACATTGTTTGACCAAGCTTCAAATAATTCCAGAATACCGCCCGGCAAAGGCCAAGAGATATGAAAAGCCTTTATGAAGTAATCCCAAACTTCGAAAGTTGTTTGACAGTGCAAAAACAAATGGTCTGCCGATTCATCCACCGTATTGCACATAACACAAAGATTGCTTTCAATATCCACCCCTCTATGTCTCAAAGATATCTCTTGTAGGAAGAGATTTGTGAAAAGATGCCCACAACATGAAGGAAACCTTTGATGGAATAAAGTTTTTCCACAAAACTTATCAATTTGCATTCCTCCATTCTACCCGCCAGAGCATCATAGCAAGCTTTAGTGGAGAAATTATCACAAAAATGAACTTCGTCCTCCCCTAATCAAAGTAGGTACATTCCCCAAATCTCTTCTTAAAAGATCCCATTCCAATTGTTCATTAGCATTTAGGGAGTGAGAAAACTCACCTGACCATGTTCCCGCAGAAATCATATCTGCCACCGAAGCTTCTTCTTTGCACATGCATTGAAGATAACCGGGAAAAGATCTTTAATACATCCATTCACCAACCATTTATCGTGCCAGAATCTTATGCCCTTACCATTTCTCATCTTAAAAGTCATAAAATTTTGAATTTCTGGGACCATTCTTGCAACGTTTTTCCATAAACTCTTACCTTGCACTTTATCAACAACAGTTGGAAGCATCACATCTTCAGCAGCATTCATCTTCTGCTGCACGATTCTTCTCCACAATGCTTTCTTTTGGCTTGAATATTTCCACACCCATTTCGCCAACAAAGCTTTGTTAGTCAATCTTAGACTTCGAACACCTAGACCACCACATTGCTTTGTTTTGCAGCTTTTAGGCCATCCAACCCAAACCATCTTTCTCTTATCCGCAGTAGAACCCCATAAGAAATTCCTCATCAGAGCCACCATCTTATTTTCCACACACACAGGAAGGTTGAACAAGGATAAGTAGTACATTGGAAGGATAGACAAACAATGTTTAATCAACACTAATCTCCCAGCTTTATTAAGGTACTTCCTTTTCCAAGTTGCTAGTTTCAACCCCATCTTCTCTAAAATTGAGTCCCATATAGTAGTACATCTTGCACTAACACCAATAGGAAGACCTAAATATTTTATAGGAAGTTTTTCAGTTTTACATCCTAATTCTTTAGCTAGAGTCTCTATAGTTTCATCTGCCCCAACACTGACCATCGTGCTCTTCTCAAGATTTAGTCTCATACCTTGCGTGCTTCAAAAATGGCAAGGATTATGAAAAGCCTTGTTACTTCATCTGGATGCGCATTCATGAAAATTAGTGTATCATCTGCAAATTGCAGGTGGGAAATCACGGTACCAGTATCAGCCACTCTAAAGCTACCAATCTGACCTCTTTCCACCGCCTCGTTCATGAGTTTAGAAAGAATTTCCACCACCATGAGAAAAAGATAAGGCGAAAGTGAATCTCCTTGTCTCAAACCTTTTCCTGGCTTGAACTTCTCAGTAGAGCTTCCATTGACCAACACAGATAAGTGTGTAGAGGAAACGCACCGTTTGATCCAACCAATCCACCTTTCGCCGAACCCATGCTTGTGAAGAATGCAAAATAAAGCCTCCCAATTGATGTTATCAAAGGCCTTTTCCATGTCCACTTTGCACAAGACTCCTGGTACTTTTGATTTGAGCCTACTATCTACACATTCATTTGCAATTAATACACCATCGAGTATTTTCCTGTCATGAATAAACGCTCCTTGATAATCTGAAATAAGAGTAGGCATCACCGTCTTCAATCTTTCAGCCAAAAGCTTTGATATTATCTTGTAAGCACTCCCAATTAGACTTAGAGGTCTAAAGTCCTTGGGAGTACAATTATCTTCCTTCTTAGGAATAATAGTAATAAAAGAGCAATTTAATCTCCAGTCTAGAGATCCAAAAGTGAAGAAATCTTCTAACATTTTCATGAAATCTCCTTTGATGATGTTCCAAAGTTAGCAATACATCTCTTTTCAGTTTCGATTCATGTTTCCCTACCAAGATACGGGGGATTGGTGTTCTGATCGATGTTATTTGGTTATACGTCTTTCGATTGCTGGCTGTCTCATCCTGGCGGGAGGAATTGCATGTATAGCTATAATTTTAGATGACGTTCCATATAAAAACATGAAATTTTATGTCAATCGGTGCTTCGCTAACAGAATTCTACTTAACTAATGATGATATGCTTCATTACAGTTTGTCAGTAGACATTTCTGTCAGGAACAGTAACAAAATGGAGCGTATTTCTTATTCTAACATTCGCTCTAACCCTTCCTGTAACGGTAAGGATTTGGGTTTGGTTTCTTTGCCGTCTTTCAGGCAAGGCACTAAGAATACAACATTTCTTCATCTTATATTTCAGGGACAAACCCCGCTCAAGCTATGGGGATCTCACCTTAAGGATTTCAATTTTGATCAGAGGGATGGAAGTTATAGCATTTCTGTATACCTCCAAGTTAAGACCCAATTGACGTTTGCTGGTGGCGGAAAGAGTTTGGAACCCCGTTACATAGTTCATTGTGGATTATCCAAACTTCATTTGTTGGGTTCTTCTTCTTCAAATAATCAAACGGGAATTGTTGGCTTATTTAAAACTAGGAGGTGCACACACTATCCCAGAGGCGATGATGACCCTTACTATTAGTTATTGTTAAATGGGGAACTGGGTTTTGTGATCTCTACGCTTTCAGTTCGTTCTTCCAGGATTTGTTCGAGACAATTCAGTTAACGAAAGTGAACTATAGGCATCGAACTGCTTGCATCAAAAGGCCTTTTCATTGTTCGGGATGATGACATGAAGAAAAAAATATTGTTCTGCAATTCATATTATTATTCTCGGTTCCATTTTAGATGATGTTTTAGGGTTATTTTTTTGTTCCACAATACTTTTCCCATAAAACTACTAATAATACCATAACATTTTATTTTGAAACTATAAGTTTATTTTTGAATGCACTAATAATAATTAATGTTTAAAGACTTTTCTTTAAGGGTATAGATGGAAAATATTCATCTCTCTTCATTTTTTAAACTGCGTGAAAACTCCAAAAACATCATCTAAAGTGGAAGGGAGGGAGTATGTTAAAGACATTATTTTGGAGTTTCAAGATATTAAATTTCTCAAAACCCTGAATACAGTTATAAAACAAGTTTGTTAAGTTTCTGGTGCCTCTCTGGTTAATCAGGAAGAATAAAGTTTACATGTACTACAGAATTACCCACTTCCACATGTGCTTCTTTTTGTTCGGCTGTTATGTTTTTTTTTTCTTGACGAAAAGAGCAAAATTAATAAAAACTGTTCGATTTCACTAAAAAAATGAAAAAGAAACAAAACAGTTACATGGATGTATGAGTTACAGCATCCTAATTACAGATAATCGTTGATAAATCAAAACCCTCAAAAATATTCATGTGTCTCGTCCAATTGTAAAGCAAAATCTATACTTCCACAATTATCTGTTTTAAGGTTCTAGTCACATTCTTATATAGTCTGTTGTTTCTTTCTCCCCAAACACTCCACCAAATAGCGAAAGGCAGAAAACCCCAAAGACGCTTGATTATCGCCTTACTCTTCTTGTTACTCCATTCCCACAATGTACTTTTAACATCACTTGCAAAAACCAAATTGATTCCAAAACTCTTCAGAAAATATGTCCAAACATCAAACGTTGTTTTGCAATGTAAGAACAGATGAGTATTAGTTTCCTCATGAACACCACAAAACAAACAACTTTCATCCTGTACCAAACCCGCCTTAAAATGCTGATCTAGTGTTGGAGCACCGTTATAGCATAATGTCCAAACCAAGAACGAAACTTTCAGTGGAACTTGCGGATTCCATAATTGTTTGTCTGGGAAAGAGAGAAAACCTTCCGTTTCTAACGCCGAGTACGCAGAAGCAACCGAAAATTCCTTTTTATCTCCATATCTCCACTGTCTCACATCTCCACCAGCTTCCAGTAACTCCACTGGGTCCCCTATAACCTGCGACAAAAGAATAACATCTTGCAATTCCTGTTCATTTATAGCCCTTACAAATTGGAAATTCCAGGCACCTTGGTCTGAAACCATTTCCTTAACAGTCCCCATTTTACATTTGGAGATTTTGAATAAGGATGGGAAACTCTGCCTTAGAGTCTGCTCACCAACCCAAATGTCATTCCAAAAGTAAATACCTGCACCATTTCTTAAAATCAAATAAGTGCCGTCTTTAGTGAATTGCCCTGTCTTTAAAATGCCCATCCAAAGACTCCTTCCTATTGTTCTGCTAGAGTGATTAGGAAATAAGGCCTCAATATCTCCCCCAAATTTCTCAACTATTATTCTTCTCCACAACGCAAACTTTTCAGTCCCGTATCTCCATATCCATTTCGAGTTTAGCGCTTTATTAACCAAACGAATCTTCTTAATCCCTAAACTACCTCTGCTTTTCGGTAGAGCAGCTTTATTCCACGCCACCCAACTTTTTTTCTTCGTAGCTGTGCTCGAACCCCACAGGAAATTTCTCATAATTCTTTCCATGTCTTTAACTACACTCATCGGCATTTGAAAAAGAGTCATGTAGTATACCGGCAAACTTGCAAGCACACTCTGAATCATCACCAACCTCTGCCCTTTGGAAAGATAACTTCTTTTCCAACCTGCTAACTTCTGCTGAAGGTTTTGCACTATCTCATTCCAAATTAATCTACAGCTGGATTTGCTTCCTAACTGAATTCCCAGATAATTTAACGGAAGTTGAGAAGCGGAACATTCAAAAATCTCAGCACAAGTATCTCCATTGTGCATCTGCCCCAGGCCAACAATTGAGCTTTTCCTAAAGTTAACTCTCAGACCAGAAATGGTTTCAAAAGCTATAAGAATATTTTTCAGATTACGCACCTGGGTTTCGCTGTCTTCTAAGAAGACTATAAGATCATCAGCAAATTGTAAATGGGTTATTGTTGATCCTTGTGTCTTCACTTTGAATCCAGCAATCAAGCCTTGATCTGCAGCTGATGTTATCATCAAAGAGAGTACCTCAGCAACTAGAATGAATAAAAACGGTGAAATCAGATCTCCTTGTCTGATTCCTTTCTGACTTCGGAATAGATTAGTTTCTTCCACCTTCAGTAAAACAGCAAATCTCGGTGTTGTGATGCACCATTAAACCCAGATTCTCCATTTATGACCAAAGACGAATCTCTCAAGCGTAATATCCACGAAGACCTAGTTGACATTATCGAATGCTTTTTCAAAATCAACTTTACATATAAGGCCCGTATCTTGAGATCTTAATCTTGAATCTATCATCTTAGAAGATATTAAAACAGCATCATGTATCTGCCTACCTTGGATAAACGCACCCTGAAATTCTGAAATGATAGAAGGCATGACTAGCTTCATTCTTTCCGCCAACATCTTTGAAATAATTTTGTAAACACTCCCAATCAGACTTATCGGTCTAAAGTTGTGAAGAGAGGCTGCCCCTTTACGTTTCGGAATAAGAATTAAGTTGGTGCAGTTAATCCTCCAATCCAGAGAGCACTTATTCTCAAACTCCTTAATCACCCGTAATAAGTCAGTCTTAATCACCTCCCAAGCATGTTTATAGAATTCCATTGTAAATCCATCCGGACCCGGGCTTTTGTTGACACCAAAATGATCTATCACCTTTTTCACCTCCTCCTCCGAAAAATCCCTTTCCAAAGCAATACTGTCCATAACAACAATAGATGGCACAATAAGATCATCAAACCTAGGCCTAGACTTATGATTTTCAGTGAACAAAGAATTGTAAAAGGATTCTACTTCTCGAGCAATTTTCTTCTTTTCATAGCACAAAGTACCTTCTATTTTCAAACAATTTATACTATTGTGCTTATACTTAAAAGAAGCTAACTTATGCAGATACCCTGAGTTTCTTTCACCATCCTTGTACCACTTTTCTTTTGCTCTCTGATTAATTTTTCGAGCCAAAGAAAGAGATAATGATGCATGCTGAATCTTTGCTTGCTCTCTAGCCACCACGTCCACGTTCGACAAAACTGAAACCTCTTCAAGAGAGTCAATCACATCGATATTAAGCTCAATATTATCAATCTGAGTCTGTAAATTACCAAAAGTTTGTTTTTTCCAGTTTTTGATGATAAATTTAATTGCCTGAAGTTTCTTTGCGAAAATGAAGCTCGGACTACCCATAAAAACTAGATTATCCCACCATAATTTTAGATTGCTTAAGAAGTCAGGATGCGATAAAATTAAGTTATCAAACCTGAAGGGTTCCCTATCCTTATCTCCCGAGTTACAACAAAGCATGATTTGAGCATGATCAGTGGTTGGCCTGCTTAATCTCACTTGAATTGGCGCTGGACACTGAGATTGAAAATCCGGAGATAAAAGAAATCTGTCCATTTAATTAGCAGTGGTGGTTTTTGAGAGTTTGTCCAAGTAAATCTGCCTCCATCCATGGGAAGGTCAATTAACCCGAATTTATTCACCAGTGATTTGAAAGATTTTCTATTTGCTAAGCCACCACTAGGACGACTTCTTTCATCCGCAGACAATATAGCATTAAAATACCCACCCAGAAGCCATGGGTCATCAAACACAATTTTGATATCTCTCAATTCCTGCAAGAATTGACTGTAATAGCTGATTCTGCAAAAAGACCATACACGCAGTAAAACAACCAAACAAAATCATCCGCCACATTTAAATTTAATGGAAATTTAAAAGGCACCCAAAGAATCGATCTTCCATTTCCAACGCCTCTTCCTTCCACATAACAAGAATTCCACCTGAAGCCCCCTCTAAAGCTAAATAAATGTATTTGCATCTATTGCTTCCCCAAAGAGAACGATGTTTGTACCATAAGTAAAAACGCCTCTTAATGGGCCGAATTGATACTTGAATCATCCTTTGGTCCCCATCCAAGCCCACTAACCAGTCAACCAAGGCGGACCACCAGTCTACACATACCGGTCAATGGTCAAAGTCGGTCAACTGCCAAAGTCAACATCCGGTCAAGGTCAACGGTCAAAGTCAACCGTCGGTCAACTATCGAAGTCAGACGCACCTCCAGCCAATTTTCAGTCTTGTATCCAGCAATGCTGCTAACTAATTCCAAGCCAAAACTTCGTCCACTTCCCGCCGGCTCTCCACCCATGTTTTCCAAGCCATTATGCATGTCTGCCATTATCAACTTGATCTGCCACCGCAATCAACCCAGTCACCAATTGCCAAATCCAGTCCGGCAAATCAGCCATTGAATTCCAACAGTTTCATCCATGCATAATTTATCATAGATACATAAATGGACAGTTTCATACAGAATTCATGAGGGAAGCATAAAGACAGCAGTTACATGCAGAATTCATGAAAGAGGCATAAAGAGGGCAATTTTATATGAATTGATGATGAAAGCATAAATGAGCCATTTAATGTAATTTATGGGGATAATTAAATTTAGATCGAAAAATGTATAAAAGGGAGAGGAGCAGAAATAAGAGGAAGTAGTCAATAGGGGAGAAAAAGAATGTAACACAAAAACATGAATGGAATTATTCTCCCCAAGGGGATTCACCCGTGGACGTAGGCAACTATGCCGAACCACGTTAAAACTCTGTGTTTCTTTCCATTCTTCAAATCAACCTTTAACCCTAAATCCATAGAAAATAATCAATTCATTGTGTTTCGTGCCCAAAAGTGATTTTGGGTACAAACATTGGCGCCGACTAAGGGGAATACGATAAAATAAATCGTGTTCTCCCATTGAGAAAAGTTGCAGAAAATGCTTCAAGTCATGTCCGCTTTAAAAGCAGATTGAACGGCTTGAAAACCATCAACGTCATAGTCTAGTTGAACGCAACTGCTGCAGTCGATCTGTTCGAATTTGTGCAGTCCAAAGGATCGCGGTTGTTGGACATATAACTTAGAGATCATCTGCTTAATTTGATTGCAACTGCTGCTATCTAGATTCGAGGTTCGAGATTTACTGAAACCACTGAAGTTGCATCAGTACAAAGACTGATTAAGTTTTTTCCAAGACGTTCGGTCCGCGATAAAAAGTTGGAGTGAAACACCATTAAAACTGCTGTAGGATGTTCGATCTGCAACACGTTACATAAAAAAAAATCATCAAAATTGTTGTTGGATGTTCGATCTGCAACATGGCTTGATCCAGTTTTGTTTTCATTCACTGCAGTCCAGCTGATCGCAGCTGCTGCTGACTAGTTAATTACAGTTACTGCAGTCTAGGTGATCGCAACTGCTGCAGTCCAGCATCGCAGTCGGAAGCCACCGAAGCCGACTCACTGCGAAAATAACCAAGATTGTTGTCAGGATGTTCGATCCGTGACATATTCAAACCCAAAGTGAAAAACTTTTTGCTTCTCAAATGGCGTAGTTTTCGCCTGTTCGAGTTTGTAGTATGTCAAAATCACTACTAAATGATCGCGGAGGTGTCAAGTTGCTTGCATCTCTAGGTGCATGAATACCCAAGAGAGAACCTCCGGAAAAGCGTGTCAGAAAAGTCCGCTAAGGTGCAGCAAAACCATGGTGAAAAGACCATATAGAAATAGCAACAGTTCTAGAAGAAAAGTCGACAGTTACTTAAGCCGTTACAAGGAAGAAAAGGCAACATCTGTGATTTAAAAGATCACATTTCAGAAAGCCGTTGCAAGAAGCCTCCATCAAAAAGACAACATTTTCAGAAAAAGTGTCACCAAAGCTGTGAAGGAATAGATCACGGTTCGTAGAAACGTGTTGCGAAAAGTTAAAAAAAAAAAAAAAAAAACCGGCGGCTCAACCCGGCGGACTTAGCCGGCGGCTCGACCCGGCGTCCATAGCCGGCGGCATTACCCGGCTTCACCAGCTCCAGATCTGTTCACCCACCTTAATTATTCATCACCCTCGTCAAATTTCTGTCACCCACGTTTTGTACCAGTCACCCTCGTCAGTGTTTCTGTTAACCCACTTCAACAAAGGTGTTGTTCACCCTCTTTACTTCAGTTATGCAGATAACACTTCAATGCTTCCAATTACATCAAAGGTCGATATTCCTCGCATACACACCGTTGATGCTGTGGGGTACATCAATCTTCGATGTTCTGGATACGTAGACCGTTGATGCTTTACGGGGTATAAAATTTCGATGCTCCACCATACATCGAAATTCAAATTCAAATTCAAAAAAAAAAAAAAACCCGGCGGCTCGACCCGGCAGCCAGACCCGGCGGCTCGACCCGGCGGCCAAAGCCGAACGGCAATCGGCGCTTCTCCTCCGATCAATCGGAGACAAGTTGGAATGGGCGATTAATTGGGGGCGATTATTTGGTGATGCTGATTCAGCGAAGCGCGACGCAAGATAATCCCATGGGCCTGATTCAGCGAAACGCGATGCAACTTAATTAGGTAGCCCTGATTCGGTGTATCTCGGCGCAACCCTAACGCGTAGTCCCGATTCGGTGTGACGCGATGTTACTTAATAACGTAAACCCGGATGTTTCAACAACAACCGCTTCTTTGAAGGATTAATACGCCCCATTTGGGCTTGGTAAAAAATTCTTTCGTTGATATCTTCTCCGTCTCGCGTCCGAATCGGGTGATTTTTGGCTCGTTGGAATCGCCTTTCAATTCCCTACAACATGGGAGTAAAAAATCATGAGTTTAGAAAATTTAATTTTTTAGGTTTCGAGTAGCACGTAAACCATTATCAAGTGAAAAATACACATTCAAAGTTCGCAGACGCTAATGCGTAGAGTTCCTATCCACAAAGCGCCCGTGTAAAACTTCGTGAGTGTTGGTTCGGTTCGACACACACATATTTGATCGATCCGCTGGCATATAGTTCCTCAAAGAATACTTGATCCAATTGATCAAATCGCAACAATCATTTTCAAACATAATCGCCATATGATCAGTTGATCAATCTATTGTGAATACGCTCATTGTAAAGATCTTGGCATGTTGATCGAACAACCACAACCCTTTTTAATTCCTACGACATTGTGGTAGAACTGTTGTAGTCCATTTTTCCTCAACAATCTATCAATTGCTGCTGTTGAAATACAGTTCCATGGCAACTATCTCCAATCCCGTTTTAATTCAACTGGTGCATTTCAGTCCCATAGACAAATCAATTTACTAAGTCGAGACGAGACGCTAAGGCAACTATACTAGTCATCATCGTTGGAAAACATCAACATAGTTGATGGGCATCCTATTCATTTCATAAACAAAGTCGCGATAACATTTTCGATATGGTAAGCAAATGGTAAGTATACAATTTACATTTTTTTGCATTTTTTTCATATATTCATGCATACTTTTATTCAGTGTTTTCGCATATGCATACATACTTTTGTTCAATAAGACACCTTTAATGTGGCAAGCATTTTCTCAACGAGGGGATGCACACATTTCAATTTTGCGCAAATCTAGAATAGTGGGATTGGCCCCCCACACGAATTCCAGATAGCAGACATCTTCAAAATTCCATGCGCAAGCAAAATGCAGCAAGGCAGTTCACCCTTGTGCGAGCATTGAGCAGCATGACAATTACTATCTACCGGGGGCGAGTTGCATATCACTTCAACGTGACTGACTATCACTTGAAGCGATATGTGACACCTCATGGTCCGAAATGGCAGATACGAAACACTCTATACGATTGGGGGCAAGTTACATAGCGCCTAAATGCAATGCGATTTCTGCTTCCAAAATCCAAACTTCAGGTAACCCGAACTTTTTAATCCTCCAATGAATTGCAGGATTAAGAGGGGGCGAGCATACACCATAATATTTTTACGCATAATATTTTTTCAGTAATGTTAAACTACCATAGTTATATTTAATTATTGTACTCCAGTTCAAAAGAAATCACTGATCGGTTGACGCAACCGATGCGTCAGCTTGCTTGAATATACAGATTTGGACGAATCGATGCAGTCAGTGACACTTTAGTTGGACGAATCGGTGCCGTCTAGTTTATTAATAGCTTTTTACACCCTTGTTTATCGAACTTTTTAAGTCCAGTCCTTCAAGAATTGCTGCAGTCCATTAATTATTCGCTGCTGCGATCCAACTAATTCGTTGCTGCGATCCAGCTAATCGTTGTTGCTGTAATCCACTAATCATAATCGATACATTCTAACTATGCTCGTAGCTTCGTAGATCCACTGAACGCAATGCTGCAGAGGAACCTTGTTCGATCTTCTGCATTCCAATTGATCGCAGTGATGCGATCTACCTTGCTCATGATTCCGATAGATCCAGTTGAACAACTGCTGCGGCGAACTTTGTTCATGTCTGCTTGCATTCCACTGATCGCGATCTGATGTACCATTCTTGTCATAGTCCGTGATCAATGAACGCATCTGCTGCAGTGGAACTTTGTTCGTTGATCTTGCATTCCACTGATCGCAATGATGCAGTCAGCCTTGCTCGCGATTCAGCGATCAATTGAACGCAGCTCGTAGTGGAACTTTGTTCGTTCCTGCTGCATTCCAGATGATCGCAGCTGATGCAGTCCATCCTTGCTCGCATTTCCGGCAGTCCAGCTGAACGCATCTGCTGCAGTGGAACTTTGTTCGTTGTTGCCGCATTCCAGCTGATCGCAGATGATGCATACAAGATATGCTCGTTGTCCCCACAGTACAGCTGTTGCAAACCATCTTCATAGTACCACTCCACTCAACTGTTTCTCGCCAATCTCCCAATCATAATATCCTCGCTTGGGGGCGTCTCGATTGTGATTTCCGCAAACAACAAAGGGAGTTCGCAAATCACCTCAACATCAATAATCCACACCTGGGGGTGAGTTTTATTATTGACTAAGGAAAACATAATTTTCTTAACCCCCAACAAGTTGGAGGTTAAGAGGGGGCGATGTTTGTACCATAAGTAAAAACGCCACTTAATGGGCCGAATTGATACTTGAATCATCCTTTGGTCCCCATCCAAGCCCAATAACCAGTCAACCAAGGCGGAACACCAGTCTGCACAGACCGGTCAATGGTCAAAGTCGGTCAACTGCCAAAGTCAACATCCGGTCAAGGTCAACGGTCAAAGTCAACCGTCGGTCAACTATCGAAGTCAGACGCACCTCCAGCCAATTTTCAGTCTTGTAGCCAGCAATGCTGCTAACTAATTCCAAGCCAAAAACTCGTCCACCCTGCCGTCCAGTCTCCACCCATGCTGCCAGCCATTATGCATGTCTGCCATCAACCTGGTCTCACAACTGCCAATCAATCAAGTCCGCCAAAGAGCCAAAGAATTGAATTCCAACAGTTTCATCCATGCAGAATTTATCATAGATACATAAATGGATAGTTTCATACAGAATTCATGAGGGAAGCATAAAGACAGCAGTTACATGCAGAATTCATGAAAGAGGCATAAAGAGGGCAATTTTATATGAATTGATGATGAAAGCATAAATGAGCCATTTAATGTAATTTATGGGGATAATTAAATTTAGATGGAAAAATGTATAAAAGGGAGAGGAGCAGAAATAAGAGGAAGTAGTCAATAGGGGAGAAAAAGAATGTAACACAAAAACATGAATGAAATTATTCTCCCCAAGGGGATTCACCCGTGGACGTAGGAAACTATGCCGAACCACGTTAAAACTCTGTGTTTCTTTCCATTCTTCAAATCAACCTTTAACCCTAAATCCATAGAAAATAATCAATTCATTGTGTTTCGTGCCCAAAAGTGATTTTGGGTACAAACAAACGAATCAAAGCATCATCTACACACTCTTTTTTAGTCTCTTGAATTGTAACAATAGTAGGGTTATTCTTCCTAATTGCATTCCTAATTTCCACATGTTTAATATCCTGACCTAAACCCCAGATGTTCCAACTAAAAATTTTGTGATCCATCAATTCACCACATCTTCCCTAGAAATAATTGGATTGAAACTTACCTCCAAATCCAAATTTTCCCCTTCGAAGTCTGATTCACCGCATCTATTTGAGTTTCTTCCTCCTGCTCAGCTTGCAAATCTTTTAAATCTTCCTTAGCATCGAACTCAGCCAATCCATCATCGTCCTCAGTTAGAGGAGTTTCCATATGAGCTGAAATAGAGTTATCCCTCTCCAAAATTTCTTTGCTAATCCGTGTTACAGATGGATGCTCAATAGAGATACCCATTTTCTTATCGAAATTTATCTGCATTTGAATTCTCGATTGAGAATCTTTAGTATTATGTTCACTTACAGATGCATATAACAATTTAGGTAAAGATTCAGATTGTGAGCTATTCAGATTAGTAAGATTGTGAGGCACAACAGTTGCTGAGTCGCTATGTACCATCGATCTTGCGGCTGGGTCATCATCCAACCTATCATAATTTACGGGTTCATGGGCAGGAGTTCCACTCTTGTCCAGTGTAGAGACGATATCCGGGTCTAATACCGCACCCGGAGATACCACTCTCCCCATCTGGCCCATATCTGAACCCGTATTCCAAGTCAAATCATGGACTGGAGTTCCACCCTTTGGTGTAGAGCCGATACTCATTTCCGTGCCCGGATTCTCTGGTATCACTCCCCCCGTCTTGTCCATATATCGATTCGACCCTGTTTTCTTCTTTCTTACTGTAACCCATGGTATGCACACTTCATCCGAGTCATATTTGACGTTTTGTCCCATTTTGTTACCCATATTCGAAGAGCTACCCTTTAGTTGTAAATCAGACACTCTTCTCCAAACCTTGTTTAGTCCTTTTAGCGCCGAGTTATACTTAAAAGAATTTGAAAAAGAAGAGTTTGAAGTTGTCGAAACCAAATCATTTTTTGTTTGCGTGATTCCCGGAGAAAGTATTATCGATCCCCCTTTATTCGCATGATTTGTGCCAAAATTGGTAGTAGATGATGACCCTTTTGTATTCGAATTGAAATCATCAGGTATCACCACTATCGATTTTATCTTTTGCTGACGCACCGAGTGATCCTGGTGAAGAAATGAAACTTGCATCCATTCTATCGTTACCCAGATACCATCGTACTGTACTGCAGCTGGAATATTTTGAATCGGTGCTCTAATTTTTATTTTGCCAACATTTAATTTTGAAAAATTAGTCGTGTCTTGATGTACCTCCAAAAAACTTCCCCAAGCACCACAAATAGATACGAAAGTTTGATTGTTCCAAAGATGTAAAGGCAAACCTCTAATGCCTATCCAATGATCTTGATCAGAAGAAATTGCCTTCTCAATAAAAACGTCCTCCGCTCTCCAGTGCCTGACCGTGATTGTATTTTTACCCATGATGAAATTCTGTTCTTCTCGAAACTGTTCGAAAATATTTTTTGTACCAACATTAAAAAACGCTAGTCTGCCATTGATACATCTAAGATTCAACTTATTAGACCAGTTGAACTTTTTCTTCAATCCCAATTCAATTCGATTCCATCTCGCATGTGAATTATGTATTTGTATCTTTTTTAAGCGTTGCTATAGAAATCCTTCTCATGTGATCCCTCTTTCGTAACTTGACTTTGATGTGAAGATGCTTCGACATACTGCGGTAGATTATTCTTGTCTACAATGATATCAGCGTTAAAAACCGGAGAGACTTTAGGGGAAATGTTTAGAGCCTCCCAAAAATTCTTCCATATTGATCCAGCTTTCCCATTAGGGATACAAATAAAGTTTCCTGATGAAGAAGATGATGGCGAAATTTCATCCACCCTAAGGAACTCCCCAAAACTATTCTGTAACCAGTGAATCTGAATGACCGTTTGATTAAATCTGTGAGACCAGATTTTACCCACTTTAAAATCCCCTTCAATAGCCATCAAAAGCACCGACGAGAACCATGGTATTGCCAATCTAGTTAGAACAATATTAGAAGATTTGTTTTTGAATTTCTCGATACATTTAAGGCCCGTGAAAGTCCAAGAAAAAATGAATGATTTAGATCGTAACAATAATGGAGCAATCTGTGTTAGTTTCATGATAACGAATCAAAACACAGAATTGATCTGTCTACCTTACTTTAACCAAATATGTTCGGTCTCTTGTTTTCCATTTCTTCATTCCACTAAAACCCAACTAGAATATTTTAACGATTAACGTTCACGAAACTTGTATCAACCCTCGTTTTTAGTTGAATGATCTCCCGTCGATGCATTAGGGATGCTGTGGATCTTTAAGAAGCATAGAAAGCATTGATGCTCACCATTTTTTTTTTCTTTTCGAAGTTTTACTGTTTAAAAGCTTAACTATTTGAGAGCGTCTCTCTCTCTTCGGCTGTTATGTTTTAACTGTGTACTTTCTTTCGGAAAAATGGTATATTGTTCTCTGCTGCTCTGTCCTTGCATTCGGTATTAATATGATGAGCAATGAAATCTCCTTATGGATTATGGTGGTTTTGAAGTGCCCTCTGATACTGGTAGAATGGTCAAGACATGACGTTTCAGTCGTGGGCCTTGGAGATTCTAATTTGCAGCAGTAGTGGAATTTTTACTTAAGCCAGTGATAGTGTATATCAACAAGTTAGCTGTTCCATGGATTATGCAGCAGGAAGCCAACAAGTTCCTTGGATGTGCACCGGACTTCGCAGGTTAAATAAGATTGTTGACGTTGTAATGAGAGGCATACCAAAGGCTTCGTTCTTTTTGTGGCTGTTATAGCTTTATAGGCCTTGACATGCATGACAATAGCATTTTACAGACTTTGCACATATTTTGTAGCATATATTGGCCAGTCACAATGGTTGTGAAGATATTACAATTGATTCATCACCAAAGTAATCAGCACAAATTTCCTGACCAATTTTTGAAGAACTGAATATTGACCAATTTTTCATATCTGTTAGATGATGAATTATTTAGAACAAGATAGCAAATGACAAGAATAAGTATTGCGTGAATCGATTTAGACGAGTGAATGAATGATCAACATTGTATAGTGGGCTGAGGTATATATAGCGAGTGAATGATCAACTTGCTTGTGTTTTGCTAAATTCGTTTCCTCCCTTCACTCAAAAGTTATCTTCTTTAGAAACTCTTATTTTAGGAAAGATAAAAATCAGGTTAACATCTTTATTCTTTAGAGCAACTGTAATTATACGACTATAACCAAAGATTAAAGAGCAAAAAATATTGAAAAATTTGGGTTTACTCGTGTGCGACGCTACGGTGGGAAAACCAAATTTGATGGGGCGCACACAACTAATACTTGCGCCCTATAATATATATATATTTATTTTTTATTTTTTTGGGCGGAACTCATTTTCAGTTTTCATTTTTTTTTGTTTTTTCCCCGGGTGTAACTTTGAATTTCTCCCCAATGTTTTTTTTTTAATTCGGGCGTAACTTGAATCTGCGCCCATCAGGCGTAACGGTAATCTAAGCCCGAGTAAAGACCCGAGTAAAGACCAAATATGGTCTGGGATTTGGTCTTTGGTCTGGTATTTGCTCTTTACTTGTTCCGTAGTGTCTTTGTTTTCGACCAAATTTTGTTCGATGGTCCATGACTGTGGTTGCTCTTAGTAACCCTTCTTTTAGGAAAGAATAAAAAGAATGAAAACACAGGACTATCCTATGTTGGCTTCCCCCCGATAGGGGCTGCCTCTGGCATGACTGCTATTATCTCCGCCAGAATGTTTGTTTGAATTCCCAACCCATATGAGCTGCTGCAATTATTGTATTTGGATGATCTCTGCACACAAACCCTGGTCCATCCGTGATGCCTAGCTAGCTAGCAGGTTTCCATGAGCGGCACCGCCCCATCACCGTTGAACTAATTATAATTTAATTAGTTGATAATAATTTGAGCATAATTGATCTATTATTCAATCGTGGATACATGTTTGGAATGGTTGAAATTATAAATTATTCTCTATATTTCAACGCTTCTTTTCTTTCTTCATGTTATGTCTTTTTCATATATCGTTTTGAATCTCCTTTATTTTTTTCCTTAACTTCTCAAAGTTCTGTATGTGTCTGATCATTTTTCTCATCATCTGAGCATTCTGTTTGTTTTATTTTTATTTTACTTCTGATTTCGTGCATACGCTAATAAGTTTAATTCTAAGTCGTAGAATACAATACCCAACTGTTTCATGATACCAAAGTTAGCAATACATCTCTTTTGAGTTTCTATTTATGTTTCCATACCAAGATGACGGGGATTGGTGTCACGATCATTGTTGTTTGGCTATATGTCTTGTGGCTTTCGGTTTTCTCATCCTCGCGGGAGCAATTGTATGTATAACCTTATTTCTAAATCACATCCCGTATAGCCACATGAAGTTTTATGTCAACGGTGCTTCGTTAACAGAGTTTTATTTAACTGATGATAATATACTTCATTACAATCTCGCAGTAAACATCTCAGTCAGGAACAGTAACAAGGTTACACGTATTTCTTATCATCGTATTCGCTCTAATCCTTCCTGTTACGGTAAGGATTTGCCTTGGGTTCCTTTGCCGTCTTTCCAGCAAAGCACTAAGAATACATCATTACTTCATCCTGTATATCAGGGACAAACATCGCTCAAACTACGTGGTTCTCGTCTTAAGGATTTCAATTTTGATCAGAGGGATGGAAGTTATAGCATTTCTGTATATCTCTACCTTGAAACCCAGTTGAAGTTAGCTGGTGGCGGAAAGGGTGTCCTTCAGTCGTACATAGTTAATTGTGGACTATTCAGACTTAATTTGTTGGATTCTTCTACTTCTTCAAATAATCAAACAGGGATCGGTGGCTTATTTAAAACTAGGAGATGCCAAGAGTACCCCAGAGGCGAGGATGACACTTACTATTAATCATCATTGGATTGTGTTTCGAGATCATCTCTACCTTTCAGTCTCTTCTTCCAGGATTTGTCCATAACAATTCCGTTTAATGAAAGTCAACCACAGGCAACAAACCCAAGGGGACATCATCAAATTTTTTTTCCTTTTTATTGGGGCTGACATGAATTTTCTTTGTTTTTATGGGGAAAAATATGTTAAGACATTGTTTTGGAGTTTCAGCATATCAAATTTCTCAAAACCCTGAATATAGGTTCGTTAAGTCTCCGGCGCCTCTCTGGCAGAATAAAGTCTACATATTGTACTAGAGTTATAAATACCCACTTCACTTACATATTGTACCCGGAAAATGATGATTTTGTTTGTTCTCTCCTTCTCTGTACTTGCACTCGGTATTATGAATGTGAACATAATAAAGTCTCCTAACGGATTATGGTGGTTTTGACTTCAATAGATTTTGAAGTTCCCTCTAGTACTAGTGGAAGGTCACGACAATATATAAGACCTCTCTGTTGTGGGCCTGCGAGATTCTAACTTGCAGCAGTAATGAGATGTTTACTTACGGGTTTTGTTATTTTGTGCACCTATGCAAAAGATAAAAGCAAATTATTGGCCTTGGATATGATAAAAAATAATAAAAAATTATGATAGATAATGTATTCTGCGTTGAAGAAGGTAAAGTTTGCACTTCTATGAAGAAAAATTCAAAAAATCTATGAACATTTGCTTTCTCCAATGCAAAATACATTATCTCTCATAATTTTTTATTGTTTTTATCATTTCCAAAGCCAATAATTGACTCTTATCTTGTGCATGGGTGCACAAGATAACAAAACCCTTTACTTAATTAAGCCAAGGATTGGGGGCACTAACAAGATATTCGTTGATTAGACTATGCAGCAGGCATGTTAGCCAACAACTTCCATGGATGTGGCCGATCTTCCCAAATTTTAAAGAAAGTTGTTGTGATGGGAGGCATCCCTTGGATTGCAGGTATAGTTTTCTCGTCAGAAATACCAAAAGCTGTTATAGGTCATGGCATCCTATAGCAATTGCATTGTTCAGATCTTTCACTTTATTCTTGTAGCATATGAAGATAATAATATGGTGATCCCAATGGTTAATTATGACGATATTACATTTTGCATTAGCTAGACGCTCTAAAGGAAGCAAGTGCAAAAATCAACAAATTTAGAAGTGCATAAAGTACTAGCTAAAACCAAAAAAGAACAGTCAATTAATTTTTTTAACAGTAAACAATGCAGCCCACCAGAAAATGGAATAATAATAGCCACAAGGTCCTTCATTGGTCGGCAATATTCTTCTTAAGCTCATCTGTTGTAGTAGTAGTATTTATAAAGTACCTCTGCCGATATTTTTCCAAACTTTTCAACAGATTATTAATTTGAATACTGCTACTACTTTCCATCTTCTTTAAATCGGGTAACGGGAAACTCAATTCATCACCAAAGTAATCAGCACAAATTTCCTGTCCAACTTTTGAAGAACTGAATATCGACCCCATATCTTTTAGATGAATTATTAGAACGAGAGCAAAGGACAAGTGTAAGAATTGCGTGAATCAATTTAGATGAGTGAATGAATGAACTGTATGTAAAGGTTTATATAGAGAGATCTAAAGTCGAGTTTTTCTAAATTTGTTTCGTTTCCTTTTTTCCTCGAAACTTCTTTAAAAATCACTTACAGCTAAAAGAAGGTGTTGAGATTATTAGTCCCACATGATTGGGTTATTTAAGATCCTGCGGTTTATAATCTATTAGGGCCTCTCCACTCATTGCCAATTGGTTTTGAGTTGGATGCCCGTATTCTAATATGGTATCAGAGCATGCTATTTGTCACGTGTTTGTAAGACCCGCCGAGGCTACACGTGAAGGCGCGTCACCCGATTTAATTGTCCACGTGTTTGTAAGACTCGCCGAGGCTACACGTGAGGGGGCGTGTTGAGATTATTAGTCCCACATGATTGGGTTATTTAAGATCCTGCGGTTTATAATCTATTAGGGCCTCTCCACTCATTGCCAATTGGTTTTGAGTTGGATGCCCGTATTCTAATAGAAGGTTATTCCTAAAAAACAAAAGATTTTATATGGCAGGTGAGGTGTTCATAGCAAGTAGGTCTCAAATCTGGAATATTCCAACTTAGTTCAGTTTTCTTACATTGAAAGTGTTTTATTAGTTTGACATTTTATTTTGACCAAGTTATATATACAATATAAGCTTCAGAGAAGTTTCACTCCTTTTTTTCGATTTCTTTACTTGTTGGTTAATCATTAATTAATAGTACAACTGATGACAAAATATATTAAGGAGATCGGGATATAATCCTTCGAGACTGTTTCTCTCCAAGCAATGCTTGAAAGAGAAAAAAAATGAAGCTGCATGCCAAGTCTCTCTTCTTCTTTGTTTGAGCAAAGAGAGGTGTATATATTGATAAAAGTGTGACAGTACAGCAAGAAATATCGACAAACATACACAAATAGACACAAAAAAGCAGATATATATCGAAGGTACAAAATAGAGTCACCACTCTGTGGAAAACCAAGAAAACGATGAAAATCCCTAAGTGTACAACTAGAAACCCAAACGACTAACAGCAACAAATGATGGTTAGTTCCAATTCAAATTTCTGAACTTTGACGCTTCTTTTCCTGCTTGAACTGGTATATTTTCATACACATCAATCATTGTCCTAGTCACTACGCATTGTCGAAGTCAGATTTTTTTTGCATAACCTCTCAAAGTTCTGTGCCTGACCATTTCTTTTTCGTATATACTATATAAAATCCAATAATTATTCAATTTCTCAGAAAATTATATGAATTTTCAGTTTCTTTTATTTTACTTTTGATTTCGTGCATATAACTTAAGCTTAAATCTAAGTTGTTGAATATAACACCCAACTCATTCTAAACTTAGCAACATCGATCTCTTTGGATTTCATTTTTATTAATCTTCTTGAAAATAGATCTTTCATATCTCTTAATTTGGAAATCTAGCTGTTTATATACACATAAATGGGGCGTATGGGTTGGAGTGTTTGTGTATGTTCTTGCTTGCTCATCGTCGGAGGAATTGTATGTCTCATCGTATTTTTAGAAGTCGTCCCATATAAACACATGAAATTTCATGTCATTGATGCTTCATTAACAGAGTTCTACTTAACTAATGATGATATGCTTCGTTACAATCTATCAGTAAACATCTCTATCAGGAACAGTAACAAGATAGAGCGAATTTCTTATTATCGTTTTCGCGCTCACCCATCCTGTTATGGTAATGATTTGGATTTGGTATCTTTGACGCCTTTCCAGCAAGGCACTAAGAATACAACATTATTTCATCATGTATTTCAAGGAAATTCCATGCTCAAATTACGGGGCTCTCAACTTAGGGATTTCAATAATGATCAGAGGGATGGGAGCTATAGCATTTATGTATACCTCTACCTCGAAACCGAATTGAAGCATGCTGGTGGTGGAAATAGCGGCTTTAAAGTTCTCATAGCTAAATGCGGATTATTCAGACTTCATTTGTTGGGTTCTTCTTCTTCTTCTTCTTCAAATAATCAATCAGGAATTGGAGGCCTATTTCAGGCTAAGAGGTGCAAAATATCTGCCGGTGGTCATAAGGATGACAGTTATTGATCAGTTTCTTCTTCCTGAATGTGTCCGGAAAAACTATTAAAAAAAAAAAAAAAAAAAAAACTAAGTGTTTTGAGATCTCCACCTTTCAGTTTCTTCTTCCTGAATGCGTCCGGAACAATTAAAAAAATGGCTGTGTATATATTTCAAGCTAACCATTGGCGCCAAAGCTGAGAAAGTCGACTTCAGGCATCAAACTCAAGGGGCATAAAAAGTTTATTCCTTAATGGGGCTACAATACATGAATTTCTTAGTCTTATGTGAGTATCAGTATGTAATAATTATACAAAAAAAAAAGTTGTGGAGCAACAAAAAAAATTGTTACTATAAATTTCTTAGAACATTATTGTGGTTTTAATGCAAAAGAGAATATTAACATTTATTTTTTAGTAGGAAAGGGAAAGAACAGGTTAATTCCTTAGTCCTTATTTCTTTTCCCAATTTTAATTTTAGGATTTTTATTCTCTATCTGAAATCAATTTTACTCCCATTCAGAGATTTTCTTTTGTTTAATTACTTTGGTCTTCTTATAAGTGTTTCTACTTGTTTTATTAAGCATCTGTTTTTTCTTGATTCTACTAAAGTTGCTCTGACTACAAACAGTAGGGTGTTTTTCATAAACTGCAATAGTTCTAGTAATAATCATTTTATAAAGGGTAGTAATCTTAATCTGGAAATGAAGATCTTAAGTTGAAATGTCCAAGGGTTTGGGAACAAATATACTAGATATCATTTGAGTGACCTAATTACTGCTAATGATCCTGACTTGGTTTTTCTCTCTGAAACTAAGAATAAGGTTAGGAAAATGTTGAAATATACTCATAGATTAGGATTCTATAACTATTGTTATGTTAACCCTATTGGGGCTTCTGGTGGTCTTTTCCTTTTATGGAAGGATGGTATCAATATTGATATAGTAGATGCTAATAGGAACTTCATTGTAAGTCATACTGAGATAGAAGCTAGGAGGACTAAATCTCTTATTATTTGTATGTATGGCGCCTTAGAAGATGAAGCTGTTAGGAATCAGTGGGAATATCTCAATGGTTTAGCTAATGGTTATAATTTCCCTTGGATTGTTGTTGGAGATCTTAATTTCATAACAATAAATGAAGACAAATTAGGGGGAAATATTTCTTCTCAAACTGAGTTAGATGCTGTCAACACTCATTTGGTTTTCCTAAATCTTATTGATATTCCCTTCGTAGGATCTCCTTATACTTGGTCTAATAGAAGGAATGATACCTCTTTAATCCTTAAGAGATTAG
The DNA here is from genome assembly GCA_023529315.1 of Papaver bracteatum. NCBI lineage: Eukaryota > Viridiplantae > Streptophyta > Magnoliopsida > Ranunculales > Papaveraceae > Papaver > Papaver bracteatum. The sequence goes on along the minus strand of JAJJWX010003189.1, from coordinate 25,977 downwards.
ATAGAGATCGTAATGATCAGTGGTTTGATGATTACCCTAATAGTATAGTGTATCGTCTAATACCTTATGGGAGTGATCACTGCCCTATTTTGTTTGTTAGTGCTAAGGATACTAATCCTAATAGGAAGCCTTATCGTTTTAACAAATGTTGGTTTCTTAGTAATGATTGTTTTGATCTGATTAAACAAAATTGGAATCTGAACATAAATGGGTCCCATGCTTTTAAGTTTACTAAGTCTATGCATAATGTTAAGTGCATTCTTAAAGACTGGAATATCAACAAATTTGGGAACTTCCATACCCAAATTATAGATACTCACACTACGGGGAAAATAGTAATCTACAACTGTAACTTCACAACCCGTATATTTAAGGTTGTGAAAGGTGGTATGTTTGACAACTTTTGTCAAACAAAATTTGTCAAAGTATAAACAAAAAATCATTTGGAGAAATGGTGTTTGAGAGGTTCGAACACAAGCCTACTAGGTGTTAGCACAAGCCCTGAACCATCCACCCTTCCTCTCAATATTGGTAGTTTTGTCCTATTTTTTATTATTACTATCACAACCCTTATAAAAGCTGTAAAAAAAAATTGAAAAAAAATTGAGGCTCGGGTGAGTCGAACCTAAGCCTCCTATGTCCAAGTGAGGTATTTCAACCATCCTTTCACATTTAGATATATAATTATATTTTACATCTACTTTTATATCTAAGAAAATTTCAAACTGAGCCTTAAAAAAAAGACCAACAAATGCGCCACTTTGCCTGAAACATACAAGGCATTGTTAAATATAGACACGGTATAAACAACATAACATAGCAAACCAAAGTATAGAATGTAACATATAGAGTGATTTAAATCAACATTCTAGAGTGATTTACCCTTATTGGAAAAAATTGCAACAAATATTATGAAGATTGTGAAAAATGACCAGACTACCCTTATCGAAAAAAAAGTAGAGTAATATTACAGACTGTGAAAATGACCATATTACCCTTATTGGAAATAAGTGAAATAAATATTATGGTCATTTTCGCAGTATGTAATATTTACTTTATTTATTTTTAATAAGGGCAGTTTGGTCATTTTCACAGTCTCCATAATATTTATTGCACTTTTTTTAAATAAGGGTAATATGGTCATTTCATAGTCTATAATATTTACTTTATTGATTTCCGATAAGGGTAGTCTGGTCATTTTTCACAGTCTCCATAATATTTATTGCATTTTTTTCCAATAAGGATAATATGGTCATTTTCACATTTTGTAAGAATTACTTTACTTATTTCTGATAAAGGTAGTATGTTCATTTTCACAGTCTCCATAATATTTATTGCACTTTTTTTTCCAATAATGGTAATATGGTCATTTTCATAGTCTGTAAGGATTACTTTACTTATTTTCGATAAGGGTAGTATGGTTATTTTCACAGTCTGTAACAATTACTTTACTTATTTCTGATAAGGGTAGTATGGTTATTTTCACAGTTTCCATAATATTAATTACACTTTTTTCCAATAAGGTAATATGGTCATTTTCACAATCGGTAACATTTATTTTACTTATTTCCGATAAGGGTAGTATGGTCATTTTCACCGTCTCCATAACATTTATTCCACTTATTCCAATAAGGGTAATATGGTCATTTTCACAGTCTGTAAGAATCACTTTACTTATTTATGATAAGGGTAGTATGGCCATTTTCACAGTCTTCATAATATTTGTTGCACTTTTTTCCAATAAGGGTAATATGGTCATTTTCACAATCTATAAGAATTACTTTACTTATTTTCGATAAGGGTAGTTGGTCATTTTCACAGTCTCCATAATATTTATTGCACTTTTTTCCAATAAGGGTAATATAGTCATTTTAACAGTCTGTAACATTTACTTTACTTAGTTGTGATAAGGGTAGTATGGTCATTTTCACAATCGGTAACATATACTTTACTTATTTCCGATAAGGGTAGTATGGTCACTTTCACTGTCTCCATAATATTTATTCCATTTATTCCAATAAGCGTAATATGGTCATTTTCACAGTCTGTAAGAATTACTTTACTTATTTCTGATAAGGGTAGTATGGTCATTTTCACAGTCTCCATAATATTTATTGCACTTTTTCCAATAAGGGTAATATGGTCATTTTCACAATCTATATAATATTTATTGCACTTTTGAACCTGTGATGTTCAATTCTGATATATTTTGTCTTCAATTCATCCGAATGAGAACCTCAGGTTTAATTCTAGTAATTATTGAACCCTTGATGTTCAATTCTGATATATTTTGTCTTCAGTCCATTCGAACGAGAACCTCAGGTTAATTCTAGTAATCTTTGAACCTGTTAATTTCAATTCTGATATTTTTGTCTTCAGTTCATCCGAACGAAAAACTCAGGTTTAATTCTAGTATTATTTTAACCTGTGATGTTCAATTCTGATATATTTTGTCATCAGTTCATTCGAACGAAAAACTCAGGTTTAATTCTAGTAATCTTTGAACCTGTGATTTTCAATTCTGATATATTTTGTCTTCAGTTCATCCGAACGAGAAACTCAGGTTTAATTCTAGTAATTTTTGAACCCTTGATGTTCAATTCTGATATATTTAGTCTTCAGTTTATCCGAACGAGAAACTCAGGTTTAATTCTAGTAATCTTTAAACCTGCGATGTTCAATTCTGATATATTTTGTCTTCAGTTCATCAGAACGAGAAACTCAGGTTTAATTCTAGTAATCTTTGAACCTGTGATGTTCAATTCTGATATATTTTGTCTTCAGTTCATCCGATCGAGAAACTCATGTTCAATTCTAGTAATTTTTGAACCCAAGGTATGCGTACTTTATGCCAGAAGATGGTTTGTTTAAGGTTTCGGGGAATATTCCGGAGGAATATTACATGTAAATGGATGGATTTATCGGTTTTACCAAGTTTTTGGCTTATAGTAGTCCACTCACGACCAGGTTTCGATCTCGAGGCGATTGTATGCATACAATATGCCAGAATAGGGTTTGTTTAAGGTTCCGGGGAATATTTCGAAGCAATCTTATAGGCACTGAGCTTCACATTTATCGATTTTGACTATACATCCTGCTAATTTTGAAGTATGAACCCTCCAAGAGTTTCTTGGTTCATAGTTTGTATGTCGTTATACCACATTTGAAGTTCTAATCAACACCTAAGCTTCATATTTATCGATTTCGACAATGTATCATGTTAAGTTTGAAGTCTGAACCCTCGCAGAGCTTCTTCGTTCATAGTTTTTATGCTTCTTGAGTCTGCGATGTGAACTAAAGCTACTTTATGACTAGTCGAAATTAGTTCGTGACTTATGTGACTAGTCGAAATTCAAAACGAAAGCACAAAGAAAAAGCACAAAAGCACAAAGAAACACACCAATTATCGAATTCACTTCTTATTTTCCAGCTTCATTCTTATACATTTTTTGGATTTTTTTATATAAGAATGTCGATAACAATGTCCTAAATTTATTAATATTTTTTTTGGATTTGTTTTTCAAGTCGAAGGTTGATAATAAACCGAATACATGAGGTCGTATTAGCACAAAGAGAAACACACATAAGTCTCAATCCGTATGAGCATCACAAATACAATCTCAACCGTTAGATTTTTTTCTCAATCCGTATGAGTGGATCAAACAAAATCTGGTCCGTCCATCATTTTCATTTACCCATTCTTCTCTCGATCCCTCTTATTCGTCATCTTCTCAAACTCCCTCGTTAACTCCCCCTTTCTCTCATACGTAACATTCAACTGTAGGTGGAATTGATTACAAAAAAAAGGAATTTAGATGGTTCTGGTGGTTGTTTGATGTTGTCAATGGACCCAATAATTCTCCTCGTCCTCTTCATTATCCCATCTCCCCCTAAAACGAAAAACCCCTAATTTTCTTCTTATCTCAGAAATTTTCCCTAATATTTTCTGTTCAATCCAAGATTATTCAATCCTCCTTCCTCCTCTCAGTCAATCAATTTCTTCCAATTTTTTAGCTAATCTAATCAGTAAGTACTTCGAAATCATCAAAATTCTTAATTTCTTCGTTTTTTGTTTTTCTAGGGTTTGTTTGTTTGTTGATGTTGAATTTTTGATGATTTTATTTGATTTGCTGAAGATGGCGGAGACTTTAAAACCACTTACATGTGAAGCGATTTCTCATACAAAGAAGAAGATGGATATGACATAAAATCAAATTATCAAGATGTCCAAGAAACCAACACAAAGCGGAGGACTTAAAATCAACGAATTTTTGTAAGTAATAATGATTTTCGATTATCTTGATTACAGTATGTATGATAGTATATGGGTTTTAGTGATATTGTATTTGTGTAGTGATGGTGGATTGTGGGGGTAGAGGTGGTTGATACTGAGTGTTGTGCAATCTTAGTAGCCCCTATACGCAAATCCACAGTAGGACTCAAAAAATCAGGTAAGCAACTGATTTGTGTTGTAAAATTGGAGTCTTTTTAAGAATAATTGTTGCTTTCTGTGTCAAGTGGGATGAATTTAATCTCAAGAGTGTTTTATGAATTCGATTGAATGTCCAATTTGTACTAAATTTGTGTACATTGATTCTATGTTGATTTCATTTGCAGTCAATGTCGTAGAATGCGTCCAACAATGTTGTTGCTACATCCAACTCGGGCACTCCATCATATTCGGTGGCATCACAAGTACCACTGCTAATTGTTCATAATCAAAGTGTTGATGGAGATGACAATGAAAAAAGTTCATCGACTGGAAGGAAATGTCTACAAGCATAACTAACTTCAACTAAAACAGGTAACCAAGGTAAAAAGTTAGGGGATTGGAAATTCAATGCTGAAAATAGTCGATTACTTATTGTGAAAATGATTGCCAAGCATGACTATCCTTTAAATATGGTTTCACATGCGTATTTCCGTGCGTTTGTGAAGTATCTCACCCCGTGTATGCCGATTCAGTGCTTGGTGTGAACATCCACCATCTTAAGTTTTGATAATTTTAGAGTTATTATGAAATCTTGAAATTCTTGTGCTATCGGTGAGTAGGCGTTTTAGGGACTTTTATAGGTATGCTAGAGACCTATTTAGTTCATGATGTTTTAAAAAAAATTGTAGAGGAGATTTTTATCTTTATATAGAGCTATTGGTTGTTTAATTTGAATCAAAGATGAATGTTTTATACACCCTGAAACTTCGACCCTCGTGCTGTTTTCAAGGATGTTATAAGTTGAGGATCAATTAAGTTATAATCAAACTGGGTTGAGTAAGGTGTTTGTATTTTCCTTATTAAAATATATTGAACTATCAAACTTTAGAGATTTTTTTTTGCTTGTTTTAGAGTTGAATTGATTAAGTTTTGATAATTTTAGAGTTATTATGAAATATGTGAAATTGCTTGTAACTGCGGTGAGTAGGCATCTTTATGGACTTTTATAGGTATGCTAGAGACCGATTCCGGTAATGATGTCTTAACGAAAATTGTAGAGGAGATTGTGATCTTTCTATAGAGCTATTGGTTGTTTAATTTGAATCAAAGATGAATATTTTATGCACTCCGAAACTTTGACCCTCGTGTTGTTTTCAAGGATCTTAGAAGGTCGTAGTTTCTTCTGACTGACAAGTATTTGTTGAAGGTTTTAGAATGCGCAGTTTTTTACACAGCATATGTGATGAAAGTTTGTTAAGTGGTTGTGTCTGATTAAGAATTTTAAATTGGGTAGAGCAGCAAAGTGTTTGCTAGTAGTGCAATATAGTAAGATTCACTACACGCAGATTGCTTGGCACACCTTGTTTAGTATTGTGTGCTTTTTGCACAGTTGGGATTGTTTCTAATCTTGGACCTGTTTTTGTATTTATACGTGTTCAAAAATGGTGAGGACCGATTTGTCTGCGAAGGCAAAGAATGAAGTAAGTGCATGCTTATCTTTACTGATTCGATGTTTAAAATTTATAAGTGGTATGTGCTTACTTATCTTGAAAGTAGCTTCTGTAGATACGGAGATGTGAATTCGTTTGCATATATATCTTGCAACTTAGTTCTTTACTTCCAGCTATAATTTTTAGTTTCTCCGTTACATTGCTGCATCTGTTCAAGTTGTCTGCATCATCGTCTTATCATTTTATCTGAGCTATGAATTTTATGTTGCAGGTAAGAAAGGATGCCAAGATTAAGGCAGTCCCATCCCCAAAGAAAAAGGTAGTAATACAATCTAGAAGACACTGCCAGCAACAACAATGCTAGCACTAGAAGACAAATAATTATTTGAATTGGGACCTATTAGATGGAGGTAGTTGCATTGAGTTATTGAATGAGATGTGTATGAACTAGATGTATGCTTATGGTTGCAGTGTATGAAACTGAGCTGCAGATGTTGGCGCAATTATGGTGATACTGTAATACAGAGTTGAGCTGGTAGAAGTAAATTTATGTATTGTATTTCTGGTAAATAGATGGTTATTTAAGTATTACAGATTTAATTTTGTAAATGAATTCTCAAAAATCATTTTTTTTTAAATCCAATATGTACCACTACTCAGAATTAGAATTGTCAACGAGATGTCATACAACTCATCCCATTGTTGTCAACGATATGTCATACAACTCTAACCATAGTCGTCGATGAATGTCCTACAACCCAAACAACGGTAGTGTATGAGTTATTTTCACAACTCAGGTATGGGTTGTGTTAGGAATTAAGATCGAGTTTTGAAATACTTTGACAACTGAAACAAACATTGTACAAGACTAAATCACAACTATCTTTAAGAATTATCTGAAGAGTTGTATATATTGGAGGACTTTCTACAACCATCCCCCTCCCCCCCCATGCAACCTATGGAGAAACGTTGTCGTATATGTACGACAACTGATTTTTGAGTTGTAGATTAATGTTTTCCGTAGTGTAAGTCTCAAATTGCTTTCTTTGTCTCGGTCAGTCAAGTTGATCAAAATAGGAACAAGATAGCTGATTTGGGAAAAGACTCATCTTTCTTTATGATGTTGTTGATGGTGGTTTTTAGCTTAGGGTTAAAATCGTAAACACTAAACCCTAAAGGATTAATGATGTCACAACATTTAAAATAATGAGCATTTACAAGGAACATTTAATGAAACCTTTTAATGTGTCTCTAAATAATTCTTTGTATTTTTTCAAATTAGGGTTATGACAAGCCAAACCCTAATTCCCACGTGTGCTAATGGAAAATCATGCCGACCACCGCTTTAAAGCATGCCAACCATGCTAGCCACCTCGTGACAATGACAAATCATGCTATCCACACCAACCGCCGCCAAAAGCATGCCAACCATGCTAGCTAGCCTATGTGCCAATGGAAAATCATGCCATCCACACCGACCACACCAAAGCATGCCAACCATGCTAGATGCACCTCTATGCCAATGGAAATTCATGCCAGCCACACCGACCGCACCAAAGCAAGCCAACCATGCTAGCCGCACCTATGTGCCAATGGAAAATCATGCCAGCCACACCGACCACGCCAAAGCATGACAACCATGCTAGTCGCACCTCGTGCCAATGGAAAATAATGCCACCACACCGACCCGCGCCAAAGCATGCCAACCATGCTAGCCGTATACCTCCGTGCCAATGGAAAATCATGTCCAGCACACCTACCTGGCGCCATGACAAACGCACCTCGCCATGGCCCCATGCCGCGCCACCATACTGGCCTTCACTTACGCGGCTATCAAAACTAAAGGCGTGCAATAATCAACGGTTACCCTTCTATCCCAGGAGCAAATCCTGGTCGTCGAGGTTACCAAACAACCTTTTGCCCCCAAAACCCTAGATTAGTCGTAAGCCTAGCCCAAGCTAGTCATGCCATGCGCCTATGGAAACCATTGTCCCCACATGCCAAGCCAAAACCGTACCTGAGCCCAAGCTAGAAGCGCCATGCCAAACGCACCTTGCCTTGGGCCCTAGCTACGCTAATCACACCATCACGAAGACAAACGCCCCTTGCCTTTGCCCTAGCCACGCCATGCGCCCATGGAAAACCCTTGCCCCACATGCCAAACCAAAATCGCACCTAGCCAAAGCTAGCCACACCCAAGGCGAACCCTTGGCCCACATTCCAAGCCTAACCTAGCCGCTCCACCCTGTTGGCCCTTACTACGCGGCCAGCAAAGTAAAGGCGTACAATAATCAACGGTTTCCCTTCAATCCCAGGAGAAAATCCTAGCCATCCAAGGTTACCAGACGACACATGGTAACCTTTGGCCTGAAAACCTAAGTTTGGTCATGTCAAACCATGGCATACCAGCGGCATGCAAACCTGGACGCGCTACCACGTTGGCCCTCACTACGTGACTACCAAAACGAAGGTGTGCAATGATCAACGGTTTCCCCTCCTCTCAAGATGCAAAATATCGACCATCGAAGGTCACCTGGATAGCGAGTTTCCCAAGCTTGACTTTCCAAGCCACACCAACATGCTACATGTTTCCCAAAAACATTCGAGACATCAACATAAACTGGGGGATGCTCATTAGGGTATTGGTTTGGTGGTCTACAGCGTGCGGCATACACAAATGCACGTTTCAAGATAGTGTAATAAGAATAAGATGGTTAGTAAATGCAGGAAACTCTTGCTAGCTTTCCCGAAGCTTTCACCTTCTGATACAAGTCAAGTACTACTCTTCTAGAATTATTCTGGCCTCAGCACTCTCTTCACTTCCCTCCCTAAACCAACCCTTCTCCTCCACTTTATGACCGAAGCAAGTATGGAACGGCCATTGCTTGGTTTAGGACGGACTTGTACATATTGATCTCTCGAATCTAAAGTACTACCCTGCAGTACATTGTTTAGGGTTTAAATTATTTCTCACTTTCACACCCGCAATTACCAAAATCAGTAGAAACCATTTTCACCTACAAACAATTAGCAACCACAGCGGGAGGTTCGATCTTTCGGTTACAATGTCAATTTTCAACCAGCCATCTCATTCTTCGACCCAAACGTCAAGATGGTAGAGTAAGGAGATCCACTCTGACTCAGTTACTCGACGAATCGATTATCAGTCATGACATGACGAGGGATGACTGGGGACTTCCTAGAGGTTAAAAGCAAAACGATCCTCTTGATGGTCAACGACGCAGTTATCAGACAACTCAGCAACAACTCGGAATACTGGGGACTTCTCATGACCATGTTTCTAGAAAAAAAAAAAACTTGGTCCTACTTCTGGAAAGTTTATTCTCATCAGAAGACCTGAGAAACCGAGTAAGTCTTATCTAGAAAAAAATATGTGGTTTACTTTTTCAAGTTCTAAGAAAACCTATAACCATTTTTCATCCCATGTCATCTACCAACACACGGTTCCATGGTTTTCCTGGGATGTCTGCGTCACTTCATTCATAGCCAAAATCAATTCCTAAACAATTCATTCCAAAAAGAATAACCCAAAATCGTCAAGGTAACATTTATCTATCAGTCCAAGAAATCCAGGAAATCAAAAAACCATAAACCATGCGTTTAGTTTGCCTTTAAAAAAAAAGTCACCTACCCGTGCCTACTTTGCACAACAGCTTTTACCTGTCACTATTAGCAGATGTTACTACGGTGACATTCGAAGAATTGTTTATGATGAAGTATTTCCACAAGTTTATGAAAGGCATACTCATGGATAGGGTTTACACCAGTTCAGAAGAAAAACGTTTCTACAGACTTATGGAAGGAATACTTAAGGGTGCACACGGTACGGTTCGGCTCGGTTCTTGTCAAGACCAGTACATACCTCCTAGTCTCGGTTCTATTTTTGGACCGGATTCACTGCAGTACCTCGGTTCCGGTACTATTCGGGACCAGTATGGTACCAGGTACGATTCCGGTACCGGTCTCGGTTCCAGACAGATTTTGTGCAGTTGTATTTTTCCAGTATGAATTTTTACTTCAGGAGACCATGAATTCATAATCTGTAACAAAGTTTAAAATGGGCGTGCACATTATAATATGAGATAAATTCGTAAAGAGGCGACACGCAAACAAAAGCCAAAAAGACAATGTACATAAGAAATTTGAATTCAGATAAACTACATACCTCAGTTTCCTCTCACCAAATCCTTCAATTCAGAAGTAGCTCTCCCTAATTCAACTGATCTTGGAAGACATTCATTAAGGCCTTCCCATAATCTAACTCAGTGATGCACGATACCAAATATAACACTTAACCCCAGGCTAAAGAAAACTTTCTGACAGAGTAACTCAGCACACCATATGGAACATTTAGCTTAACCATATACTATGCAAAACCACAAATATGACAATATGGGCCCCAAATTTTAGCACCTCCTTGAGCAGATGCCGTCGGAAGACATACATTTATGTGATCACCAAGTTTGAAGAGAAATTCATGCAGGTTAATGGAAGTACCAACTAAAACACTTCCTATCTGCGTGTTGCAGGTTGTGAAGTGAGAGTACATGCCCATGCTTCTGCAAGACAACCTAAAAGGATTTGTCACTGCCTTATTGTTCTATATATACCAACCTATAATCTAATGGATATTATTAGTTTATTACCCCTTAATCTAATGGCTATTACTACTCGGTACATTCGGTCCGGGATGGTACGAGACTTGGATAGGACCATGTACATGTACCTCCCTAGCCTCGGTTCCTATTTTTTGGACCGGTACATGTACCCCCTTCCTCGGTTCGGTAAAAAAATAGGTACGGTTCCACCGGTTCCGGGACGGTCCGTCGGTCCGGCTCGGTTCCTGTGCACCCTTAGGAATACTTATGGCTATGGTTTGCACCAGCACAAGAAAACAAGAAAACAAATTAAAAGATAAATGCTGGAGTACATAGTTGGGATATGCTTGACCACTCTATCACTACCACGCTACTGTTAACACCAGGACATGATCACAAAGATATGAGATAAAAAGGGGAGCCAACCCATTTCATAAGCATAACACTTTTTGGAATTTAAATAAGGAAAGGATTTCCTATTTGAGCTACGTATGAGAAGAGGCAACTGGGCCCGCAAGAACAAATCCGCGTCCGCCAAACAAGCGTCGTGCCAAGCCAGCGCCATCTTTGAGCCAATGGTCCAAACCATGCCTGAACACTAGTCGAGCCATACCTAGCCAACGGTCCACGCCCTACCAAAATCCAAGCCGGCGGCGTCCATGCCCGATAACGGTCCATTCCGTACCAAAATCCGGCCAGCGTCCATGCCTAGCCAACGTTCACGCCAAGCCAGCGCCCATTCCAAGCCGATCCATCGCTTACCAGATGTGCTTCCCTGACGTGCTTTCCAAGCGCGCTTGCCAGACGTGCTTCCCAGATGTGCTTACCAGACACGCTTGCCAGACGCGCTTCCCATACGTGCTTCCCAGATGTGCTTACCAGACACGCTTGCAAGACACGCTTGCCAGACGCGCTTCCCAGACGTGCTTACCAGGCCCAGCGGCTTTCACGATCGCTTCCATATGTGCTTCCCACATCGTGCTTCATGGGCGTCTTACCGCCGCATCGCTGTGACGTACTTCGGCGTGCTTACCAGGCACGCTTACGAATAGACCGGGCTTCAACACTTTCCAGGCGCTTACCAGCGGCTTCCATCCGCGCTTACCAGAAAAGCTTACTAGACGGGCTTCCCAGATACGCTTACCAGACGCACATGCCAGGCACACATGCTTCATGTACATGCTAGGTACCATTCCACATCCTGTGCTAACAGATTTCATCCTTCCAGTGCTAACATCTTGCACCCCTTCCAGTGACATCCTCTCCGCTCTGCAACCATCCAAAGCAGTGCCATGGCTCCAGCACTCCGTGATCAAAACAATGCCATCTCTGCACGATACACTTACGATCGCCAGTACCAGAACCTCTTCCACCATCCCAACGTTTCTTCAAGCATGATAGCTCCAATGGTCACCAGAGACGCTACTCCACCATCAGGGCAAGATATTGGAAGATCCGGAAGAAGCTGACCTCCTTTTACCAATGTTGATTTGATGAAAAGACAACATGCACTTCAGCAGGACGTGCGTTTATATATGAATAGGCTCGCGTTTCTCTTGAACACCCAGTAGAAGGGGATCAACAATCCAATTTCATCACATGTAAAGATCGGGAAAGACTTCTCAAAAATAGAAATCAAGGGAAATCAACAACTCTCTTGAGTTCACGGAGACCCTTCTCCCGTCAAGACCCGCATGATGGAAACTTCTCCCACAAAGTCGTACAGTGTATGATGAAACAATTATGTGAGATTCTATATTTCTCCAAGGCATAGCGTCAAGACATATTTGCACCCCTCAACCGCACTGCATCAGGAAAGCAGGCGTTTCCAGCCAGGGAAGCCGTTCCCAAACCCCAACCTCTCATGGAAAGCATGATAGATATATGGAAATGGGCACTCCTGGCCTCTGTTCTCTTGAGGGATGTCGAGTTTGACAGAACATGACGCGGCCTACGATTTCAACATGGTAACCGTCAAGGCTCGAGAGTTATAAGGCATCACTTTTTACGTTCTCTCCAATGGCTCACTTCAATGATTCTACTGCAGCGAATGTCTCACTTCAACGATCGCTTCAACACCACTCCTTTATGCAAGGGTGGTTCCACTCGCTCCCATGTCAAGGATCATAATCGCAGCCAACCATTCTTTGTAGTCATGGCTGCCTTCTGTTCCATCCCACCAAAGTTTGTGGTCATAGACAGTTTGCTCGCTTACGCATCTAGCTAATCCCTTTACTTCCATGGACAATATCTTCTAATCACATATGCTTCCAAGAACTGTTGCCGCCAGCTAGTTGATACTAGCCAGAGTTTCACCATGGAAACAATCACTGTAAAGGTGACCCATACTCCTCTATATTTTAATTGCACGTGGAAGAAGTAGCAAAATCACAAGTACGAACACACAATGGTGATATCCCTATCATGGTCAACCCACCGACCACCCAAGATGGAAACATGCAAACTACACTTGGGGACTGAGAATCTACACAGGATCCTTTCACTATCGAAGCTCAGAAGACACGATCAGCCATCAAATCACGATTTAAAAAGCTTGACGACATACAAGAAATGTATTATTTAATTATTCAAGAGCTCTCAAGGAACGAAAGTTCGAACAAGCTATTCTAATGGAAGATTGAGGTATTTCAAATAAGAAATTTTATTCAAATTTGTGAAACCACAAGCGGGATGCTAATTGGCGAAGCCCTAACTTCGCCATGAATATAAATAAGATAAAAATAAGTTTGCAAAAGCATCAAGATGTCTATGCAACAAAGAGAAATAGCAAGAAAAAAAGGGGGAAACTGATCATCGAAAGCAGACGCACGAGTTTCCAACTCCTCTGTCAGAGCTTCTCCAAGGACTTTACCCAATAATCTCTCTAAAAAGAAGCTCCATCTGAAATCCAACATCTCCCATCAAGTCGAAAACAACATCCGCCTTCTTCCAGATATTCGCTAACGATGACATCATATGCCACTATGACTCCCCCATCGTAACCAATAACATTTTTGTTGTTCGCTCCGTAAGCTGATTCAATTTCATCATCAACCGAAACGTCATCTTCCTCGAAAATATCCTCAGTAACCTCAAGAAGAAGGTCCTCTGATCCATCCGCATCGGAATCAAGGACTATGGAACCGTCTTGGACATGGAAGTTATGATGGCCTTCTCCTAAAAGTTTTACAAACTCAGTTTTCTGCCGTTTCAACCGGAGAGAATACCATTCTCGCTTTTAGCACCGTCGTGAAGAAGTTTTTTTAAAACTCTCAATGCAATGGGATATGATGAGGTGTCGAATCTATAAAAATAATATTTCTCTACTTTTACACTAGCAAGTAGTATAATGTAAGCAGGATCGTCCCAAGGGAGGTATGAAGTTTCTAGTTGTTAAGAAGATACTCTTAGCAAAGATGATTGTGTTGTAGAAAATCTGAAAATTGTAAAATGTATTCAAATATGAAATGGAATTGATTAAAGGTTCATTCTAGACCACGAAATTCATACCAAATTGATATATATCCAAGTTCGTTGCATTATCATGTTACTAACAACCCTAGAATAATTAGTACACTCAACTATTCCGTTATTATCTCCTAGCTCACCGGATACGGAAGCGCTCGACTACCGGTTCCTACTTGGCAAGTTTCCTAGAGGTACGCTTACTAGGTTTTACTTAAACAAATGCTCTAAGTTATGTGAGATAAGGTTGCTCCTAGTGATGAACTCAAAAGCATGAATCACCTACTAGTGTTGATTTCTACATATGCACACTTAACAAAGTCCCATCATCAAGATCACATATTTCTACTTGTGTTTATCTTCTCTAGACAATTACGAATCAAGAAAATCTAAACTAGCAAATAGATTAAGAATTAATGATTCAATTTCGAACTTAAACCTTTAACAAATAATCCATAGACAATATTAGATTAGTAGAAAATCAATCAATAACATAAATGAATGCAAGTGAACAAGTTATTTCATATCAAATATAGATTCCTATTTCGGGCTTCCGAAATCGCCTAAATCAAGAAGAGTTTTAGTTACTCATAATAATAGAGTTCATCATCAAATATAATAAATGAAATAATGAAGATGAAAATGAAACAAGGAAGCAAACCCTAGTTCCCTCTACGCAAAACTCGAGTAGAATAGAAAATACGTGATATTAAAGTTGTAGAAAACTTTCCCTTTTGTAGCCTTTTCTCTTCAAACTAGGTCATACCCCCAAAAGTCCAAGTCCAGTATATCCACCAAGCCCACATAGGAGAGAACCCATGTAGAAAATATGCCATATAATAGTCGGCAAGATCTTTGGGTGTATTTCTCCTAAATTTGTCCGAACTTGTCCATCTAAGTGCTTTGAATTCCGCCTGAAGGTTTCGATAAAACCAATCAACTCAGTTGAGTCACTGAGTTCAGGTTGGTGAGTAAGTCACCTTGTCAGCTGCTCTAACCTTCCCAACTGTAAACCATCAGTTCCACCTCGGTGCCAATCGAGCTGCGCTTGTCATCGAGACTATCTCTACTGATATCATCACTTTTGCACACAACTGCAAATTCTGTTCAATTTATTCATTCTCCTCTTCATGGCAACAGCACCACAAACAATCATCTCCCAACTCCTTGTAAGCATTCCTTCCTAGCCACCTGCAATGCCAACTCGCCATCTCCGATACACCTTTCTTTGGCCTGCACTGCACAGCACACCCTACCTGCAACACAACAAATCAACCACCGGAACCACTGAGACAACACCAGCAGCTCCCTCTCATTGTCTTTGCAGCAACACTTGCTCAAACCACTGCAACTGACCATTTCCTAGTCACCAGCTGCTAAGCATCACCAACAACAACATATCCTTTGTACAAACTCATCTTAGGCAAGCACAAGCATTCATTCCGTTTTCAACCACAAAAATCTTTGCCATCCATACAAATCTGAACTCCAGCTATCTATAACCCTGAACTGCAATCCACACACACAGAGCCTACAACTTCCCTGTAACTCTTCTCAGCACACCATGTACTGCTTAGTTAACAACTCCAACAACTTTTTCCTGCTATTCTTGCAATGCTAAAATGCCACCAATTCCTGTAGTACCACCAAGTTTGAACACTGCACAGCCTTGATTCTCTCTGTAATATCTACTTCAGCTGAAAATTGAGATACAACCCTAGCACCGTAAGCAGCATCGACATCATCGCACTCTCCATTTCGTCCATTCTAATACCACTATCTTCACTGATAAAATCGCAAAATCCACATCGGTACATAAGAACCTAATAGCAGCAACAACAACATCTCTCTTCCATTCTTTACTCGAGCCAATGTTAACCGAAACACCATCTTCATGTTCAACTCCTAAAACAACACATAATCTGTCGAGGACAAGAGCACATTCACTGCCATCCAAACATGGCTAAATAGCATCAGCAGCTCAGTTTTCTCATTGTTGTACCGACTGAAATACAACCCAATACATCTAACAAGACTACTACCACCTGAACTTCACACACTATGTAGCTTCATGTCATTATCAGTTGCAGTTCCTTTCTTCTGTAACTTCAAACCCCTTCAAGTAGCAAGACTAGCCGCCTACAATCATCATTTTTAGTCCACTAGGAACTCTGAACTGCATCTTTATCGTCCATTGCGGCAACACACCATTTGGCACTGAACCCTTGGTGCCTTACATGGCAATTCAGTTCAACTGTCTCTCCCTGTGATATCCAGCTGCAACAGCTGCTTGCATATTATCATGCCTGCTACGCCAGCTACCTCACCACCTGAATTTTACCATCACTGATATATTCAAGACCACCAATACCACCACTAAACTGCATCTCCAAAGATCACATCTGAAATGGCTACAAACACACATCTGTTCTTGCCCAATCTTAACCACCAGTTGAATACAAGACTCAAACCCCAATTCAAGAACCCTAATTATGTAAGAACCAGCTCCCCAACATCCATGGCAAACCACCCATTTCATAAAGTTTGAATTTCAGTTTCAACTCCACAACCACAGTCAGCTGACTGCAAATCAGTATCATTCTCTAAAATTTCACCCCAAAACTCGATCAAACTCAAATATCAGTTGTACCATCTTCTCTTAATCATTTCCCGAACTCAATCTGATTTTCAATTTTGAATCATCTCAATCTTCGATCTAATTTCTCAACAGCAACAGTTTCTTCTATTTTTTCCTTCCATTAGTAGTAAAAATTAGACCAATCTGAATCTTCTCGCTCTTCCATGTCCTTCTCAGTCCCAGAAGTCATTAATCTCTTTAAGTGCAACCATTACTCATCTCCCTTGGTTTCTAAACTTGGGAAAATAATTGAGACTCTGAATTCTAGGGTTGTGTAAGAATGGGAGTGGATATATCCACCCAGGTGATATAGATAAGGGGAAGTAGCTCATAAATGGCTTGTCGGTTTCAGATAACCGACAGCCTAATTTCTTTGTTGCTCAACCGTAGCTAGCTTTGCTCGCCTGTGGATTGGTCCTTTATGCTTCTTTTTTCTCCAAATGAACACCTTCTTTCTCCTTCCACCAAAAGCACCGTCCCTTATTTCTCATATTCACTTCTTCTCTTCAATGAGAGTCATCACTAAAGTTGTCGTGCTTTTAGACCAATGTTGCATCACTAAAGCCGACATACTTTTCATACATAGATGAAGAAATAAAAGTAAATTGTGAGAAATAATCATCCTCCAACAACATTTGCATATGAGATGAGATTTTTGCGCATTTTCTTCTTCTTTTGTTCCAATGACTCCAAAGTACCTAAATAATCAAAAGCAAAACATAAGATACATAATTTACAAGAAAACTAAGCAAAGAAAGCATAACCAATAGATAAATATATAGGTGTTTTAGACACCTATCAAATTCCCCCACACTTAGACTTTTCTAGTCCTCGAGCAAATCAAACAAAATAATTCTAAAAGATACATACAACTCCGTCTCGTCGAGGCTACGGTTACTCTAAGCATGAATAACAGGCCTTTGAACCCCCTAGGTGTCCCTAGTGGATGAGTTTTAGTCTAAGTGAAGGTTTACAAGATGTCTTCCTACAAAACCTATATTTCCAACTCCGTTTATTTGTGACAAATCAATGAACGAATCCAAAATGACTCAGGAGGAGATACCTTGAGCAAATTCAGTTCATATATAAGTGCATAAAGTTTTCTTAGAAAGTCGAACAAACCATAATACTCGAATCGACTAACCACAATCACAATGAAAAGATTAAGAAGATGGATAAAGAGGTAGATGTGGCGAATATATGCACAAGTGATCGATGTATCCCATATCCGTCAAGGTCACCACCAAGATGAACCTATCCTATTGGATTGAGCTACTGGTCAATTCTAGTGTCAACACACTGGAATATACAAGGGAACCATTTGTCAACAAACTTATTTCTACATCAACTCACTGGCATATACAAGGGAACCAGGAGTGACTTTATTCAACACAATAATAATATATATATATATATATTAGACGGCATGATTAGATCTTTTGGATCCAAGCGCATGCTTCTTGTCAGCAAGTACCTGATAATTGCCTTGGATCCTGCATTCCACGCTTGTTTAGGCGACGGAGACAGGACTACGTTTCACACATCTTGCTATTCCCAAGTGTCATTTTTATTAGTTTGGTCTAATTGAGTCTTTCTTTTTTTTTCTTTTTTTTTTTTTTTTTTTCTTAGCAACTCAATCACTCTATTTCATCCTAGCAGTAATAAAAACTCTATTTTTAGTGACCCACCAAAGCACTTAGAAAACAATAGATAAATATGGAAAAATAAAAATAGAATGTGATATGGTGATATTCCGAGATATGGTAACAACTAACATATAATTTATAATTTCTGAGCTATGTTCGTCTTTCTTAATTAATAGGTTCCTCAACTCCTGCAATCACAATGGTTCCATCCACTAATAGTGTCATCCTAAAGGCACAAATTTCTAGATTTCGGAGTTCAAAAAGTACAATTTTTTTTTTTTTTTTTTCTATTTTTTTTTTTTTTTTAAAGGGCATAAAACAAACTATACAAACATATAAATGCTCCCCCACACTTAAACTTTACATTGTCCTCAATGTAAAATTTAGTCATTCAAAGTAAAGTTCAAGGTGGGAAATCACAAATGATATGCAAAAACAAAGAAAATAAAGATAAAATGTTGAAAAATAAAAAGATAAAGGATAAAGATACAAAATCGGTGGGTTGCCTCCCCACTTAGCGCTTGGTTTAACGTCGTCGGCCCGACGTTCATCTCCAATTACTCCTCCAGAGAGGAGTGGATCACTCAATGTGATCATATCCGATTCTCCGTCACAAACTGCTCATAGTATGGTTTCAAACGATGGCCGTTGACCTTGGAAATCAGCCATGTTTTGGGACTAGTAATCTCAACTGCACCATGCGCAAATACATTAGTAACAACAAATGGTCCAACCCATCTGGACCTAAGTTTACCCGGAAACAATTTAAGACGAGAATGGAATAAAAGTACTTTCTGCCCTACTTCAAAACTCTTTCGGGAAATCATCTTATCATGGAAAGCTTTGGTATTTTCTTTATAAATGCGTGAACTTTCATATGCATCATTTCGTATCTCTTCTAACTCATTGAGTTGAAGTTTCCTAAGTTCACCATTTGCATCTAATTCCATATTACATACCTTGATAGCCCAATAAGCTTTGTGTTCAAGTTCGACGGGAAGATGGCAAGGTTTGCCATAGACAAGCCTAAAAGGAGACATACCAATGGGTGTCTTATAAGCTGTCCTATATGCCCACAAAGCGTCATTGAGTCTATAACTCCAATCCTTCCTTGTAACGTTCACCGTCTTCTCTAAGATGGTCTTAATCTCCCGATTGGAAATTTCAGCTTGTCCACTCGTTTGTGGATGATACGGTGTGCCAAATTCATGATAAATGTTGTACTTATTTAGAAGGGCGTGAAAGGATCTATTCAAGTGCGAGCCTCCATCACTAATCACCACTCGAGGTGTACCAAACCTAGAAAAGATATGTTCCTTCACAAACTCACAAACAACATGAGAATCATTGGTGGGAGTGGCTTTAGCTTCCACCCACTTAGAAACATAATCTACAACAAGAAGTATAAAAAATTTCCCATTGGAATTCACAAAAGGCCCCATAAAGTCTATACCCCAAACATCAAAAATCTCAACAATGAGAATTGGTGTTTGCGGCATTTGGTTTCTAGCACCAAGGTTGCCTATCCTTTGACACCTATCACAATCCTTACAAAACAAATATGCATCCTTAAACAATGTATGCCAATAAAAACCACTTTCGAGAACCTTGAGGGATGTCCTCTTGGCTCCGAAATGGCCACCACAAGCATATGAGTGACAAAAATAATTGATTGGAACTTGGATTCAAGTACTCACCCGATCATTTGATCGGAGCAATGCTTCCAAAATAAGGTTCATCCCATATATATTGCTTGGAAATCTTCTTGAGAATGTGTTTTTGGAATGTAGACATGGAACTAGGTACTTGTCCCGTCACCAAGAAGTTAACAATATCAGCGTACCATGGAGTTGTGCCACCAACCACAAAGAGTTGCTCATCCGGAAGCTATCATGCAAAGGAATCGCTTCTTCGGACACAACCAATCTACTTAGATGATCCGTTACGGTATTCTCACTACCCTTCTTGTCCTTGATTTTCATGTTGAACTCTTGAAGAAAGAGTATCCACCTTATGAGCCTTGGGTTAGCATCCTTCTTTGTTAGCAAGTATCGAAGTGCATCATGGTCGGAGAAAACAACCACCTTTCTACCCACTAAATAGGATCTAAACTTCTCAAGTGCAAACACTATGGCCAAAATCTCCTTTTCAGTTGTGGAGTAGTTGATTTGCGCTCCGTTGAGAGTTCGAGAAGCATAATAAATGGCATATGGAACTTTACCATCTTGATGTCCCAACACGGCTCCAACGGCATAATCACTTGCATCGCACATCAACTCAAATGACTTGCTCCAGTCGGGTGGTTTGATAATTGGTGCGGTAGTTAACAACTCTTTCAAGGTGTCAAAAGCTTCCTTGCACTCCTTGTCACAATCAAAGGCCACATCTTTTTGAAAAAGTCTACACAGGGGCATTGCAATCTTGGAGAAATCCTTGATGAATCTCCTATAAAGTCCTGCATGACCAAGAAAAGAGCGAACCTCCCTCACATTTGTGGGGTATTGTAAGTTCCGAATCAAATCTATCTTAGCCTTGTCAACTTCTAACCCCTTAGAGGAAACAACATGGCCTAGCACAATCCCATGAGTGACCATAAAGTGACATTTTTCCCAATTAAGCACAAGATTAGTTTCTACGCATCTTTTAAGAATAAGTGCAAGGTTATCTAAGCATTTGTCAAAAGAATCACCATACACGCTAAAATCATCCATAAACACTTCTATGATGCTTTCCACATAATATGAAAATATGCTTACCATACAACGTTGAAAAGTGGCTGGAGCATTGCACAAGACAAATGGCATACGTCTATACGCAAAAGTGCCAAAAGGACAAGTAAACGTCGTCTTTTCTTGATCTTCCTAGCTATTACAAGCTGGTTATAACCTGAAAAACCATCAAGGAAGCAATAGTAAGCACGTCTAGCCAACCTTTCAAGAATTTGATCAATGAATGGTAAAGGAAATGATCCTTTCGGGTGGTAGAGTTGAGCTTTCGGTAATCAATGCAAACTCTCCAACCGTCTGGATTCTAGTTGGAACCAAGTCATTATCTTCATTTTTCACCACCGTGATTCCGGACTTCTTTGGAACGACTTGAATCGGGCTCACCCATTTGCTATCGGATATGGGATAGATAATCCCGGCATCCAACAACTTCAGGATTTCTTTCTTGACTACTTCCATCATTGGAGGGTTCAAGCGACGTTGAGCTTCTCTTGTTGGTTTTTCCCCCTCCTCAAGAAGTATTCGGTGCATACATGTGGAAGGACTGATTCCTTTGATATCGGCAATGGTCCATCCAATGGCAGACTTGTGCTCTCTTAGCACTCGAATAAGCTTCTCCTCTTGCACCTCGGTGAGGTTGTTGGCAATGATCACCGGTAACTCTTCATTGTCACCTAAATATACGTATTTAAGGTGATCCGGAAGAGGTTTCAACTCAAGAATAGGTGCCTGCACAATCGAGGGGTAAAGTTTCTCATTAGTAAGAGGTAAGAAACATAAGACGCATTATACTTTGGTGGAACTTCTTGTAATGAGTTAAGAGATAAAACATCCTCTTTAAGCTCATCACAAATAGACAATTCACTTTCAATGTCTTTGTATTTCCCATAACCTAAACCTTCGACTATGGTGTTTTCTAAAGCATCATCACTATTCAATTCAAACATCTTTTGAGCTAGAGAATCAATAATATCAATAGAAAAACATGAATGCACGTCACTAGGATATCTCATAGCCTCAAAGATATTGAAACTTATGATCTCATCATCAAATTCCATAGTTAAAGCGCCTTTGAAAACATCTATCTTGGTTCTTGCGGTTCTCATGAATGGTCTACCCAACAGCAAGGGGGTAGTCGATGGTGAATCCTCATCCATCATGTCAAGAACATAGAAATCAGCTGGAAATATGAGTTGATTAACCTGCACCAAAACATCTTCAATAACCCCTTTCGGGTAAGAATTAGACCTATCAGCAAGTTGTATAACAATACCGGTATCTTTAAGAGGTCCAAGTTTCAATGATTCATAAACGGAGGCAGGCATAACATTAATGGATGCTCCTAAATCTAGCATAGCACGCTCAAACCTGACTTTACCAATAGTACATGGTATAGTGAAACTACCGGGATCTTTCAACTTAGGTGGGAGTTTCTTTTGAAGATATGCTTAAAGCATTTTCCCCCACACTCATCACTTCATTACCGGTCAATTTGTGCTTGTTAGTGCACAATTCCTTCAAGAACTTTGCCCAGCGCGGAACTTGCCTTATCGCCTCGATGAGTGGAATGTTCACTTCAATTTTCTTAAAGATTTCCAAAAGCTCTTGGTACAACGTCTCCTTGTTCGACTTTGCAAACCTGCTAGGAAAAGGAGGAGTAGTAACATGAGTAGAAACACGAGTTTTAGAGTTAGAATTTGTTACCGGGTCAGCCTTTTTAGGGGGCTGTTTCACCCTCTTCTCTCTCTCCAAATCAGGTTCATTGGACACCGGTGATGTTTCCGGTTTCTCTACTTGCTTCCCACTCCGTAGCTCAATAGCATTAGCATTCTCCTTGTGATTTACTGTTTGCGAAGGAAGTTTTCCCTCTGCTTGTGCTTCCAATTTGCTCACTACAGAAGCTAATTGACCCATTTGTGTTCGGATGTCTTTCATATCCATCTCTGACTTTTGCTTATCTTGCACCATTGTGTTGAGGATGAGATTCAACTTGTTATCTATACTTGTGCCTTGAATCTCTTGACGTGGCTTTTGCAAGAAATGGTACCCACCTTGTTGATTAAAAGTAGGATTTGGAGCCGCAGCTTGCTTGTTGGCGTAGCTGAAATTGGGATAATCTCGCCAACCCGGATTGTATGTGCTAGAGTACGGATCATACCGCGGCCTTTGCTGATTTTGATACATGACATTTGCTTGCTCAACATCTTCAGTATATGATGATGATGGTATGACAGCCGCAGCTATTTGATGCATCATCCTCTCCATGTTTCCCATCCTCTGTTCCAAGTTTGAAGAATTGCCAACTTCATTCACCTTCCTTACTGCTGATTCATCTCTAGTGAAGAATTGTTGTGTATTTGCAGCCATGTTCTCCAACAAACTTGTAGCTTCCGCAATGGTCTTGTTGGTAAGTGCACCACCACTTGTGGCATCAATCAAATGTCTCTCAAGAGAAAGCAACCCTCATAGAAATATTGAATCAAAAGTTGATCGCTGATTTGGTGGTGTGGGAATCTAGCTAGAAGCTTCTTGTAGCGCTCCCAATACTCATGAAGAGTCTCTCCCGATATTTGCCTAATACCACAAATCTCCTTGCGAATCACAACTGCTTTTGATGCTGGAAAATACTTCTCGAGGAACAATTTCTTCATCCCATTCCATGTGGTTATGCTTCCAAATAGGTAAGCAAAAGAACCACTCTCTGCAGAATCTAAAAGGGAAAAGGAAATGTCATCATCATAGCCATATCCGCATCTGCAGTTGCTTGCTTCATACTAGTTACAACATGATGAAATTGTTGTAAGTGACGATTAGGATCTTCTCCCGATAAACCTCTGAATTTGGGCAGCAAGTTAATTAATTACGGCTTCAACTCAATGTTTCCATTCAGCTGAATACATAAAGGCTGCTGATCAAGGTTTGGAGAAGTGAGATAGTGTTCTTGGAGAAGGTGGTCGACCTTCCATTGTGTTATCTTCCTCTTTTTCCGAGTCCGAGAATTCACTTGGTGTAGAACTAGGAGGAAGTGCGGTGTTGATCGCTTTCGAATGAAATCTTTCGGTAAAGTGCACGAACGAAGACGTATACCAATAGGACTTGGTCTGCCTTCTCCGCGCATTCACCAAAGAAATCGTACCTGAAAATCATATTCTTAAATATTGAATAAGTAAACTGAAATTGTAACCAAAAGAAAAAATATAAACTAAGAATAAAAATAACAACTAAACTCGCTAGTGCCTCCCCGGAAACGACGCCAATTTTGACGAGGTGTCGAATCTCAAAAAAATAATATTTCTCTACTTTTTACACTAGCAAGTAGTATAATGTAAGCAGGATCATCCCAAGGGAGGAATTAAGTCTAAGTTGTTATGCAAATACTCTTAGCAAAGATGATTGTGTTGTAGAAAATCTGAAAATTGTAAAATGTATTCAAAAATGAGATGGAATTGATTAAAGGTTCATTCTAGACCACAGAATACAAACCCAATTGATATATAGCCAAGTTCTTTGCATTATCATGTTACTAACAACCCTAGACTAATTAGTACGCTCAACTATTCCGTTAATATCTCCTAGCTCACGGATCGAAGCGCTCGACTTACTAGGTTCCTACTTGCCAAGTTTCCTAGAGGTACGCTTACTAGGTTTGACTTAAACAAATGCTCTAAGTTCTGTGAGATAAGGTTGCTCCTAGTGATGAACTCAAAAGCATGAATCACCTACTAGTGTTGATTTCTACATATGGACACTAACAAAGTCCCATCATCAGTACCCATATATTGCTACTTGTGTTTATCTTCTCTAGACAATTCACGGTTGAAAATCTAAACTAGCAAATAGATTAAAATTAATGATTCAATTTCGAACTTAAACCCTTAACAAATAATCCATAGACAATATTAGAATAGTAGAAAATCAATCAATAACATAAATGAATGCAAGAGAACAAGTTATTTCATATCAAATATAGATTCATATTTCGGAACCAAATCGCCCTTAATCAAAAGAGAGTTTTAGTTACTCATAAATATTGGAGTTCATCATCAAATAATAATTGAAATAAAGTAAGATGAAAATGAAACAAGGAAGCAAACCCTAGTTCGCTCACCAAAACTCCAAGTAGAATAGAAAAATTAAAGTGATATTAAAAGTTGTAAAAACTTTCCCTTTTGTAGCCTTTTCTCTTCCAAACTAGGTTAAGTCCCAAATGTCCAAAGTCAGTATATCCATTAAGCCCACAAGGAGAAAACCCACGTAAAAAATATGCCATATAATAATACAAGGTCTGGGTGTATTACTTGGGAAATTTCTTGGGAACTTGTGCTTGGTACTGAATTCATGAGAAGGTTGCAGTCAAACGATCAACTGATTAGATCCTTTGAGTTGGTTGGTGGTAAGTCACCTTGTACGACTTCTCTAACTTATTATTGTAAACCATCGGTTTCACCTCGGTATGTTGGTATGTAGCTGTCGATGCCAAACTCTTTGCCAATATAAATGCACAACTGCAAATTCTGTTCAATTTCTTCATTATCCTCTTCATGGAAACAACACCACAAACAATCATCTCCCAACTCTTTGTAAGCATTCCTTCCTAGCCACCTGCAATGTCAACTCGCCATCTCCAGTACCTGCTCTAGCCTGCACTGCACAGCACACCCTGCCTGCAACACAACAAATCAACCACCGGAACCACTGAGACAACACCAGCAGCTCCCTCTCATTGTCTTTGCAGAAAGACTTGCTCAAACCACTGCAACTGACCATTTCCCAGTCACCAGCTGCTAAGCATCACCAACAACAACATATCCTTTGTACAACCTCATCTCAGAGCAAGCACAAGCCATTCATTCCGTTTCAACCACCGCCAGTACTGCCATCCATACAAATCTAAACTCCATCCATCTATAACCCTGAACTGCAATCCACACACACAGAGCCTACAACTTCCCTGTAACTCTTCTCAACACACCATGTACTGCTTAGTTAACAACTCCAAC